>CM029941.1:90696395-91146395 GCA_017639245.1 Myiopsitta monachus
GAAGGCTGCTATGAGGTCTCCATGCAGCCTTCTCTTCTCCAGGCTCAACAGCCCCAACTTTCTCATCCTATCTTCATCTGGGAGGTGCTCCAGTCCCCTGATCATCCTCGTGGCCCTCCTTTGAACTTGTTCCAACAGTTCCATGTCCTTTTTATGTTGAGGACACCAGAACTGCACACAATACTCCAAGTGAGGTCCCATGAGAGCTGAGTAGAGGGGCAGGATCACCTCCCTCGACCTGCTGGTCACCATCACAAAGTATAGCTTCTGAACTTAAAATCTCTTCTTTAGAGTTTTTTTTCTGAATTTAATTTCTGAATTAATTTCTGAATTAATTCTGAATAAATTTCTGAACTTAAAATCTTCTTCACTGAGACAGTGAGTTAGATGGGAAGAAGCATGATTGGGTGTGCTTTGGACTATAATTGTTTTTTAATGTTTTTGTTGTATTTTGTTAATTTTCTATTCAAAGAAAAATCTCTAAAAATAATTGACGCATATGTGCTCTTGGAATTATTGAGGTATCTCTCTATGTGTGAATGTTTTAACCTGTCTCTATGAGAAATATTTTTGTCTTGACACTTCTGGAGGGATAGCTAAGTTTTGAGTTCTGTCATGTTTCATGTTGGATTGCACCACATTTTACTCTTCACTAAAACTCTATTCGTAGCAGATAATCAAAGGGACAGTGGCTTGTGATTACCTGGAGAAAACACTGTAGCTGAAGAAATGCAGGATGCAAATATAAATTGAAGAATACCTAAAAAGGTCTGGTCAGGAGAATATTTAGTGCTATCTAAGGCAGTTCAGTTCCAAAACTACACATACTGGGATTTTAACACCAAACCTATTTACCCTTTTGAAGGGTTTGTTTTGTTTTGTTTTGTTTTGTTTCGTTTTGCTACAGCAATGAAGTTCTTCTTCAAGAACTAAAGGGAATATCCAGAGAAATATTTCTGAGGAGTTGTCTCTGAATTAATTTAAGCAAAACCACTACCCCTAGAGATTTCCGTTCCTCAGGGTGACCAGATTGCCGGTTTGACACCAGTAACCAGTAATTAGATTACCAAAAATGCAGCACATATGTTAAGTAAGAGAATTGAACTTCTACAGAACTTCCTTCTGTTTTTCAAGGGGGACCCGGTAGTGCAAGGTAATGAAGTTCTGTTTCAAAAGAAAGCTTTGGTGCCTTTGCATGTTTCAGAGAACAATCAGATCTGCTGATTTTTTTCTAAAACTGCAGGTGAAGTGTGGTACCCTGTGTAGGAAGATGCAAAGGGCTTGGTCCCTGGGAGGAATCCAGCATGACTACCCTCAGTTTCTGTGCTGTCAGTGTGCTTCAGCCACATCCTTGGGACACCCTGTCCTGCTAGGAAGGTTTGGTATGTCCTTGCTTCCTCAAATGACAATGCCAACTAAAGTCCCTGGTAATGCCAGAGGCAGTGATTTTGCCTGTGATACTGGCAGCAAGCTGCTACTAGCTGATCTCATGTTGCTGGTTGTCTGCCATCAGAAGACCCTCAGATATTTAAAACATTTGATGACTATCAACTTCTGCATCATAGATGAAAAACAAAGAATGATCTGGATGCATACCATCTCCTGTCTATAATTCTGCTTTGAATATGGTCTTATGATGCATATTTTTCAGGGAATATTTTCAATAATGCTTACTGATGTAAAGCATTCTCATCCAGAAGTCTTGCAAAGCATTATCAGAATAAATATAAATATGTGGAGAATCATTATGTTTGGTTTCCTTTATTATGTGGTTAAAATATAGATCATACTACTGTTCTGGATCACAGTCTTAATTCCAAAAAATTATTATCATCATAGATGGATTATATCTGTATCTTTTCAAACAGATGACAGAATACATTTCTGTGCTGTTTTTCCCTAAAGAAAAATTGAAAGATAAGAGGCAGGAGTTTTAAGTAACATTGCAGCATTTAGTTGTCAAACTATGAATGGAAATTGCCATCATAGGGACTGCATGTTTACTCTCATGCTTCAAAAAAACTGCAGTGAAAGTGTATCTACGAAGAAAGGAATCTCTTAAAAAAAAATCAAATAATGTCTTAGTAGATGAGCAGTGATTCAACATAACTAAAACTAATATTAATTGAAAAGAACCCTGGAATACAGAGAAGGGAGAACAACGCTGTTTGGTGAGCAGCACTCACTGAAGCAGTACTGCAGGTGATGCTGCCTATCCAGAAGTTCTTTATTGGGATACAATTCCACTGATCTACATACAACACCCATCAGCTGGTACTGTGTGGTATCCAAGCTGACTTTCCAAAGTTGCAGCTTCCCATTACTGTTTATTTTAAATACAAAATGCTTCTCTCCTGCAGTTTTATGATAAAAGTTATGACAGCAGTATAGAGTTACTGACTATTAAGCAGTGACAGGTTTTGGTTGTCCAACCTTTATTAAAATGTTTCAGCATTTTTTAGCAAGCTCCACTACCCAGTAGTCGAAAGGATCCCTCTTTGACACAAGTAGGAATGATCCTTGTGATTGGGCTGCATATCCGTAGGTAGGATATCACAGAATCTGTAGCCAGAAAAGAACCAGTACTCGTAATATTGTTGAAATTGTTTCAATTACATTTGACCGGTTTATATAGCCATTCACCTTTTCTCAACCCCATACATTACTGTGTTAGGTTGGCTTGTCCCACTGCAAACTGCTTTCAAAGGTTACCGGTTGCAAGCCAGTTTGTTATATACCAAATTCTGTCTTGGCTTGCCAGGTTATTGGAGTAGCTCCCACTAGTACCATCCTGAAAAGGCACGGAAACATGTGTCTTCACAAATGCAGTAGCCTGGATTCAAGAGTTTAAATTAGTCTATTCACTGAGATGGTACTTACTGTGTAGTGTCTCACCGTAAGCTAGCAATTGGCCAGAATTAGAATCTTAAGACTCTCTACAGTTATCCTGATATGTTTTGGTTTTGTTGGGTTTTTTTTTGTTTTTTTGTTTTGTTTTTTTTTTTGTTTTGTTTTTTTCCAGATTTTGTCAGATTCAGGGATTTGTTTTGTACGTATGTAAGTCATGGATTGTTTTGTCACAACAGAGCAAGGTGTTGAAAGTTTCCTATCTATGCAAAGTGTTTATCCAGTCTGGTTAGTGTTTGTATTCTATACACTGCAGGCAATTTTACTACTGTTCAGAATAGTGAAGATTTTGTGAAAAGCTGGTCTTCCTCCACATGCTGTGGAATTATTCAATATGTGCTTGTGAAACCCTGTTTCTTCCAAATGCAACTTATATCTGTCATCCTCTGGCCATATAATGATGCTTTTTAAAGAAGTATGTCCACTTTAAAGGACATGCTATTGTTGAGTCATTTCCTTTAAAGTCAGTGTGGCTTTGTAAGGTTTCCCCTATTCTTCTTCACTGTAAATATCTTCTGTCCTGCATATCTTAACTTTCTGTGGTAAGATGTCCTTCTGTCAGCATTCAATGTCACATAAGCATCATCAAGCTGGTAATTTCATGTTGGTAAATTCTGTGTGATGGTTACAGAGTAGTCATTGGTTCTGAAGATGCTGATTAGAAATGGTGCAATATGTTGGAAAGCTATTCACAGTGATGGGAGTCAAACACTCCGTGGAGTGGAGACTAAAATATTGTGTTTTATTAGGGAGGCATTAAGTACCTGCTGCTGGTTTAGAATTTTTTAGGGAAAGGGAAGATCTCCAGGAATCTGAAATGAAGAGGCACAGCATTTACCTTTTCCTTGCTGGCTGTATTAAGATTAAAAAAAATATTTTAAAAGTCGTGGTGCAGAAGGTTAAGGGTGAGAGTCTATTCACTTTTCTTCCTGACTGCTTACAACTAAAAATTTTGTTTTACAGGAACTGAGCCTGTGAATTCATACTTAAGATAGTGCTATATGCTTTTGACTGTGTTCAGGAGGATCAGTCAGCACCAGATGTACTCGACTGATTCCAAGTATTTATATGCATGCAATAGTGTGTTATAAATTCAGTCCTGGGATGGATTTCATTGCATCATTCATTGCAGATTTTTGCAGTCAGATGTGTTTCCTATACCTTATCATACACTTAGTAACATATGGGACCATCTTTCAGAGGATGATCTGAATATTTCCAGACTGTTTTACACTATTTCTGTTTTCTGAGATGGTCAATATTTAAGTCTGGCCCTCACAGGCATGGCAAAGGAGTTCATGAGAACATTTTGGCTGAATTTCTGATGATGTTCATGAGGTAGAGGAGCAGCACCTGCTGTGATGGTAACAGAGGCAGACTAATTCCAGGGCAAGGCAGCTTTCAAAACCAAGCGACCATCATGTGATTGCATAATTTAAAAGAAAAAGAAACAAGCTAGAACTTCAGCACAGCCTGTCTCTCCAGTATATGAGAAGTGAAGCAAATGAATATGGCCTTGAATACACTTTTTAATTTTTCAACACTGTATTTTGCCGACTTTGGTTCACTCTGTTGACTGTTCAGTCAGGCCATTTTTAAATTAAAAAGGAATACATGGTTGAATTATTTATTAAACAAAAGGTGCTTCTGTGCATGCAGACTACCTGGATGTTGAATTTCTTTTACCACGGGAGGTTGAAGAAAGTGCATTGCTAATAAGTTAAGAGATAGAACAACACCCCATCTTCAAAACCAAGACTTCCTCTATGGGGCAGACAGCTAACTTGTGTTTGTCCAGTCACAGAAGAATGTGGATCTCTATTCAAGTGTCTAATTTTGACCTTAGTGTGAAGTTGTTTCCTCAGTTTGGCTCCATAGAGACAAAATGTCATTAATTTCTGGTAGAGAAATGTGCCTGCAAATAATTTAGTCTGAATTATCTCCTAATTTTATACATGATTCTGGTGGGTTAAAGTATGTATTTGCTGGTGAATTAATGTGAAGGAACTGTAAACAAGTGGAAGAAGGCTTGCAAAAACTGTACTGTGTTACCATTAGCCTGCATGTCTCTTGAGGTTAACAGTTCATCTTAGGGGCATGGTAAGTACTTTGAACAGCCATCCTTGCGCTGCTCAGCACTGTTACTGCTTCTGTGTTGGTGTTCCAGATCTAAGTTTACAAGCCAATGTTTCTTCTATTTTTAGAGGAACATGGCCTTGGAGTGCCTGATCTGATCTTGTCTCCTTCCCAGAAGAAAACAAATCCTAGATTCTGACTAGACTGTCTGGACTTAAAATGCTTTTGGCCAACCTCACTGAATCTGAGGGAACATCTGTCCAAAGGTCGATATTTCTCATCACCAATGTGAGACTTGATAACTATCTAGGATTACAGTGATATGAGAAGTGTAACGTGCTGCAAAAGGCCAGTGACCATGGCAGCAAAGAGGCTTTAGAGGAAGGTTCAGAGCACTCTGAAGAGCACTCAGTCACACCAATGTGTAGGAGGGTGGTTGTGAGCCTGTAGCTTTCCTGTGGAAGGGAAGCAGTGAGCAGTAGTGAGTGGCTGGGCACACCCCGGCTTTGATAGCTACAGATGGAGACCTAAAAGATTGCAGGGCCACAGTCCAACCCCAGCACATGTAAAATAAGGCTCAGGATTTAGATAACTCTGTTCCAGCATACTGACGTGCATGGCCACAGTCCAACTCCAACACATGCAAAATTAGTTTCAGGATCATTCCAGCATACTGAAGCCTATGCCTAAACCAGTTACTGCCACAAGCTCAGCTAAATCAGAGGTGAGCATTCAAAATAGGTTTTTTTTTCTCCTTTTTTTTTTTTTTTTTTTACCATTATAGTTTAGATGAAAGTAATTATATTTTTGTAGTAGAGAAGGGAAACTGGGTTGTTGATATATCAGGTCCATAGGCAGGATTTCATATTTTTATAGACAACAAACAGCATATTATAGTGTAATGTACTTTAAGGCTATTTTACAAAGCATGGATACAGGTTGACTTTTTCAGATACATCATTAGTGTAAAAAATCAATGAGCCTATTCATATAATATCATGTTTGAAGACATCGTGGTCTCAGTATGCCCACAATACACTATTAAAAAAATGAGGAAAATAACCCCATACTGAACAGTTAAAGGATCCCTTCTCAAGATTATGAGTAATTAATTTAATCAATATTATTTCCATTGTAGCAAAACTCATGTAATTAACATATTTATAGAAAAAAGGATGATAGTAAAATAGATTCAGCAGTTCACAGTTGCTCACAAGTATTTTCTCAAGTACAGCTCATTTTTTGTGAAATGGAGAAAGAAGTTAGAAATTATACTGAAGTGGCATGTACTGAAGAAGTTAAAAGGGAGAAAAATTATTTACAGAGGTATTTGTGTTAGCTCAAAGCAGTTATTTAGTATGAAGGCAGCACTGGAAAGTAAAAGGTAAGAAAATAGAGATACTGGAAAAGTGTCTAAATGTTGTAACACACACCGTGACATTATTCACATTTTGGAGATGCTGTCAGCACCTCTGTAATCAGTAATCTGCAAATGGAATGACAGTCTTTAATTCTTTCCCATTTTGTTGAGGGGGAAATTAGTACTTTAGCCACCTGTACAGTTGGGTTTATGAGACTGAGTCTATTGTTGGTTTCTTTCTTACTGGCATCTACAAAAAGATGGTTTTGTGACGTTTAAAATAATTTGCATTTTTCTTTATTAGAATGATCTATTTTTTTTTTAAATCTGATGACCTGCTACCAGCCTTTCTATGCTGATAAGATGATAATAATAATGAAAAGGGGTTTTCTTAATCAATGGTAAGTAAAAACTTGTCCAATGATACCTGATGCCCTAAGAGCTGTAGTCATGTCTGTGGTTCTGACTTGAAAAAATGATTTGTTTTTTGGATTTGCTTAAGCCCAGCAACTGAGGGTGAAACTTGGCTAGTGTTGTTATTAAATATTTCGACACAAATACTCAAAAAATTTTAAAATATATTAATGGATTTTTAAAACTACATGGAGTTGGGTGTTAATTTGTGCCATTAAATCTCACAGGTTCTTGTTGGGCATGTGGGAAGAGCTTAGAGAAAAATAGATCCAATTCCACTCTCTTTCACCCAGACGCACCATCTTTCCTGCAGTTTACTGGCACCATCCTAAATTTTCTTCACAGTATAGTCTCTACTCTGTACCAAATGGTTCTGTTTGCTCCATATTTATTGTAGCAACAAGCTTATAATGAAGTACACATTACTTGTTTGGTCTATAGTTACGTAGAGGTGCTAACATGTGGAAGAAACAGGGTAAGCATGAAAGCAAGAAGTCAATATATTCCTTCACAGAAGTCCAGTTAATGGTTATTTTAGTTGATAAGCTAGCAACTTCTTTTTTTCCCCCATGAAGTTGCCTCCACAGATCCTTACTTCTGGAGCTTAATCAGCAGTAGCAATCCATCCCAGGAGTGGGAGATCAGGAGTACTTAATTAAAGAGGGACTATAAGGCAACTCTCCCAAATTGGGTATCTGATCTAGCCTTGGCATCAGGAGAGCAATGCCAGGTAAAAGTGTTTATCAAGCTCCATGTAGCCACTCTGCAAATCTCAGAGATGGGAATATGATAAAGACAGCCTGTAGAAGCTGCTATAACCTGAGTAGTGTGGGCTTTAAGGCCATCTGGTACCTGAACACCTGCCTGCAAATAGCACATACAAATCCAAAAGATGTTCCAGTTGGATAGCTTCTCTGCTTAGATTCCACATTGGAATTTTTCTCCAAAAGCAGTAAACAATCTGTATGAAGTATGGAAATACCTTGTCCTCTCTGGTCAGTAATCAAGTGTCCATTTCAAATTTAGGTGACAGGATCAAAGCTAACACCAGTGAGTTAAGGGCTTGGGTAAGAAAACTAGTGAAACAGGCTTACATGAGAATCGCGGACCACAGTTGGCTGGAACATTTGGTAAAAATCCAGAATATTCTGAGCTCTTTTAAAAACAGGAGAAGAAAACCATGTCACATGGAAGGTTTGAGAGCTAACACTGCTGTCAGAAATATAAATGAACACCAGAGTAAACTTTGAGGATAGACTGCAATATTGGCAAATACAAAGGAAACATCCATGAGTACATATTTAAGCCCAGCATTGCTGATCCAAAGAGTATCTGCTTTGCTTTTGAAAATATATGTTCTGGACAGAGAAGTACAATAAGGTGTTCTGGCAGTTCAGATGTGTACTTCTGAAGAAAGCAAGAACAAGCAGAAGCTCAAAACTGAGAGTAACTAGCGCTACATCCAAAATAGCAAACAGACACATCATTCTGATGAATGACAAAGCACATCCTCTTTTAAACCATCCACTTTTCCTGTGGAAAGATTGTACGAGTGTAGTGGAACTTCATGGATCTCATTGGTAAACTCAGTGATTTGGGATCTGAAATGCTTTGATCTATACAGTCAAATTAAGGATGTGGGATTTCAAAGCCATGATTCAGGAACAGCATTACTGAAAACCCAATGAAGTAGTTGGATGGTGGAAGAGTTTCATGTGAAGAGCTTAGGAATGAAGATAGTAGGATTTTGAAACAAACTAGCAAAAACAGAGTTAGAGGGAGTGCTGTAGTGACCCGTGGTCATTTGCTGTAAACTCAGCTCTTTTTAGGTAGTTGGAGGCTCTAGGATCTAGTGGTGATACCATGAAGCTGAAGGCTATTTAACCAAAGACAAGAACTCTCATGGCGATACTCTGTGCATGTCTGAGTTTTTTTGTTGAATGAATTGAAGGACTGTGCACAGGTCTGACTGCATAAATTGTAGTTTACACTTTTGAATTATATACCGCATATGATTTTAGAATGAGCACTGGAAGAGGGTGAAGAATTTTGGTGTGCCTCTATGTGAATGTATTTAAAAAAAAATCTTCAGCACTCTTCATTTTCATTTTATAATTTTTTATGATTCAATTTTATCAAAACTAACATTTCAATAATGTGCTATGGTCCTTATTCAAATCTAAGTGTTTCATTGAGTTTTGTTGGGCTGGGGAGGTATACAGTGGCAAGATTAAAGTTTTGAGCTTACTTTTTCCCCATGCATGTATGACAATTTGCAGGATAATGATATTTAACTGTAATTTTCTTGGTGCATGGACTGTATTCCATTGATTTTGTATAACTGAACTCAGTATTGCCAATTAATAAAACAATAAATACAGAAAATGAACTATTTTGTGTTTTATTAACAATTTGCATTTCAAGTAGTATTTCACTTTAAGTACAAACTCGTACTCTCAAATGGTAAGATGTAATTGCTGATCATGTATCTCTTTGTTCCAGACACTTTTATAAAAGTGTATGTATTATGTATGATGTGACCTTCAAATGTCATGAATGCATTGTGCAATAAACTGTCAATATTTGTGGCTATAAGGTAGTAGATGACTTTTACAATAATTGGAACAGCTTTATTAAAAGCTTGGATCACTCAGCTGGTTAAAGAGAAAGACACAGGCCAGTGTTCATCTGGGATTTTCTTTCTGCCAACTGTTAAATGAAAGATGCTGTAAGGTGCTTAAGATGTCTTTTTTCTTTTTCTTTTTTCTTTTTTTTCTTCCAAGATTCAGTTAACAAGGTCTCATGCAAAAAATGCTCTCTCCAATATGCTTATTTTTCAGTCCAAATTGAGCTCTGTAAGTTAATGGCAAGTTACCAACCCTGTATTTTAAGTATTACATCTGATTGCTATGTCTTTTGGTCACACGATTCTTCAAACAAATCAGGCCGCTAAATTGTTGTACTCAGAAACTGCGTTTGAGCTTTGATTATCTCAAATAGTTTTAAAGTTTTAGAATAACTTGAAAAGTAAGACTGCTAAGAACTCCAAAACAAAAACTCTGTAGGGAATTTGATTGAAATGAAAAAAGAGGATAAGAAACATTTTGTGATAAACAAAAGCTTAATTTTGGTTGTGTGTCTGTTGATGTCTCTTTGTGGTTTATATATACAGCCTCCTGTGGGTTTCTCGGAATGCATGCCACCATGAAAAGCGTTAAGATACAACCAATATTTCCATACATGCAGTATTGTTATGCAAAGTGTTTTGTGCCCGTGGGGTGCAAAAATTACCTATCTCTAAGTGTGTCCTGTCTCCAGGTGTGGGCTTAAGGTGTGTGTATGCTACTCCACCCCCCCATACCCAGCCACCAGTTACTAAGAAATTGCTTAGAGTATTTTGGCTCCCCTTCTCTTGTGCTTCAAATAATGCCGAGATAGCTCCCTTGAAGCCCAAGGTATTGGCTATGACTGTATTTGTGCTTTTATAAATGTTGCAAGTCTTACCTGATATAAAGAATTATGAGAAATTTAATTCTGTTTAATTTAGCTTGTATTTTGAATTAAAATCTGCTGATGCAGTGATCGGTAGCAGAGGCTGAACAGTTTGTGCTTTTACTTGGTTCAAAGTGCTAAGTGGGAAGCCTGATGTCAGAAGTGGTATCTTTTTATTTACCAGTGGAACCTTCAGTATAATCTTTATTTCTAATAATACAAACAATGTGAATGCTGCTTTCTCACTAGTAGGCCTCCTTTCCAATTCTCTTCTAAAATAGCTCTCTGTTTAAACAAATTCCGTGCCAATCCATAGTAACAGTGCAAGATTCCCATATATGGCCATTATAAAACCTAAATCCTTGATGGAACAATGGAGACAGCAAGTTTCTCCTGACCTAAGACATTAGTAACTCTTTCCGGAGGCCTAAAATATAACTGTAATATTTAGTAATATTAGTCTCTTTCATTTGAAGACATGAACTTCACTAGCAAAAAAATGTAGTGATATCTGCTAATAGGATTCTAATTTCAAATTATGAGTACTGGGCCGGATTCTGTTCTCATTTACATAGAAGCATAGTAATTGAAGCTCCTTCAGGTAGCTAGAAAAATAGGGTTAACTATATCCCTAATTATATTTCTATTTTCTGCTATTTTCAGTACTATTAAAGCTTTTTCTAAGGAACAGGCAAGAAAAGTAAAGCGTGTTTTCCCAGAAACTTTACATATCCTGTACTGCTTCCCATGGAATGAGGTGGTCAAGCCCAGGCATACTTGCATAAAGGTGGCAGAAGTGACAGGATTAACGCATTGAATATCCTCTTAACACCCTTCTTGAGATTAGATTCAGGATATAATTTTTCCTGCCACAAAATGGGCTAATCAGGGTGGTTTATAGATCATAAAAAAATAAATGTAGTCACTATGACTTCTTGTTGCACCATGTTTTGTTTAACAACTGCAGGCAGTTCTAAAGAACTACAAATATTTTGAATTTCAGAAATATATGAAACCCTGGGATTATGTGCAGCTTTACAGACTTCTGGCCATATTTTCAAAGGGTTCTTTAAAAATGTCTGAAAAATGTGCAAGCGCAAACACATACTTATAAGTGTGATTACCTATTCTGTGAGTTGATTACCTTTTCCATGTGACTGCCTGGTTTTGGCTAATTTGGCAATCCTTGTGTCAACGAATTCCAACTGACAGCATTGATAATTTAGTCTGCACGAGGACTGCAATTTAGCTCCTTTGAACATGAAAGTACCTCTTTGTGGATTGCTGCACTTTCACATACACACAGCAAATAAATACTCTGGTAAAATTTATGGGACATGCATGTAGATTCTCCTTTGAAAGTTTGGCTGCTAACATGACTGAAGTCAGTGCTGTTACCTAAACAACTGAAAACAGGTTTCTTTTTAGAATGTTTTTTTTTTCTAACCATGTTTATAGACTCATCCCAGACAGGTAGACCAGTGGTATAGAACATCTATGGAATTTTCAAATAATTCTTTTTCTTTTGCTTTTCTTGTGATTGGCTAGGTACCTTTTGCTTTGAGTACATAGATTCACTATCCACCTATGTTTGTCTTCTCTTTTCTTGAGATATCCACTGAATTTGGCGTTGTGCCTCTGTAGCATCTTCATCTGTGTGCCAAGGGCGCTGCTACCCATGGCAATAGCTCATTTCTGGGTAGACCATTTTGAATATCTAGTAAGGTACCTGATGTAAATAAGGATTCACTGGTGTGCTTCTGTCTTTTAAACTGCTCCTGGCTCAAAGTTGTTTATTTGGATTATCTGGCTCTGTGAAAATTTCCTTTCCAGCTACTTCAGTATTATTTCTGGCTTTTTGTCCCTCCTCTCTTGAGAAGCGAGCATCTGTCTGAAGAAGGGCTAGGCCTTCAAATACTGATCTTGTGGATTGCTTAATTTCAATTTCAGCTTATGTGGTGAATATATTTGCTCACATTTGGCCAAATTGGCTCTTTGGTTATGCAGCTTATCACCACCCTCTGATATGGATGCTCAAGTGAACTGTTTACTTGAAGTTGTCCCATGAGAATATGACAGGACAGCTCTGCTAAAGTAAATCCAGAGACAAAGCTTGGAAGCCTTACATGTAGTGTATACATCTATGCAATATTTTATACTGTGTTCTGTTATTTCCTGCACTCAAATCAGGAAAGATAGGGATGGGCAGGAAGACATTCAAGATGCAGACCTGCCTATAACAGAAGTAGATAGTAAGAAAAAGCAGTCTAATCTCACGTGCATGTAGTGCATATCATGTAGACCACATAACTCGGTGAACCACAATGGCTGTAAGATAAGTAACTTCTCTCCTTCCTTCCTGATCTTTTATCCTCAGAACTGAGCAGCCCAAAACCCATAGCTCAAATCCCGAGTAAATCATAAATTGAATTCATTTGCTGGGGCTAATCCTAGTTCTGCAGGTCTGTAAAACATTACTACAGTTTTGCACAGAAACAGAACTAACAGTTTCTACTTAAGAAGGGGTCTCAGTAGTAGGAGAAGGGGGACATCAGTGGTGTTAGAATAAGGAACTCTTGGTAGAGCTGAAGATTTTTCATTTCCCACACACACTGCTGTTGACAAAGTCTCTATACACCATTTTGCTTATTAACTTTTTCCTTGCTTATCTGTTCTTTTCCTGTGTCACTTTTTTCCCCTTTTGTTTTCCCTTTTGATTTAAGAGACTCAGTGTAAATACCCCTGTTGTAGCAGTCAGTGAGACTTAAGTGCATTTTAAACTTAAGTGCCTTGACAATAGGTAAATTTTGCTAAAATGGGGCCCTAGTAAGAAGCTTGGGGTAGCATTTGATAGGGAGAGTCGGCAGCCTTGAATCTATCTTTTCATTGTTTGAAATAAAAGAACTTAGATGTAAAGCAGCTCATTCAGGTAGCGATGGCCTCCAGCGCTTCGGTGGGCTTTGTAGACAGAGGAATTCAAAGGAAAACCCTTCAGCCCAGCTTTAAAGTCTTAGGAATGCTTTCACTGTGGGAAGAAAAATTCTTCAAGGTAAGGCCCCTGTTGGAGCAAAGACTTTGGAGCTATCTACTGTATGTCTACTTAAATCTAAAAGAAAACTCTTCAGACCACCCACATCTTTCTTTGCTTCGTTGTTGTTTTCAGTTTGCTTTTTCAGAGGGATTAGTGCTAGAGTAAACTCCGTCGTCTCACTGCCTTGAAAAAATTCAATTTTGTGTAAAGTGAAAATTAGACTCTTAAATCTGTAAAGTGAGCTGTTTATCTTACAAATTTATTCTTTTTTATTGGGCCACACATATTCTAGATAGAAAGATAAAAGGCAAATGGATAACAGGCCATCATTTAGAGTGACATATAGCAAAACATAACTAGTAGGCTTATTCGGTAAATTCCTCCTGAGTGGCTTGTTAGCTTTATCTATATATTTATCTATAATGCTGATATAGTATTTATTGAAAACCAAAATAAAATCTTGCAGTTTTATCATCAAGCATTCTGGTTTTTGCGCTTCAGAAAAATATTTTTGCACCCAGGAATTAATTTTTTTCCTGAAGCAGCTTGAGACATAACTACATGCAACTTTTGAGGAGAAAAAAAAAGGAAAATCTGAACTCTTTAGGAAGCCTGGAATTATAAACTAGAACCTATATGTGTGTTTCTGGACTCATAAAGACAAAATAAACTTCTGCAGTATGTTACTTTACGTACTTGTGAATAATTCAAAATGACAGTTACTGGATTTCTAACTTAAATATTGTGCTTCAACTCTGCAGTCTAAGAAAAATCAGAAAATGTTAAACAAGAATTTGATGTGAAAACTATCACATTTTACCTTTTAAAAATTAGCAATAACTTGATTACATGCATGACTAAGAAAAGCATTTATATATATATATATGTATAAATCACTGTATCATGCCCTTCTTTCAGCTTTAAGTGAAATAGTTTAGAGGGACCATTTTATAATAAATAATGAAACGCCTGTTAGTGTTATCTTTTCCAGAGATGTGGGTATTTGGGTCTCTGCTACTGTGTGAATAGTTTTTGGCTGAGCCAAAATGTTTAAGTCTTTCTCATGTCCCATCACTTCCATTTAAAAGGCAATGCTCTGTAAATTGCACTGTTTCCTGACAGCTTTAGTTACATGTCAAATGGGTAAAGGAAGAACGTTTTTAGTGAGTAGTTCATGATTGAAATAATCAAGCCTCTGCATGCAGATTTTCACTATGTGCTCTCCACCTCAAGAGAGCCCATACAGCTCAGCTTTTGCACAGGGGTCTGATGATGTGTCCGTGTGTATGGCACCTCTGTGGCATGCCAGGAGCATAAATGTGGCTCAGCATGTCAACATTTGCCATGGTACTTTTTGGTGAAATTATGAACTGATATGTGTATGTATTATGTGTCCCT
This sequence comes from Myiopsitta monachus, assembly GCA_017639245.1. Classification (NCBI taxonomy): domain Eukaryota; kingdom Metazoa; phylum Chordata; class Aves; order Psittaciformes; family Psittacidae; genus Myiopsitta; species Myiopsitta monachus. The sequence goes on from CM029941.1 coordinate 90,711,074, forward strand.
CTAAGTACAGGTGAGTCTTGTGTGGTTTGAATAATGACTTGTTTAAAGTGCCCTACATTTTTGCAATTTTTATGTCATTTTTTTGTAAGTTATTTTGTTCCTAGCCTGCTTGCATAGTAGCAGCCTGTGCAAGATAGCTGAGAATGATTGTTTCTTTATATCTAGAGAGAGACGTTCTGGAGTCTCACCCGTTGTATTATGATGCAAAGAATAAGTGTAGCTGTAAACACTGAAGGAAAAAACTCAGGAGCTGCGTGTGAGAGGGAGAAGGAATTCTCTTCATCTGACCAATTTTACCATTGCTTTTCCCATAACATTAGGTCACTCACTAGTCTGTGTGTTGTAGCTTCAGTGCTGAACTGTTGCAGAGGGAAGTTCATTAGCTTCCTTGCAGTCATCACCACCACTGTTGGAACCCCTGCCACTGCAATCCTCTTGTTTTAATATACTGATACAAACTTTTTTCCTTCTTAAAAGCATACAGGTTTTCACAATACTTATAAATTAAATAGATTCAGCAAAACAACAATCTCAGACTTTCTTTTTTTAAATTAATAGGAACTAAGGAATAGAAGAAATCAAACCAGCTGCTGACACAGCTGTTTCTTTTCTTGTATAATTCAGTTCAATAGAAAGGTACCATATGCTGCTTAAAATGATGATAGGAAAGATGAAATAATTTAAGACAATAACAAGAAAATACAGAAATTGTCAGCATTCTGTCAGATTTAAAGAATTAAATAGACAGGTGTAGTATTGACATGTTTAACTTTGTGTTGTGTTAGCAGTTTTAGCGAGAACAACTTCTGACATGTGCTGAAGTGATGTGAGAACGTTTCTGTGTTGCAGACATTGGAGAAGAAGCTGGGAGATCTGTAGGAGTCCAGCAGCCAGCTTTACTGAGAGACAGGAGCCTTGGTTCTGCCATGAAAGACTGCCCATATTGTGGAAAAACTTTCAGAACATCTCATCACTTAAAGGTCCACTTGAGAATACATACAGGTGAGAGAAACGAGTGAGCAGAGCATTGTCGACATGCCGTGTGTGTGTGGGTTAATGTAATATGTGGCTAGGATCCTTAATTCCCAATGTAGATTTGGACTCATTAGTTGGAGAAAGTCGTTTGAGAAAGAAATGTGACAGTCTTAAATAAAAGCACAAGGAATATGTTGTTGGATAAAGACCACTATAATAGAATCATATTTTCCCAGTTGAGGTTATTTCTGTCTCATTCTCTGCTTCATCACTGTTTCCTTCAATTACCCTTGTCTTTCAATAGCATAAGCCTATTGGTTTCAGACTTAGTTATACTAACTGCTTCAAAGGCCTTCCTTCGCATCTGCTTAGGGATTCTGTATGTTTTTTTTCAGAGTTACTATTTTTGTTCCGTTTAGCATGCTCATTTTTAATCTCTCACTGTTCATGTGAATGCATCAGCTTCATGGATCTGCCTGTTTTTTTATTTATTTATTTTCACTAGAACTCAGCCAACTTAGTAACTGTAAGTAGTAAAACTTACCATGTTTTGTTTTAGGAACAGTCACAGAATTTCTAGACTACAGAGACTTACTGCTGATCTGGATTCTCACTTTATGTCACTCTTTGGGTCGACTGCTCTCAATACTAGTAAACCATCCCACTCCATTTACATTAAAATACCTTGTTTGCTTAAAAGTACATATGCACATGGTGAAGTTCATGTAGAGGCACAGTATATGTTTAAGAAGACTTACTCTATCCATAGTTAAAATCTGACATACAGTGTTGATATCCATTCAGTTTGTGTCAAATATGATACAGTTTTCTTCCAAGACTTAGGTATTGTGGTAAGCTCTGGGAAAGTATGCAAAACCGAACATTTAGGAGACTGTCTTTGGAAACAGGCATAGTGAACACTGTAACTGTGAAGTCATTCTCATCTTAAACCATTTAAAATTAATTTAAGAATTTTCCTACTGCTTTTCTAATTGATAGGTAAAATAAATTTCATGAAGAAATACTTTTGAGTTGTACATCCACCTTGAAAAACTCCACTTTCACTGAAGTACCAGATAAGCAGTATTTTCCTCCCTTCCCAAAATAAGCAGTCATGTTTCTCCCATGTGCTTGCACAGATATAATATACTTAATATTTGGATTGCAGATACAAGGCCTGATTTTAAAAAACATTGAAAACGAAGGCTGAAAATTATTTGAAGAAAAACATGTCACTGCTGAAATGGGAAAGTTTATTCATTGTATTTTTTTTCTTCTTTCACTGGATTCTGGATTAGGAGTATATATGCCACACTGGTTTGATCTGAATTTTGAAATTTGGCACCCTAAGATAGTTTTGTCTGATTGGATTACAGGGCAGGAATATTCTTTCCCCTGTGCTGGACTTTGTGAAAACCCTATTTATGTGCTCTATTTATGTGCTTCCTGATGCAATAAAAGTAAATAAATGGTAGTTGTTTTATTGAAAAATAATCTTGTAAATATTAGTTTTAAGCAGTTTGACATTTTTACTCTTGGGGAAGCAAAGGAAAATTTTTTAAAATAACCTGAGGATATTCACCTTTCCCCTTTGCTTTATTATATAGTGGTCATTTTGTTCTTGTTTTAAAGATGGCAGCAACTATGCATTTGGTATTTGGGGCTTAGAACTAATAGAAAGTAAATTAATTGCAATGGAAATAGTCCAAAAAACTTGCATATTAAAACTGACTAAACAAAATTAAAACAAGAAAAAATAAACCATGTATAAAATAACAACAAAAAACATCATACAGACTGTTGAAACAACATTCATAATATATTTAAAAACCGTTATAATTTAAAAATAGATAAAGATCAATTTCCATTAGGTTGTGAACAAAATATTAGTAAATAATGAGAAGAGTATGTGTAAATGGAGCAATATTTTACATATTGGAAATAATCCTAATAAATATTATAAAAATGTAAATTGGCAAATTACTAGAGTTATTAAATAGAAATTAAGTTGCTTTGCAGTAAATGGAAATTATGTAATAGATACCAGTTATTAAACATACTGGTTAGCTCATACTTACCAGGGACAGTTTCCTGCCTTTTATGTCACACTGACTTTATTATATGCCTGGATTATATAACTGACTGATAAAAAACACTTTACTGTGTTTCTCCACTACATTAACTCAATTACCATTCTCGTTCTCGCAGCACCTGTTTGTTAGAGATGAGCTCAAGCAGTTCAGCAGAAGTCAGGTTCCTTTGAACATCTGTGTGTTTGGGGGCACACGAGTAGGTTGGTTTGGTATGCATGCCAAGGCAAGACCCAACATCTGGTCCAGCCAGGAGGTGCTTCTGTGGCACTTGGCCCAAAAAAAACTAGAGAAGCTGTTTAATCCCCCATAAGATGAGGAAACTGTGCTCTATTTGAGAAGAATTAGCTATTGTCCTGGGTGGCTTTTTATTTCTGTTACCTATTTAATGGTTGCAACCTTCTTCACACTGAGTCTCTATTTCTGTGTAGTTTGCTATCATATAATAAGCTTCTGGAGAAAAAGAAAATAAAATCAAGGTTTTATTTAGCATGTTGAGTCGAGTTCCAACACACAATTGTAGATTTTTCTTCTTATCTATTTCAATGATATTCAGCCAGGAAGAGCTTTAAGGGGAAGATGGTAAGATATGATTTCTGAGTGTTCCCATATGATAACAAGAAAAGGGCATAATTATGTGAAATCAGTTTCTCCTTTCTTGCTCTAAAAGCAGTTGAAGGACGAGACAGTTCCTTAGTACAGCTCTGAGAGGAGAGGAACGATTGTCTAGGCAAAATGCTTCAGAGCCTTGGTGCTTAGAGAGGACAGACAGAATTCTTGTAGCCCCTCCTAGGTGACTTTTTTAAGTTGACCAGTGGGTTATGACAGACTGTATGGTCCTGTTTCTTCAGGGCTACCTGCCTCAACTCACACAACCTCACTGTGTGAAGAGATGCAGAAATAAGGGCAAATAATGTGTATGAACCCCTAGCGCATAGTAGACATGTGGGTGGACTGGCTCTTTAGTGACTCAGCTTCCTGGTTGTAAAATAATATATAATACAGCTGAAAAGTTTATAACACTGAAGATTAAGAGGTACTCAGACTTTATGAAAAAGAAAACCATGTAGACATCTCAGACCTATAATGTTTCCTAAGCAGATGCTTGCAGAGTTTCCGTTTTTCCCTTCTGGCAGCAGCAATTTAAGGTTACTTCATTCAGGGGGCTGAGAAACATCTTTGTGTTCTTGAGCACTCTCAATTTCCTCTGAGATAAAATCAGTGGGTGCAGTTTTTAGCTTACATGCTGAGGTCTTTGGACTGCACAGAAGCGGTGTAAAAAAAATGTCTTCTGCCTTTGACAAGGAACACATTATATAGGACACAGTTTCAGATCAGCTCTAACCTCTCTTTACACTTTGCATTAGCATTCAAAAGCTACTGCAGACATAGACTAGTTTGGGTTGGTGTGGTCATTAGGTGCTCAGGTGTATTCCCAGTCTGACTAGCACAGTTAAATGTCTGATTAAGTGAAAAAGAACAACGTGTGTGAGCATAGTAGAGCCCTGAAGAAGGTTTGGGTTGTGCCAAACAAAAGAAACCTGAGAAAGACGGATAGGAAGAAAACACTTGGCAGGGCTGTGTCCATTGACTGAGAGCATGTCATGATATGTATGACACATCTTAAACGTATAAAATTTATTATATATTTTTACAGCGTTATTGCATTTTCCCTTGGAAATGTGACCAGTCAATTTTAAAACTTGCTTAGATGAATCAATGGAATGCAGTAAAAATGGTGCTGTTTTAAATGAATTCAACTCACATTTTCTTCCTAAAAAAGACTGCCTGTTGCCATTGTCTGAAGGCACTTGTAGGGGGATGAGCAATATGAATAATTAAGGAAAATGGGTATGTGTGCTCCAAGAGAAGACAATTTTGGTATTGAACAACCTTTATTCTTATATTTCTAAGATGAACTAAAAGGACTTTTCATTTCTCTAGATTTCTCCAGATTTCCCATCCTTAACATTGTACAGCATGCCTTTTCTCCTGTCTTAATGACATCCCAAACTTTTGTTGAAAATAATTGATTGAATTTAAATTTCCTTAAAAGTTTAAGAGGTAATGTTACAGTATAAATTTCCTACCAAACACTAAGTAGGGAAATATCCATTAGTGAAATTAACTACAGTTTCTAGGTAGCTAACAATGTGCAGTATACAGTAGGGCATGGCTAATGAACACTGCAGTGGGTGATATTTCATTATACAAATTAATGCTCACATTTTAATGGGAAAGTCACATAATGAATCTCAGCTTCAGTGACAGCAATTAGAGACACAGATTGTCCCCTTCTGGACAAGGCACTGTTTAGCAATAAGCAGCTGTGTAAAAAGTCTTCAGGTTTACAACATATATATATGCTTTGGGGGAATTAGTGTACAGTTTATATTAATGTACTGAATCTTCCCTGCAAAGTAACAACTGTATTTATCTCTCTGTGTTTTAGCTAAGTAAAGAAATGTAAAGAGGCTAAATAAATATTGCAGATGAGATATAAATAAAGGAAAATATGTAATTATAAAACTTTATAAAAATTAAAATATTTTAGTGTAATCCTACGGCACAATTGAAAAATCTTTAATAAACAGAGTCAAAAGCATCACAAGCCTGTCCTTTCACAGGCTAGGGGTAGTTTCATATATAATAGAGAAAAAGCACTAGTAAAGGAAAGTGGTAAAGGCAAGAAGTTAACTAGTATTTCTGACAAACAGATTAATTGTGTGGTGAAACATGTGCAGGATCCAAAAATAATCCTACAGAACCTTTGATATTCCATTTGGTTTAAAAAGTGTGAAGTGAATGATTAGAATGATAAAAGAAATTACTGTGTAAGAATAGGCATAATAATGAACTAATTAAACCATACAGCAGTTCATTTCTAAAATATCTGCTGCACAATGGATAAAATAGGTTATCAATAACTGTTTCAATGGTAAAATAAAAAATGCTGGAAAATGTTTTCAGTATTTTCATTAAGCAGTATTCTGCAGAATTATAAAATGTTTGATTTCATTTGCTTTGCATGAAAGAAGACTGTAGCTTGTTTAGAAATGTATAGGCTCAAATTGCAACTCGCATTTTCCCTGAGTGACTGTCAAAACCCCACTGCTGGCTGCCAAAGCATGAGGTGTTGGGGTTCTTGTACTGATGCCCAGCCCTCACTGTACCAAAAAATTAATAGAGAAGCCCACAGTACTAAATATAAGCAACTATTTAAGAAGTACAGAGATACAATAAGGGGAACTAAAAGTAATAATAAAAATATGCATGTGATTATCAGGGTTATGGAGCACAGGGTGAAATTCTATAGATCTGGCAGGTTTAACAATTTGCGTCTTGCTAATACTGGACAAGAATGGATGAAAAATTACCAACCATAGTATAGAAGACTAAATATTCTTCTGTTCTTAGAAAGAAACATGATGGTTTTTATAAATATTTTCCAATGATACAATTCCGCCATTAACTGATGAGGCTGTTATACTGTAGCCCACTACCTTTTAATGTTTTTTTAGAGTGAATGTGAGTGGATAAAGTCTTAAAAATCCTGGCTGAAGTGCTCTCCAAATCATTAAAGTTCATTTAAAAAAAACAAGTTTTGCAACATGAGGCAAGTTCCAGCGCATTTGTGGTAGTAAAAAACTACAATCTGTGTATCCTGCTATTTTCAGAAAGAAATAATATGAAGACCTTGAAATTATAAATGGACTATCCTGACATAAGTATTGGGTAAAATTACCAAATGAATTTGTTAACTAATTAAGAATTGGCAGCATAGTTGATTCAATTTTACTTTATGCAAGTAGGTTTTATCACATTTCTCACTTTCTTTGTGAAAGTAGCTTGTTCTATGTGACAGTCCCTGCCCCCCCCCCCCAAAAAAAAACAGTATACAGACATGAAGTGGCACATAAACTGGCAGTTCCACAGCAGTGCTTTCATCTCCATCTATTTAGTATTTCATTATTTGGAAGAGTATATAAAATCACTGTTGATAAAATTTACCAATGGCACAAAGAGGGTAAGATGCTAAAAATCATGGGGAGGCACTGATTAGTCACTTAGTCAAGTGGGCTCTTTTCAACAATATGAATTTTAAATCAGCAGAATGTAAAGGAGCAAATACTAGGGGCGTTGATGAACTGGGCCTGGGATTATGGTAAAGAAGCAACAGAGTATGAGCTGTTAGTTGACTGCTATACCTATGGATGTAGACACAGTCTTGGACTGTGCGAGATTAGGATTGAGCTGAAATTTCTTCAAAGCTTTAGAGGGCACCCGTAGTTTAAAAGGACATTGAAAAATTGGGAATGATATTCCACTAAAGAGTGAGAGAAGGTGAGAGGTGACTGATTTACTGCCTGCAAGTATCTTCCTTAGGGAATAGACTTTTTATTAAAAAAATCTGTTTAATCTAGCAGGGGCAAGTGTAGCAATGTTCAGTAGTAGGAAGCAAAGTCGGGATGAATTCAAGCTAGAAATGAGACACACATTTTGAGTAGAGAAAATACTTAACCAGTCAAAAAGTTTACCTAGGGTCATGTTGGATTCTTCTTCATTGCTGTGGTTGAAGCGGAATATGTTTAAACTAAAGCAAGTAAGTTTTGTTTCAAATTATTGTTATGATTTGATTCAGGAATTATCATTTGAGAGCCTTTGGCCTGTGTTGTACAGCAGATCAGACTAGATGATCATAATTGCCCCTTCTGGCTTTAAAATCTGTAAATCTATTTATAATCTGGCTATGGTCTCCTTGCAGAGCCTGTAGCAGATAATTCCTGTGAGTAGTTTGATCAGTTTGTGTTCTGAGCAGGACTGGTGATAGCTTGAATAGATTATACATCTGTGTTGTTTATACAACCTGCTGTACAAATAGACCTGTTTCTACTGGGCAATGTGCCTGTTTCCAGGTATATACCAAGCTTTTGTGCAGATCTTACAATCAACATTGAATTTTTATTGTTTTACTACATCCTGATATAAAATAGTTCTTATGAGATGTCTTGTAAACCAAGGCAGTAGATAGATCAGAACATGATGATGTTGCCCAGATAAATTATTCTCCATAAGATTTTTATTTTTAAAAAAATTTGTACATACTAGAATATTCTCTGTTTCTGCTCCATTATGAAAAGGTTTAAAGGGATGCAATCAGGGCCAGAGAATTAGCAAGATCAAGACGGTCATCGCCTTTGTGAGCAATGAAAAATTACTCTTGGATATGAAATGAAGAAAATTGTTTTGAAAAAGTCATGTTCCCTCACTCCTGCATGGCAATGTTAATTTATGTGGAATAATATTAAGTGCTAAATAACTCATCCAGACCCTGTTCTTGGCAATATTACCAGGGTAGTCATTACACAAGGATGAATTCTCTGAAACCTTTCCTCAAAGTATGAGATACAAACATACAAACAGGTGATCTTCTAACAAGAATCATAGCCTACCTCTCATATTGCCTGTAGTATTTTTGAACATGTACTATTGCAAATTGCTGATAGAACCCTGTAAATTAGAGGTTCTTTGACTTTTCTACTGAAATTGGCTTGGATTTTGATTAGTTTGGTTGAGGTTAGGTTGGGCTGTTTCCCACAGCACCTTGTAACTCTATTTTGTTATTTGTACAGGGACATACACAGGGCGTAGCTGGTCGTTAATTTGAATGGATGAAAAAACATCTTAATATCTGTACAATTGCTGAATTTAGGAAATACTGACACACTAAATTTTAAAGATTCATGGATGATTTACTCCATCTTACTCCCTTCTCCTACTGCCTGCCGTTGAAATGGAAGCAGTTAATATTGCTTTGAAGTAAACTAATCACTGCCAATATTTGGATCTAAAAGAGAGGAGAGATGTTTTGAACAGCTCCCTTTGAACAATGTTTTTTGGCCTGTCCTGTGTTGTAAAGGTGGCACAGTGTGTTGCTACATGTTGAATCCAGTTTCAGACCCTCAGCTTTAGATCTCATTTCTAGCCATGCAAGAGGTGGGAGCACCATGGAGGAGGCAGTGTACCAAGGCTGGGAGAGATTTGAACTTTTTGTCATGCTGTCTCAGTCAGTGTCTTCTTTCAGTCCAGTGCTTATGGTGTTGGTGGTCAGCTGTGTCGAAATCTCCTCTGCTGAAAGAAAGCTCACCCAGTGGAGAGATCTTTGAGCAAAAAATGTATGCACTTCAAAGCTTAGTAATTCAGAGTAAGAGCATGCCTGGTTCTTTAGACTGAAGGTACCCCAGAAGTACAAAACATTACTAGTATTTCATCTAGTTAGCATATTCTAACTCACTTTACCCATTTTTGCATCTACTTCCCTCTTTGTACTGCAGGTTTTTATCAGCACCAGTGCAGCCTATATTTAAAATTTCTCCTCCCTGCAGAAGCAGTAACCATAGTGCCTGCAATGCCAGGACACTCTTTTTAATGGTGTCACTTGATGTGCAGTGCAAACACACACTGAACTATCATTAGAATAAAGGGAAATGCTCAATATAATTGGGTTAAAGATTTCCATAAATGCATAGGGGATGCTGAGGAAGAGCTTTTCAATTAAGAGGAGTAAAAACTCAAAAATGAGAGCTTTTAACCTTAAAAAGTCTGGTACTTGTTTTTCAGCAGTTGTGTCAGAGTCCAGTAGTGATGGGTGGGACAAACATCAGAATAAAAGAAAACAGCTCAAAAATATGGCAGTATGTACCCACTGTAAAAGCAGCATTAATATTTGCCCAATTTCTGTCTGGCAGCACAGCTGTCGGAGTTTGGACCCTCCCCAGCAGCCCTGCAGAAATGCAAACAAATAGACAGCCAGCGTCCTCTCTCCCCTTGTCCTTGCCCTGCAGCCCCTGCTGTGGGTGAGTGGGTGTGCTCTGGGTCCCACCTGAGACCAGGGAAACCCAGGCAGGTGTGATCCATCTCAGTGTAGTGATTCTTGCTCATCAGTAGGAACTGTTCGGTTTTGCACAGCTCCCACTGAAATGCAGCCCCCACTTGTTGTTGATGGAGTACTAGAACTTACTGACGTGACTGTGGAAGGTTCAGAAGTTGCACTGAAGTGTTTGAATCTGATTTCTTCTATTAAGTTGTGTGGACCCAGGTCTAAAGAATGAACCATACTAATTATTACTCTTCTTCTGCTGAACACATCTTGTTTGAGGTGTTGCAATTTTCTCCCCTAAAAACATTGAATAATGTTGTTGACATAGAGCTCATATGTCTCATCATTTAGCTTTAGGATTACATTAGAGATTTAGAATTTCCACTGCTTGTAATTTACTTCAGCCCTATTTGAATCGTAGCAAGTATCCAGCCAAGTTCCTGGTCAGTAAGCCTGCTCACTCAGCGCTACGTGGTCATTTGAGTAACCTCAATGGTGGAAGGTGTCCCTGCCCATGGCAGGGGTTTGGAACTTGTTGTTCTTTAAAGTCCCTTCTAACCCAAACCGTTCTATAAGTGTTCTATAAGTTTTCTGGTGTCGCCTCTCATCAGTATATTCCTGCAATCAGGGAGAGGAGCAGCTTCTCAAGTATTCATGAGCCTTTCAGTTGAACCTGTAGCCTAAATAACAGAAGTTTGAAAGCCTTTCAGTTTTGTTTTAAGCAGATTTTGAGGTTATTTGAAAGAAGGTAACTTTCCAGCTGGCTTTGTGAACTACATATCATTATATAACATTTTTGCTGTGGAGGAAGTTTTCAGTTTCATTATTTCTATTGTACCATTTGGAGAAGGTTTGCCTTTCTCTCTTGGGTCACACAGGGAAAAAGCTATGTAGAGAAAAGAAAATACTTTTCTTGTTGAGATCCCTCATAGAAATAATTGCAACTACTGAGAGTTCACAGGTCTTTCAGATTCTTCTCACTTTTAGAGAGGATTTCCATACTTCTTCTTTTAAAAGGAACTCTGCATTGCTAACAAGTGCTCTGCAAACATTTAGGTATACGTTTGATTAGATGTACATTCTTTTTGAGTATGTCTTCATGATTGCATGTGAGTATTTATTATATGTGTAATATCTTCTACCTCTTTTAAAGTATAGGAAGAACACTGAAAGTTTAGTGTGGGATTCAAATATATCTTTAATTCATTAAAATCACCTTATACGTTTTAAAACTCTGTTCAAGTTAATCTTAGAAAAGAATTTCTGGTAGGTTAATTGCACATTTTACTACTTGAGCATAGAAATGTCATTAGCACAAATTTAAAGGACTGCAAAAAAACCAGTAGATAATACTAATTTCAAATACCAAAACTAAATATATTTTGTACTTTTTTATTACTTTTCTTTTTTATTTCATTGACTACTCTTTAACTATATGTTCTTACGTGCTGCAATCATAATGTAGTGTAATGATATTAATATTTTATAGAATCTGTATTTGTAGTTCTTAATTTAGAAACAATGCAGTAGGTCTGCAGATCTTTGAATCCTTCTGGAATGGTGCCCTCCAAATAATGATAAATTACTTGTGCAGTATGCCATTTGCTAATTATATCCATGATTTACTGCAGAGCAAGACTTAAATCATTCATTTCAGTCTTGCGTAACAGTGCCATAAAATTTTTAAGTTTAAAAATGGTTTCCATGTGTATAATTTAAACAAATTTTAGAGTGATTGTATACACAAAATATTGCAACCATCCATTTGTTACATTTTTTGCTCTTTTTTTTTAAACTTGTACTTTTAATGATTACTGTGGTTCAAATTGTTATGCTTCATTTTCATAATCATAGCTTTTAATTCTACAACAGTTTTATACATGTTAGATTAAGAAAAGGATGGCTAATTGTGTGTAGATACCATGTCATCCCTGAATAGCCCCACATTCTGGAAACCCATTTTGGAAATATTCAGTTTATGAATTAGTCTTCAATTAAAATAATTTCTTTTTTAAAAAATGAATTATTAGCTCCAAGATCTTCTTATTTTCAAGCAGCTGATGTTCTTTTTTCTTTCTTCAGTCATCCATATACCAGAGTACAGTTAATTCTCTATATTTTTCTCATTATCCATACGTATAGGTGAGAAGCCTTACAAGTGTCCACATTGTGATTACGCTGGTACTCAGTCTGCATCCCTCAAATACCACTTGGAACGGCACCATCGTGAGCGCCAGAATGGAGCAGGACCACTCTCCGGGCAGACTACAAGTCAGGAACACAAAGATGAGACACCAAGTAAAAGTTCTGTCTTTATTAGACCAGATATATTGAGAGGAGCTTTCAAGGGTCTTCCTGGTATTGATTTCCGAAGTGGCATGGTCTCGCAGCAGTGGGCATCAGGAATGCTGTCTTCTGGAGATCAGCAAGGACAAGCAGCTGGCATGTCATCTGAAGTACCTTCAGAAAATATGAAGGGTTCAGACATATCTTCCAAAGGAACGCACTTCTCTGAACTTGGCCGTGCTTACCAGAGCATGGTTGGGAACGGTGTGAACTTCCAAGGGTCTTTGCAAGCTTTCATGGACAGCTTTGTCCTAAGTTCTTTGAAGAAAGAAAAAGAAATGAAGGATAAAGCTCTCTCAGATCAACTTTCAGCAAAAGCTCTGGGCTCAGATGGTGGTGAGGAAAAGATAAACAGCAAGTCCTCACAGCGAAAAACAGAAAAGTCACAATATGAACCTCTTGACTTATCCGTAAGGCCAGATGCAGCCTCCCTCCCTGGTACATCGGTCACTGTGCAAGACAATATTGCCTGGCATGGCTGCTTATTTTGCTCTTTTACAACTTCATCTATGGAACTAATGGCTCTGCACCTCCAGGCCAATCACTTGGGCAAGGCTAAACGTAAAGACATCATAGGGAACAACAAAGACCAATCTAGAGAAGCTTCAGCCCCGATTAATAAAGTGAGCTTGCTCGTTTCTTCTGTGCAGTCCAGCAAGGAGGCTGCAGTTTCAAACATGCTGAGCCAGCTGGACTCAGCTTCTGAGAAAATGACCCAAGGACAAAATAAAGAGACCCTGGGAGAGCAAAAGAACGCTGCCTGGCCCAGCCACATGGAATCCACTTTTTGTAATTTTACAGCAGACTTCTATAAGCAGTTTGGTGTTTATCCTGGTGTTATTGGCACAGGAGCACAGAATTCTTGCACCAGTAATGAACCTGAAATAAAAAAACAATCTGAAGATGACCCAAATATTCTGCTCTCTGACTCTGTAAATAAAAGTGCTACTGATGACCTTTCTGACATAGCTTCATCTGAGGATATGGAATCTTCCAAGGAAGAAAACATTGAAGATGAAGACATTGACACAGAACCAGATATTATGAATAAGCAGTTGTCTGCCCTCAAAAAAGAAAGCAGTGAAGGAGGAGATAACATACAAAGTGCGGTCTCCTCACAACAAACACAAGGGCTCGTATCACCACTGCCGCAAGCTTCGGAAAAGCAGTGGCACAGTCAGAATCTTCTATCCTCCCATGAAACTGCACAAGGAGTGATGAAACCTGAGCAAGTTCAGGGTCCACAGGTCCTGGAGAAGCAGATGAACATGTTGTCAGTCCTAAGAGCTTACAGCTCTGATGGCTTAGCAGCCTTTAATGGACTTGCAAGTAGCACAGCAACTAGTGGATGTATCAAGAGACCTGACTTGTGTGGTAAGTTTTAGACCTTCTTTTAGACCATTTCAGAAAACACTTGTGCAGAATCATGAAGCTGCTCTTTAAATCTACTTAGTCATGTTTGTTAGTAATACATTTTTTTAAATGTTAAATGCTGTGGGCCAAATTCTAGTCTTATATGTGGTCTACTCCATTGAAATCAGCAGTGCTGCATGCATTTACTTATACAAGATTTTAGAAAGAACTTGCTTTTTAAACTAGAGTATCAGCAATATAGACTATCTGTGCTAGTGCATATGAAGGGGATATTTACTGCTTTAGCATACTCAAAGGAGAAAAAAGTTTATTTTCATGGTAACTTGCAAACTTTTCAGTATTTTGATATAAGAACCCACAAAAAACACTGGATGCTTTGCCAAGCAAACCTTGCTTCTTCTTTCTTCTTTTTTTTTTTTTTTTTATTTTATTTGCTTTTTTCTTTGAATTGGGGTGTGTTCAATTACCACAATATTAACGAAATCAAAGGCCAAGTGCACGATATATGTCTACCTGTGGTGAAAAGCCTGTTTTGGTTTGTTTTTTTTTTCCCTCTCTTTCTTTCCTTTTTGTTTGTTTGAAGTTTTGTGGGTTTTTTGTTATTTTTTTGTTTTGTTTCAATGGCACCTTCACCATTTTTGCTATTCTAACTAGCAATTGTAGGAATTTTGATTTGCCTAATTAAGAATATGCCTTCAGGTAATTAAAAAACTAACAACACACCAAACAAACAAACCCCTTTTTACCCTTATTAGTTTCTGATTTACAAAACTGCAGTCTTGATTCCTCATATCACACATACCCTATTTGACAAAAATGAAAGTTAAATCTATTTGGAACAAATGAGAATGAGGATTTTATTTTTTTAATTTATCTCCTATTTTGTCAGCGTAGTTTGTGCTTGAAAGAGATTTTAGAATGCAAATCTTGTGAAAAACAATATCACTTTAAAAAACAGAGTCAGCAAGCATCACAAAAACTTTGGTAATGCTTGTTTCACTTAACCTTCATACCAATCAGAAAACATTGTCAGAGCTGAACATGCACACTAAAATGTATTCAAGTTAAAAAAAAAAAAAAAAAAGAAAAAAAAAGAAAAGAAAAAAAAAAGAAAATGTGTTCAACAGTTTTAAAGCCTGGCAATTTAAAATAAAACCCTAAATCTGCAAACACTTAGGAGTGGTTACCCTGGTTAACTTAAAGTTAATAGGAGCTCTGTTTGACTTTACTATGATAGTATATGTGCTTAAAGCCATAAGCCTTTCTTCGGGCCCCTCCCTGCATTTCCAAGTATATTAGTTGGTCTTACGAAGAAGTCTGATTTCTCCTCACAAAGTTTATCTCATTTGTATTCTTGGACCATTTTGGCTTCACCATATTGTCATTACTTAAACTGAAACAGGAGCCCAAGTATCTGCCCGGCCTTACTCGTAAAATTCCGTGTCTCAGTGCACTAAGAACCAATTCAGAGAGTTGGAAATATTTCCAGATTCTTCAAGATCAGCAGTTACACTTCTGATGTTTTGAAAATAGTTGAAAGTTGATTTAATTTGCAGCTGGTACTTGGGTTTTATTTTTTTTTCCTCTAGCTGCGGAGTACAATCAACCCGTTTAAAAAAAAAAAAAAAAAAAAAAAAGCCAAAAACAGAGAATGACTCTTCAAACAAGCAAGTAAAAAATTGGAAAGCCAAGATTAGTAACTGTACAAAAGATCTTTATACTGCTTCCCAGACATAAGTTTTTTAAGCAACAACAAAAAAAACCACCCTCTAAACTTATTATTGAAATGAGGTCATGTTACCTCCATTAGTTTTTTGTTTCATCTTCCAATCAATTCAACAGACATTTTATGATGGCTTGAGTTTATATGATTTTAAAGACTGTATCCCTTTCACAATCTCTGCCCAGTGATAATGGATTTGACTAGAAGTATGAAGGGATAACAAAGCCAACAGAAACTTGTCTGTTCTACTTTTTAAGCCATTTTTTTTTACTGGAAAATGCAGTGTGAGTTCTCCTTTCTCCCCCCTCCAAAAATAACTTTTTAAAATTCTTCACTGACAGTCTATTGAACGTTTGCAGAATAGAAGTATTAGGGCTGACTGTTTAAATATATTATTTCATTTTTCTCAATATTGCACAGTAAAAGTGGATAAGTATGAACAAGCCCCGTGTCAGTATTTTATTTTCTATTTGGTTGGCTTGGACACTGCCCACTTGAAAGTAGTGATTTTTGGGGATTTTTCATGTTCTCAGTGACATTTTATACTGTGAATTCACTCTATCTGTGCATGCTAGTGTTGGAAATCTCACCTGATGTTTCTGTGTTTGTAGATTAGCTATCAGGAGCATCTTTGTATATTAGCCTTCCTTCCCTCTTGCACAAAGCCCATGACCTTAGCTGAGGTTGCCTTTGTCTCTCTTACTGCCTGAGAGATCAGAAAACTTGAGACCCACTTCCAGCACCCAATTCCAGGGCATTATTCTTGTGTTCCTTCATATTTTTGGAGACTCTGTGCATCTGCCTTTCTTTTTACAGCCAATGATGTGTGGGTTGTTGACATCTCAAGAGAGAGCACTGGTGCATTGGTATACTTGATACAGTCCTTGCACAGTCAAGACAGAAAAGTGTGGTGCTCTTTCCACAGTCAGGATAGAGCAGAAATAAAATTGAAATAAAATATCTCAGCTTCAGTTAGCTGAGATTGCTTCTTTGACTGGCCACGCTAATTGAGTTCCACTTCTGGCTGCATGAAAACAAGCTGGGATTTTCAATGATCCACATGGATCATTTTTAGTTGGCAGATTTTACTTTGAGATAATGGCTTAGGTTTTAAGGACAAATCTTGGCACATAAAGGATTTAATCTCTAAAGGGGAATGCCACCAGCTCACATTATTGTTTTGGAAGGTCACCACACATGGGAAAAACAGTCCTCAGTTTCTCTGTATGTACAATGAGAGAGACTGTTGATGCACACATCTTCCATTTATGCTCCTACCATGCTTCAGGTTGTAGGGATGAAAGACACAATTAGGAAAGAACCATAATTACTGCATAATATAGAAATTTCCATGCCAAAATGCTGCCGAGAAAAAAGACACAAATATTTTTAATATTTCTCCTTTATTTATGTAGGAAAGAACAGAAAGAAATAATAAAACACCATTGGTGAATTTAGAGTAACTCCTGACCTGTACTTGGTTTTGGAGCATCAGGTGACTACAACTAGGGCCCAGTCTTGTTAATCTTTACTACCATGCAGTTTCTAAGAAACAGATATGCTTTTCCTTGCTGCTAGCAGCCAGCAGCCCTGCATGGAGCAAAAGCCCAGGGCTATGCCTCTGTGGCTTGGTAGCTGGCTTGAGCATCTGTCTACCCTGCTTTCACAGCCCTTGTTCATTTGAGAAATTATGCTTGGAGGATCTAGAACTACTTTGTATTTAAGTTTTGGCAGATCTGATTTCCTTTGCCTTTATGATCTCTTACTCTGCTTGTCTTCCCATATACGTGTAGTTGTATCACAATAATGTTCCAAATCATTAATTTACATGTGATATGCACAGCATCTAGTTATGACAAGACCCATTCCTTTTTTTCTTTCCTTCCCTTTCAATTTCCCTGCTTTGTGTCTAGGATGGTAAAATTTCCCTACTTGCATTTTTTTCATGGGAAGTGCCCAGGCTTTCAAAGAAGAGCTGGTAGGCTACAGAACTACTGGCCAGAGATGGTCCTGGGTGTTAGCTGGTTGCTTAATGGATTAGTGCTATTGAACCCACACTTAATGATGTCCAAAAGTATTAGTTCCGTGTTGTCTCTGTAAATCTAATTTGCTTCCATTCATGGTCGCTTTCCTCTGCAATTAGTGCTGGTTTCTCCTGTGTAGGCTCCACCCCGTTATCCCTTCTTTCACTGTAGGAAAGCAGGGCAGGGCCCTTTGGATGACTGGTAGCAGCTTTGGAGTTGTGAGCCTGCAGAGGCTGAGCACTTTCAGTTTCCTTTGGAGCAGAAAGCATTCAGCATTGCACAGAATTATTAAAATGTTCAGCATTGTAACTTTCTGAAATACCTTCCAAATGTGGAACTGCAGCACAGACAAGAGGGCTGGGCAAGGGGAAGATCAATTGTGGCAGATTATTACAGCTTTACTGTCACATAATTATAGTGCTCTACCCCAATGTTTAAATAGTGAATTTAGTTGTTGCAAATTGCTTATTGCCACAGGTGTCAAAACCAAAAAGATTATAATGCTAACCCCTTCAGAGCTACCACCAACATATAAAATACAGAAAAAGATTTCTAATTGTTTGTGGTGGCTTTGGTTGAATCCTTATTGCAGCTCTTTAAAATTATAAAATCCATATAAAACAGAAGCAAAAGGCCTAATCTGTTTAAGCTCTGGGACAGCTACGAGGCAATGGAATACTATCGTACTGTATCAAGTCATAGAACTCCTGCCCATATAAACTATCTTGTAATGCACTCAAGTAACCCAGCATTTAGTCCTTCAAACTAATCTGCAGTTGAAGGAGTAACCACTATATTCTTTACTTTGAAAGCAGAACGAAATGATGTGGAAGTTTTACTGCAGACTGTTCCTTACCCCATTATGGTGATTTTGAAGAGGTTTCTATAGTTTCAGTTAGGAGGTCCAAGGCCTGCCTGTAGTGTATGCACTGTACTATTGAACAGATCAGCACCTCGGCCCCATGCCTGGGTTTCAGCCATGTTTTCGGATGTCGCTGTGCCATTTGCATGGCAATATGAAACCAAACTCATATGGCTTGCTTCCTTTTTTTAATTAACTGGGAATGCCAGTGATCCAGTGAAGTTTGTGTTGCTGGAGAAAAGGGCCGGTCTGTGAATAGCGTTGTATTTGCCAAATGGTTCACTAGTCATTTCAATACAAACAAATGGATGGTGTCTGTAAGTCTGCAAACACTGTTGACATTTAGCCTTGTTTATGTTACTTTCCTTTTGCTGCATATTTTTGGCTAGAAAAGATACTGTCTGAATTAACACTGACTTCCCAAGTAGAAGCTAAGTAGGACCTAGTCTTGCATCCCTTATTCTTGATAAGTTCAACTAGTTACATGACTAAGGATTGCAGAATCCGGTCCTATGTTTATTGGACTTTAAATTTCATTGGTATATTCATGTAGCTTAATTTGATTGTATTTTGCGCTATAAGAAGTCAGGTGTTGATATCGCCATTATGTTTACTGTTAAAAACTTTGATTTCTTACCATTTTTCTTGTCACAGTGTAACATTTCCATTCCATTTACATTTCTGGAAATTAACCCCTAAAACATCTGATAAAGCTGAGTGCTGAGCACCTAGTATTGCCAGTGAAACTGGAGTCATTCAGTCCCTCTCAGCTCCAGATCTGAAAGGGGGATTGTGTTTGCAAAAGGAGGCCTTGGTATGTGCCTTGATTTCAGACATCAGTGGCCAGCCGCACCAAGGCAAATCCCTAACACAGAAAGGCTTTTCTTTGCAGAGACAAAATAATGATGTAAGCTTAGAGATGTATGATTCTGCTCTAAGTTTCATCTCCCCAACAATATATTCTTATTGTTTTTGTCATATCCAGGTCAAACTTAATTATAATTTAGGATTAGGCACAGGCATAGAGAAGTTTCCAGGTCTTTCCAAAGTCAGACAATGCTCTGGTTTGTGTTTTGTTTCAGGAAAATATATTCTTGTGTCTGAGGTATAATATTTCCTATAACTACTCATAAACACGAACAATTTAGATATCCTTGTAAGTCAAAACTAAGTGTACAATTAATACATATCATGAGGCCAATTTTAAACAATTAATTTGACAGCAATTATAATTTTTAGTTACAGGCTTTCAGAAATAAATAACCAAATTCATCTTTGTACTCTAAGGAACTTAGGATGTCTTATTGCATATCTGGATTCTCTGAGGTTTGCTCCCACCTACCTTTATACCTGTAGTGAAGGGGATGAATAATTACCTGAGGCTTATTAATTGTTTCAGGAAAGAAAAAGATATATACCTTAAGTGTAAGCATTAATATATGTATACACAATACATCCACAATATATAACAAACCATTGTCATAGTACAAAAATAGAGGTCCTGAATATGTTCTGTTATTTATGTGTTTGGCAAGCTTAGGGAATGGACTTTAGTATGAGTGAAAATTCTCTTAACATTTTTAAGGTTATTTATTGTCATTTCTATTTGAGTTTTTAATGGTCCTGTATTTTGTAATGCTTTAGCAGAAAAAAATACTGTAGTTATCTTTTTTCATATTCTTTAAGCAATATTTCTAGCTTAATATATTGTGCCAGGTTTTCCAATATTAACCAAGAAGGACAGTGAAATTCAATGAACAGCACTCTGACATCCACAATTTAAAACCTGTGATTGAAGTGAAATGTGTAAACTTCTAGTGGGTTATCATGTGCTTTGGAATAGAGTATTGTTGGAAGTAATTAGAAAATATATTAAGGTTTCCTGGTAATGAAGGTATGTAAGTTTTAATAATTGTTGCTTTCTGAATAAGTGTCAAACTATATCTTTAAATGTATATGGAGTTACAAGTTAGGTCATCTGAATGGAATGTAAAACAATACTAAAATGCTTCAATAACTTATCTCAGTGTTGCTAATAAA
Source organism: Myiopsitta monachus (assembly GCA_017639245.1). Classification (NCBI taxonomy): domain Eukaryota; kingdom Metazoa; phylum Chordata; class Aves; order Psittaciformes; family Psittacidae; genus Myiopsitta; species Myiopsitta monachus. The sequence goes on from CM029941.1 coordinate 90,731,388, forward strand.
AAAAAGCTGTTAACCATTAGCGCAGTTTTGAGTCATTTTGTTAATTCGCTCAAGAAAACTCTCGAAAAAACCTTTTGGTAGACCAAAGACCACTTTTGAGATTCACAGTTGTTTGATGCTTTGAGAGGCAAACTCTGCAAAGCTACTTGTTGGCCTCATAAAGGGAATTTAATAAAAATGCAGCCTTCTGAAAGATGGAGTGGTCTGTCACTAAAACAATGCCACGTACGGTTAGCCAGGTATATAATGGGGGGCATTAGACTTGTTTCCTCCATACCAGAAAAATATCTTGGGAATGTGGGGCCTGTTTCCCCTCTGTCGCTATTAAAATCCAGCAGAAATTCTCATGGAGGCCACTGGGTTAAAAATGAGTAATACGGGGATGGAATAAGTATGTAAGTATTAGTGCCTGGCTGCCTGGCCAGGGTGAGATACATATTTGAGTCCAGCTCTGCAGCTGGTAATAGAGCCTCAGTGTGTAATGGGTATACAATGCATATCCCTGCAGACAAATGCCAGGAGTGTACAGTCCCTGAGAGATCTTTCTTGGCCAATTTTGCCTTGCTTTACATTAAGTCACAGCCTTCAGAACTGCAGATGGTACTGAATTCTTGGTTTTGTTTCCCATGGGAAGGATGTCCTGAGCGTAGCCTCCCTCCTTAGACCTGCAAACCATCCACCTGAGTAAAGCAAGCACAGAGCAACCAGTCCCATCATGCCCATTAGTTTCATTCAGGCCTATGGTAAGTTTCCAAGATTGACCCATTACAGATGGCCTGCTGATCAGTGCACAGCTGAGGATGCAGTGGAAGGCAAACACGTCCAGGGCTCCCAGTGTCACATCTTCATTAATGCTGGCAGATTTGAATAGCATCTTGGTACTTTTTATTTATTCCACCAAAACACCATGAGTCAGGACCTGACATTTTAGTATTATGTGTCATACTGAGAAAAACCTGTAGTTCAGCAGTAGGACAATTATATTATTTTGGAAGGGCTAGAATTAATACAGCATTTGCGAGACAACTGTAACATTTATCCAGTCTCAGTGTGAGATTGTTCTTCCTTTTATTTGGAGAGCACTTCCAAAAAAGTATCAACTAGGAGCAAAGAAAAAAAGATGAAAAAAAGTGTCAATTATGAATCCATTTAACCCCCATAGGGTATAATCTCATCTTGTCTAATACTGCTGGCTGTTACACGCCTAAACTTCTATGCAGTGAGCTGTGAATATAGTCCTTATTGTCCTGTGGGCAATATGACTAAGGAAAAAATATCTCCGTAACACAATGGAGCATTTGTCTGAACAGCGTAACCTAAGGTCCATAACATCAAATCTAAAGTTGTAATTATACAGCTGCAGTCACACCACTCAAGTGAAGGCTGTGTCAGCACTTGTGTTCTATAAGAAATCCTGTTTTCAAGGGTTGATGAGTCATATGCAAAAAACATTTCTCACTAAACAATTGTTCTGGTTGTTCTGAAGCAATGTCTAGGTACAGACCTTTCCCCAGTAGGATGTGGTCATGTCTTCTGCAATATGCCATGGCTTATTAACTGGGCAGCTTATTTTGTTAATGAATGTACCTTTTTCAGGCTAGGAATTTACCTACAAGGTTTGGGGTGTTGTGCATTTTTATTACTGTCAAAACAAACTAGGGGAAAAAGCCCAGTGTGGGTGAGATATTCACCAACAAGGATTATAACAGGTGACATGCATTCAGTGTGTCATCCCCAATCTTGATTTGAGTTCTTAGAGCGGAATTCTTCCTTGGAGAACCCAGTCACAATTTAATTTCTTTGAGATGCCTTGAAATCGAGCCTTTCAAGCTCACTGTTGCTGTTACTGCCATTTGAAGCAGCTGCACATTTGCTGGCAAGGAGCAGACAGGAACCGCAGAGGTGAAATAGGAGCACAACACATCCCTCCCGTGTGGAAGCAAAAGGAATACTCTTAGGGCTGAGATAAAATACCCAAAACCACAACCATTTTCCTACTACATGAGACTTCTGGATAGGTATGCTGGATGTGAGTGACTTTGGCTAACAGATGCTCCTGCCCGGAGCATTGCCAGTTACAAGCAGGTGCTCCTGAAGCCTCCCCCCGCATAAGACACCCGCACCCAGACTGCCCCATTGTCTGTGGAGTGAGACACCAGGCCGGCAGGTTTCTTTAAGCTGATCTCCTCTGATCTGGGGCATCTGTAGCCCCGTTCCCTGCATAAAACAGCCATTGTTCAGCCTGCAGAGCAACAGTGGGGTAGAAAATAGCCTGTCATGCTGGGGATCAGAGAAGGAATTGTTCCTTAATTATCTCTTACTGAAGGAAAAACTGAAGGCATATCCCAGTATGTTCCATGACTCTGGCAGAACACAAGTCTTTCAAATAAGGTTTGGGGAGGGGGGCTCACATTCAGAAGCTGGCAGCCCTCGCTCCTCCTGCAGGTCTATGTGTGATCTGCTTACTGACCATGGGAAAAAAATAAGTTTGGATTCTCTCTGTGAAATGGAAAATAGTAGTGCAATAATAGTACTTATCTCCCTGGTAGGAGTGCTGTGAGGATAAATTAATGCATTAATGTTTGTAAAGCACCTTGAAGATTAAATATGTTGTATACATCCTCAGTATATAATTCATCATAGAACCATGGACTCACTAGATTGCAAGGGGCATTAAAGCTCGTCCACTTCCAACCCCCTGCCATGATCAGGAACACCTTCCACAAGAGCAGATTGCTTGAAGTCCCGTTCAACCTGGCCTTGAAGGTCAGTTTGTGAGCGTTAGGAGAAAGGACCACATTACCCCTAATTGTTTCTTGTTTCACTTGTCCCTTTGCACAGCTAGCACCATTCTGGTCCGTGCCCTTAATTTTCTTTTAAATCGTTTAAAATCATCCTGTTACACCTGTTGCTAGTGTTGGGATGCAGAGAAGTGCAGGTCCTCCCTGCCATGGGCAGCTGAATGCACTGCTCTCCCTGCTGAAGGTTTGAAGAAGGGTGACAGCTTTCGCTCAGCAAACTCTGCTTCTATGCCATGCTCACTGTGACACCAAATGCACCAAGACACATCGCTGGCACAACCAGACATCCCCAATTCCAACCCGCACCAATGCATGCCCAGCAGCTGGTTTGTCCATCCTCTCACGCAAGAACTGTTTAAGAAGAGGAGCGTTTATGGGTGCATTCACTAACCATTGTATAAATATACATTGGGGTGACAAAGAAATAAACAACAAACCAGGAAACCTTTCCCAAAGGATAGAGGTGGGAAGGCTGCCTCTTTAGTTGCCAAAATGATTGACAGCTGTGTAAGGTCAGAAGATGAAAACCAAGCCATGGGGAACAGAGCAGGGAGGGGAGGGGGAAAATCAGTTGAATAAAAACCTGTCAGTGCTGGGGAAGGAGAAAGACGGCACTCCCACTAGAAAAATCCTCACCCTCTGCTCCCCTATGGTTTGTTTGGGGAAAATGCTGCAGCTTAATCAGAATTATTTACAAGATAATGGTCCATTGTTTGTAGTAAGACAGATGCTGTCTGTGGGAATTTGGTGTTTTATACTCTGTGCATTACAGTGCCATTGCTGTGTGCAGATGGGATCACAGTGGTATTGTTGTTATCCACTTTTTGGAAATTTGGAGGATCCTCACCATGAAAGGAGGATTCTTAAATAGAAAAAGTTCGTGCCCAGAACTGGAATTTCTCTTAAGGTGGAATTATGCTCGTACGTGTGTGAGAGAAGAAGAGGAAAAGGTGGAAGCACTTTGCTTGAGTGGTCCCTAGGCTAACTTGACTTGGTGGTGGTCGACATGAGTTCAACAGATGGATGGATCCCATGTGTCTTTCCAAGGGTGGGGTAGGTCATGCTCCCTCGTTTGCTGGTGGCTGAAGGAGTTAGTTGCTTAGAAGATAGTGTGAGAGGTACACAGATATGTCTGTGCAAGGGAAGAGCTTGCCTGCTGAGTAATCATTCTCTGGTTGTGCGACTGCAGTGTGTGGTGTTCCCTGACATCTACCCCCTGCTGCCAGTCAAACACCGGGCACTTCTGTTTCACCAGAAAACTTCATCCTAATGAGTTTGTGGGTGAAGTTATGGGAAGAGAAAACTCAATTTTCACTATATTCAAACTGGGGAAAAAAAAAAGCCAAACAAACAAAACCCAACCAACAAACACCCAAAGAGAAAGCTATTTATTTATTTAGAACATTAAATGCAAGATTTGGTTTTTTTAACTGTTTAATCCCAGCAGAAACTCTATTTCCAAAACCTTCTGGCCCAAGTAGAAAGTTCACTGTGGAGGCCTAGAGCCTGGCAAAAGGGACAAGCCAGTGACATGCAGGTGGGTGACCCGGTGCCATGTGAGATCCACTGTGTCCACAAAGAATAGGGTGGCATGTCCATCCCAACGGCTGCTGGCAGCTGCCTCAGCAAAGCATGGGGAACAGCAGCACCCTCAGCCCTGCCCCACACCCCCGGATGTTCCCAGAAGACTGCAGCATGCAGAGCTCTGCAGTGCTGTGCCTCTCTTGGGAGCAAATCCTGCCCTGCCTTTTCCACCCGAATTGCCTCCAAGATGTGAAGTTCCTCCTCAGGTCTCTGCACTTGGGAGCAGGACCTGCAAGCAAGGTGCAGGACAAAGGGGTGGAGGGTGTGTGGGAGGGGTGGTTGTATGTGTGTGTGTGCACGCACTTCCTCTCTCAAAAATCTGCTTTTAGTGTGCAGTGGCTCACATATTACCTCGGCAGAGACCGGTGTGCGCCAAAGGCAACCAGGAGACGACAAATCACCAGAAAGGCTCCGGAGGGAATTTTGAGCATCCACGTCTGGTGTCCCAAGATCCATTAGCTTTCAGGTAAAATGGAAAACAATGACCGTCTTTTTTGTATGCAAGATAATTAAGCTGTCTTTCCATCACTGCAAAATACCTGAGTTTCCCCAGAGAAAGCAGAAGGCCTGGGGATGGGGAGTGAGACAGGGAAGGGCACAGAATGGCTGATTCACATGTTCGGGGCCTGTGCAGCTGTAAATAGGTTTCCAACATCAACACAACCTCTTCTGGGTGGGCTCTCCCCAAAACAGGCAGCAGAATGTGGCATGTCTCATGTCCTCCCTTCCCTCAGGGATGGAGCCGATAGTGTCAGATCATGAGTGGAAACCACTTTGCCAGAGAAGAGGGATCTCCTCTGAGTGTATTGAAATGGAGTTTTCCAAGGGTTAGATTGGCATGGGATGGGAGGTTGCTATTCCTGAGTGATTTCATTTTTCCTAGGTGTCTCCAGTGGGATGCGTACGGGGAGCTCCAAGGTTTTTTCCTCCAAGTCAGCATTTATTTGCAAAATCTTAATTTTGTATTTCCTGACATTTTCAGTCTAATATTCTAATAAGGATTCTGTCCGTCTCTCTAAATAAAGCTTTGTTCTAATGAGGACACCATCTATCTCCCGAGACGGAGCTGTAACGACTTCCATCCTCGGTGTAATTTTAACTAGGCTCTCTTCCCCACCCTCTTCTCCCCACAGCTCTTTGTTTGGGGTGTAAATTATCTGTTTTGGGATGAAGTTGAGCTGAATTTCATTTTGGGTCAAGTGACCAAGCTATTGTGTGAGCCTCTGCTTTCTCTCTGAAAAGTAGGATTTTGCTCACTCCCAGTTGTTCAGTGCCTGCTTATTTGCAATTTCTGTTCGTAAGACTGCGGGTTTTCATGCCAATGATTTTTTATTGGAGTAGGGAGGTTGTGGGAGCATGCCAGTGTCAAAGGTTGTCATTTGAATGGTAATTAATAACATTATCAGTCTGATTATGTGTTTAGATGTCCAGAATCAGGAGTGAATTGAACTTGTTAAATTTAATTCCTACCTCTGAGAATCCGGCTGTTTCCTGTGGCTGGGAGACTGGCGCGCCCACCAGCCTTGTGTTTGCATAAAGGACAAAACCAGGAATTTGAAAGGGCGACAACTGATGGGAATTGGTGAAATTCGGGGCTCCTGGCATTCACAGGGCTTCTCCTACAGCACCATCACCCTGGAGCCTTCACCAGGGAGAGGAAAGAGCAGATCAGGTGCACGATAACATTCATAGACCCTGTTTTCATTGTGTCAACTGAAACATTGAGTCATTTGAGATCGGAGATTATGTCTTTTAAGGTCCTGAAGAGCCGTTTCACATGCGACTGATTACCTCTGTCAAAGGCGGGCAAGCCGGGTCCCACCTCGGTGGGTGGGATCTGAACTCATGCTTACAGAGGTCAATAATGGGGTTTTTAGACCTTTGTGCCTCTCAGTCCCTTATAGCCAGATCTTTTCTGTTAAAACTGTTTAAATTACAAACTGGTAATAAAAGGATCATATGTGTTTCCCCCTGAACAGGTTCTTTAAGGCTATTATGATAATTAAAAACATATGGTGCCTACACAAGTCAGAGGGAAACCACAGATGTACAAATTAGGTATTATATAAGGTTTTTCTTCTTTGCCCTTTCCAAAACAAAAGCCAAAGAAGTACAAAGAGATAAAGATGGTAATTATTAGGGGTTTTTTTTGAGACAGGAGGTAACATTTTTGATTTTTAATCATGAAATATGTAAGCCTCCTTTCTTATACACAATGAGAACAAACTCTTCCTAATATACAGGAAGAAAAAAAAATCCCAGTAGCATAAGACTGCAGTATTTATGGAAGGAATAAGGAAACACTTTGTTTCATGCAAGTTATCGGAGACCAGGAAACCTTTTGCATTTTTTATGATGTTTCCCTGCACAGACACAGAGGATTATATTTATTAAATATTGAATTATATTGAAATTGGATTGATGCAGCCAAAGAAGGACATTTCTTTGTATTCCATTTTTTCTCCTTTAAAAAAAAAAAGGGAAATGTACTAATATTGATTGCAATACAAGTAGTCATTTGTTTTAATTTAAAAATATAGGATTGATTTTGAGAAGGTGATAAATACTGCTAATAAAAAAATTCAAAATGGGGATTTATAATGATTCTCTGTTAAGTCAGTGGTTTAGTGAGGCTAACTTGTAATAAAAGTAGAGACGTGCTGAGAAATCCATAGCTAATGGGTTATTTGCCATTTGCTAGCTCTGCAAACTTCCCTCGGTTTGCTGGGTCCTGCCAGAAAAGGTAAAATTTATACCATCTAATGCCCCTTGCTCCTTGTTTTGTCTTTCTTCTGCTAAAAATGGGCAGCCAAGGGTTTGCTGGCCAGCACAGGGGCCTCCTTCACATGCACATGTGTGCAGCTGTTTCATAGAGAGGGAATAGATCCAGATGTGAGTCTCGTGGGTCTGAAATTGGTAGTTGTGTACCACAGCTTCTGCAGTGGTACAGGGCAGCTCCACAGGTGTTGGGGTCTGTCAGGCTCTGCACAAGTCTTTCCTGTGGGCAGAAAGATGCTGATGGGCAGGTCCAAGCAGCATCTGAATTACTTCCGAAGCCTTTTAACTCATAAGATGCTGCTTTGAGCTCTATGGCTTGCAGGATACTAGCATCTGCGTGGCTCCTTGCCCTGCCTTGAGGGGTGGGAGATGCTCCTCTTCCCACCCAGGTCTGCTCAGGGCTCCATGTAACCTGTGTTCCTGCAAGGAGCAGGACCACAGCTAGTTGTCTGCTGTTTGCTGTTCTGGGGGAAAGACAGCATCCTGCAGAATGGACCATTGCAGCCTCAGGGAAGGAGGAACCCTCCTTTTTTAGCACTCCTGAGGCAGCTTGGAAAGCATCCTGGTGCTGTACTCACGATTGGACTTGCCCGTCTGCTACCCTGGTAAAGGGCATGCTGATAGCTCAGAGCCACAAGAACCACTCCCCAGCCCCTGCTGTAGTGGGACTCATCCCAGGGGGTGCTGTGTCCTGCCTTTGGCAATGTAACCCCAGCCAGGGAGCCTGTGCCTGCAGCAGGCATCTCCCCTCAGGATACAGCTGGGCACTTGCAGACCTTTTGCTGCATTCACTTATGTTTTCTTTTGTCTTTCAGCAAGAAGTAGGCAACTTTTTTTTTCTCCCGCCCTCCCACTGAAACTTGTAGAGCACTAAAAACAAACCCTGGGGAAAGGGGAGGGGGAGAAGCCTGATGCTAACACTGCAGGTTTGCGAGAGTGGTGGCTGAGCAGTCATTTCTGAGCAGAGGCTTTTCTTTCATTGAGTGATAGCAAACTCAGTGCTATTTCGCATGTAGGTATTACCATTTTAACTTTTACTGAGGTAAAATAACACCTTGTCACTCAGTGCAAGTACCAATCACAAAATGAATTAATTGTAATAACTGTTGTCAACAGAACAAAAGACTTGTTGCTTTCCTAAGCAGATTTCAGTGCCACTGATAACTATATACAGAAGTTCCCATTGGGCTTATTCAGTGTATGTAGTCAGAAAATAATTTCATCTGCCTTTCCCTGCACTTTGTTGAAGAAGTCTCAGAAATTGAGTTTAAAACCTGTATTTTTTACATAGTCCTAAGCATACACTTTTCCAGTGAATAGGTTTTTTTCCCCTCAAAGAATCCCTAAACATTTTTACTAGTTAATTAACACTTTTTTTGTGGTTAATTTATTAAAGAATTAACAAGCTCATAACAGTCTGCAGAATCTGTTTATTCACCTTACCCTGTGATGGACAGTTACTCTCAGGGAAAGCATGGACAGCTTTTTTGCTACACAGAACATACTTTTTGTCAACACTACTTCTTCAGCCGGTCATCTTCATCCAAAGCAAATGGTGCTATCCCAATAGATGGGTGAAATTTCCTTTGAAAAGGGGTAAAGAGAAAAAAAAAAAGCCAAGAAAAGCAAAATTCTTCATACTTGTGCTAACCACAAATTTATTCAAGTGAAGTTTGGGGAGGGGGGAGAACTAGTTAACTAATTTCACAAAGGAGCCTCAGTACAGCAGGAATGAGTGCCAATATGCTATACTCATTTTACATGGCCATTCAATTTAATAATCAAAAATACTATGGAATATCCTCTATATTTTACTGCAAATGGGGTGTATTTCTTAAAGAGACATACATTAATATTGCTGCCTGGGATAGCCAGCGGAATAAACACTTGTCAGGAACTGACCCATAGACTGATCAAAGGACCATTTTGACCCTTATTTAACAAAATAGATATTTTATATTGCTTCCCCCCTCTTCCCTTTCAGAGGGTACCAACAGGCTTCAGTACTCCCTGCCCTCCTATGGAGCAGGATCACAAACTCAGATAAAGTACATGGGAAATAAATTATCCGTGTATCTTCCCCCATAAATAAGCCAGAAAGCTGGAGACTATCCCATGTAAAAGTCTATTTGGGGCAGGCTCCCCAGCCCATGGCTGGAGCTAAGGGGTTAGAGGCTAACAAAGCACCAGCAGAGCAGTCTTGCATCATTAACCAAGCACTGGTTCCTGCTGCTCTCATCTCTTGCTTGATTAAAGCAGGGTGCAGCTTGCTACCTCAGCCTCCTCCTTGCAGGAAAGCCAGCAGCACCTCAGAAGCACAGTAAGATGATGCTGAAACCTCCTTCTTTTGAACCTAGGAGAATGTCTGTGGTTTCCCTTCAAACCTTCTGCTGTCAGTAACAATCAGTCTGTCTGTCTGGTTGGCAGCTGTTGTATATGCAGCCACCAGTCACTCAAACATTCCTGCTTCTACCCAAAACTTGCTTTTTATGTGGGCAACACCACCCTGCAGCTGCAATAGGGCATCCCTCTGTTGTAGTGTGGGCTTGTGGTGCTGAGGAAAGGGTCTGCTCATGGCTCTGTAGGGGTCACATATGGCACCCTGTAAGCTAAAGCACTGTATGTGCTTAAGTATTTTTTCTGTCAGGCACTTTCCACCATAAAGGAGGCTGGAATATGATGATGCCATTGTACTGGAGCTTGAGGGGCTTGGTTTTGGCATCTTTAGGCCAAGACTGCGGTTGTGCCTAAGTGGGTGCACAGGGACATGGGAAACTTGTGCAAGGCTCAGGTGCTCATCAGAAAGAAATGCCTCTGGGAGGAGGATGCCCCGTGGTGCCCAGAGCTGCTGTGGTCATGGTCCTTAGACTGGGGTGGTGGCTGGTGAGCTGCAGGGGTTTGGGGGCACCCTAGCTTTGTGCTCAGAGCAGCCAGTGCTGAGTGCGTTCTCCTGCACCTCTTCCATTGCTCCTCTAAAACCTTACTTACCGTCAGCAGTAAGGTTGTAGATGGAAGGAGAGACATGAAAAATGTTGACTACCATCTTGTCTGTATTTTAATGTCATGTCGGTGGGAATAACAGCTCTGCTTGGGATGCAACAGCCATCCTTGTAAGGAGTTATAGGGTGCTTTCAGGATGCCCAGTGTGGGAACACTTGGGTCAGGCTGGGCACAGGCAGCACAAGCAGGACAGGGGAACACTTCCATTCCCCACATGCCAAGCTGGGAGCATGAGCTGGGTAAAGGCGCAGGGAGGGATTGTACAGAGCTCTTCACCTGGCTGTGTGCGGCCCCCTCCACACACCAGCTTATATCCCAGTAAATCTGTTTGAAAACCAGAAAATACTCCCAGCGTCCTGTATAACACCATCACTTGTTCTGCCCTGGCCTTTTTGCTGTTGCAGCGTTCATTCCCCAGTGTTCCTTTGAGGCATGTTAACGACAGTGTTTCTCCGAAGTTGAAAATAATGGTGTTTCAGATCAGATAGCCCTGGCCCTGGCCAGGAGCTTTCCGCAGTAGTGTCCACAGTCCCGGTGACTGGCAGGACAGGACTGTAGTACGTTTTGTTGTCAGAAGAACTGGGTTTGGATTTGCCTCTCAGCCATGGCTGTTCTGTCGGCTTTTTTTCTGCTTCTCTGTGGGTGATTAACTGTGAAAAGAAGCGTTTCTTGCTTCTGCAAGCCACTCCTCTCCCCGCTTCTTGGCACTAGTTGCTAATCAAAACAGGTCTTTGATAGCCAAATGGCATTTGGCTGAGCTAAACACTGAGCTAGACACACAGCCTTCTTGTGATCAAGCGCTTTATTAATGTGAGGTTTAATGCAAGTTCATTCGCAGTGTGTAGATCCAATGGTAAATGTTCAACAATCTAATTCTGTAGCACTATGTTTTATTTAGCATGAAAATATTCCAGGGTATGAAAAAGCAGCACCCCGCTTAGGAGCAATGTTTCAAAAAATGTTATTAATTTTTTGCTCTTTCCAGAGTAAAAGCGTGTTAGCCTGTTTTTTCATAAAGGGGCATGCTCTTTTGGTTGTGGCTTTTTCTTTCAATCAAACACTTTTCTAAAGTTAAGCAAGTGCAGAGTCCTAAACTAGAGAACTTCTGTGGCATTTTTAGTACCACCCCTGGAGGTATTTGGAAGATTTGTTGATGTGGCACCTGGGGACATGGTTTAGTGGTGGATTTGGCAGTGCTGGATTACTGGTGGGACTCGATAATCTTAAAGGTCTTTCTAATCTAAAAGATTCTGTGTAGCACCAGAATAACCTGAAAGACATTTTGGGGAAATTTGTAAAATAAATGTGCTTCCTGGCAGAGACCTTGTATGGCCAGTTTAAGCCTGGGCTGCATTTTTACAGCTGAGTTATAAACCCCTGAAAAACAGGATTTATAATGGAAACGCTGACACAACCTTAACTATAGCAATGCTATCTGGCACTGCTATAATATACTGTATGAAAAAATCAGTTCATTAGTTAGTTATAAACAAAAGACATAGATAGTAAATTACAGTAGATATTTCAGCAGTTTTCTATATATTTATGACACTAAAATATGTAGCTGCATTTTATTTCTTGAGACAGTATTTAAGGATTTCAGATCTAATACATATTAGTTTGGTTATGCACATTGTGTGTTTTGGTCTTGCTGTTCCCTCTTGTAGTTTTATTCATGGTATTTTCTTCTTTCTCTGTTGCTCATTAGAAAAATGTTAAAAATCCATTTTCATCTGATTAATAATAAAGCTGATCACATGTAACCTAATTTTCATTCACTGCTGCCCCTGTCTGTGGAGTCATATACAAAGTGACCTTTGAATCACCACTGGGCCCATAAAGCACAATAAGCACCATTGTCCTGTCAAAAATTGAAGATGTTTTACATCATTACAAAATTTAATGTTCCATCTTTTCAAATGCACTACTTTTCAAAGGCCACATTCCAATTGAAGCTCATTAAAATCAGACTCAAGTTTCCTGTGGTGGGGATGAGAAAGAGTTTCTCATGCATTCGGAGTAATATGAATCACTCTTTTAAAACAGATATGGTTACATATTAGTTTTGAAAGGTACAGTAACTGCTGAGCCTTCACTGTCTGCAACAGTGAGGCTTTTGTACTTATAAATCTAATAACTGCCTCCTAATACCTTGTACTTCATCCACTCTGTATCCTATTTACTTATGAATAAATCAACTTTCTAAATAAAATTGTTGTTCAAAAGTTCAGGGGTTGAATTATAGGAATCTCTGTCTCAAAGCTTCTATTAAGGTTTTAGCAGACTTCTGTAAAACTCTTGTTAAAAAAAAATCGGTTCTCTTGAAACTCCTCCTTGAATACACAAGATCTGGAGGACCAAATTCTTCTCTAGAACAATTCTTTAAAGTCTGTTGAATTACATAGAGGCTGAATTTACCTCCTAATCTTATGGTATAATTTCTTACAGTGTTTTATTTATAAAGCAAATAGAACTTTGATAAACTGATGGCCGAAACAGGCTGTATGTTTGTGAGTATATTATCATGCTCATACTATGCTAATAGAGGTAGAAAAGTGAAATACTTGGATATTCAATGTAGCATTATTAAAGGGCTGGTTGTCTCTCCATTCCCGTTTTCTTGTGAGAGGGGCTGGCAACTTTCACATAACTCCATTTCCACAAGCACAACCAAACTAACAAAAGAAAATTATTTCAAGCTTTTAGAGAGTTAATGTTACAGTATTATATATATACATGACTGAATCTTGTGCATATGAATATACATACTGATACTATATATACAAAACAGATGTATATAAATATTATTGTGCATTTAGTTTACTAGATCTATTACATTATCTCACATTTCATGGAAAGAGTTTCATATATTGGTCGTGTGAAATATAAACTGTGCTTCAAAACACAGTGCATTAAACATTTTATAAAGAAGATAGACACAAATATATGGCAAATACTATTTACAACTGTTGACAGGCCCTGAACATGTTTCCTCTGAGTTTATGATCATGAAAATACAGCTATAATTTGCCAGGCGCGGTTGCAAGTGAGACGGAATGAGTAGGAATGTCAGTCTTTTATCAATATTGCATTAAGATGCTATTGCATTTTCAATATTCCTAGTATAGTTCATTAACATGCTATATTAGCATAACACCATGCAATGAAGTCAGGTGTGCACCATTCTCATATTCTTTTTACAAAATTTTTAATGATTACAGTGATGTAAAAGAGTGCAAACCCTGTCTGAGGTCTCTGGATATCAAGAGCTATATACAAGGCAACTCTTTCCTAGATCAAAAATATGGAACACCATATGCTGGTATTCCTGCAGTACACTAATATCCCATTAAGCATTGAGATCTTGCCAACCACAGTTCGATCATATTTTTCCTATAGTATTGTACAACACCAGACATTCTCAGTTCTTGTATTCTGAGTTGTATTTTGTGTCACTGTACACTGAGATACTGCTGAATGAAATTTTTCCACTTTCCATGGTAATAGTAATCTTAACCTCATTTAACATACATTTAGAAGGGGGTTTGGTCAATTTATAAAAATATAAATCATGGGATGAAGATATTTTGTGTAACCAGTCTGTAACTGTTGGCACTCTGACCTTCCTCTGGTCAGTTGCATTGTGTTATCTGCATCGTGTTTTAATCTCAGCCTTTGTGGAGGTTCCTTCATTTGTTATTAATAATAATTATTAGTATGCATGATTTTATTAAGCGGATATATCAGTAGATTATTGAAAGTAGCAGGTATTCTCATTCTAGCCTATCCCCAGATGTAGAAGAAATTAGATGGTTTGGGATCTCTTTCATATAGTTTGCTGTGAATGAAGTTTGGTTTCATACCGCCTCCTGCTTTTCAGCCCACCACAGAGCTGCGACAGCTGGAGGAGACCCTCTTTTCCCTTTCAGCCATAGCCTTCTGAAGAAGCCCGTGAAACCTTTCCCCTTCCCTCTGTAAACCACAGACTTTCCCATTCTGCCATTTACAACTCATATGGAAATGAACTTTGTAGCCTGCTAAGGGCTGCTTTACCAAGCCCTAAAAGGCTTTAAAGCAGGCAGACGCTGCAGCTGGCCCTGCTGCTAGAGGAGGTGGTGGGCACTCCAGAGGGCTTCCGTCCTGTGCTGCTTGCTGGTGCCCTAAATTGGGAATGCTCCCTCATAGCACAGTAATCTATGATTTATGGCAGCAGCCGCACCCCTGGGAGACACAGTGCCTTCAGATGATGCCAAACAGAGCCCATTCTTCCAACTGGAGTAGGAATTTGGGGTGTGAGTAATACCATGTTAGCTCCTGTTAGTGGCTGCATCCACACCAGGGTGCTACCTGCCTCCCCCACATACCCCTTTCCCTTATACAGAATCACACGTCTCTACTTTGATCATAATTTCTGGGTTTGACTTACAGTAATACCCAGCTTCTGGAACTGACCTCAGAAACTGAAGAGCAATAGATTGTATAAAATAAAGCTTGAAACACTTTCCTCATTCTGCCTGACCAATCCTAAACTGTACCTTTGCCATTTCCAGAATCAGTAGTGTACCCTCAGAGAACAAGAGCTGCAGTTGCTGCAGTTTGATTCTCAGGTCACAGTCTCAGCTGTGGTAATTGGTAACGAGCATCTGCATGTACAAGAAGAAAGGGGCCACTTCTAATTACCGTATACTCCTAGGAAAAGAACTGAATAAAAAAGGGGAAAACCAGATTGCTTTGTTCCTTTAACCCAGCTTGCACTTACTGAATCCATTGCTGGTACTGAAAGTGGTTGAAAGGATTAGGGTATGTTATGACGCATGCTGTGGCATAACTGCTCCTGAGCAGGCTGAACCACTGCTGTACATCAGCCAGAACTGGAAAAATACTGACAGCAAAACTTGGAAACTGCCTCTTACATGGAGCTTTCCTTCACCATTTATCTCACCTTCTGAAGAGCCCAGATTCACAGGGAGATTATTCTGTCCCGGGCCTTTATTCCAGTCCACCTTTGCTTTCTCTGTGGTGCAGGAAACCAGGAGGTCTGTCTATCAAACACAGATTGCTGATGATGATAAAGGAGAACTTCCTGCACTCATGACAATAACATGTGAAATGCATAGAAGGTTGCTCCTTTGAGGAAAAACTTCAGTGAATCCACACTTGTGTATTTAGGACAAGGCATTTAATCTGCATTTTCTGCAAACTCGTGTTTACATGCTTTATTTGCCCCATTTAATTTTCCTAAGCAAAGTCTGTAGACAGACCTATCTCTTAGGACCAGGTCTTTATTATCTCTCATTTAGAGTGGTGTGCTGTCTACAGTGAGCACCATTAAAAATTCAGCATTTGCCCTCATCAGTAATTACTTTGTATAGGAAATAACATTGCATGTTATTGTATAGCAGGATACAGTGGTTACAGGACTGAGCGCAGGATGGTGCCCGCTGTATGTACACCTTTAATCATAGTACTTTGGCATCTGTCTTAAGTTTATGTTTCCCATCATGTAGTCTTCTGTAACAGTGGATTCAAATGAAGACAGGCAATTTCTTTTGGCTTTAATGTGCTTTTCCCTGGAAAAAAATAACTGCTTATACTGTGTAAGCTTAGCTGGCAGTAGGTGCATTAACAGGGTCAGTAAAGGTGTTATGCCTGTGGAGTACGGATGAATAAAGTTCTGAAATTTTCTAATAGGCAGAAAAGTTTCAGGTGTTCTGAGTGGAGATTTATCTTGTTGAGCATAAATACATTTCAATAACAACTTACCGAATAAGTGATTTATGTGTCAGGAAAATAAACAGTATGTAGGTAATATGCACATTTTGGGAGAAGGGTGGCTTGCTCTTTCCTAGTTGTCATATGTAAAGGTTTTTTTTTGCATCACATATTGTAGAGGGAAAAAACGTATCTGCTCCAATGGAGAAGACCAGTGTGTGTATACATTTCATATTTAGTGGTCTGTAGTGGTATGGATGGCAGAAGAGCCCAGTAAGCAATGTAAGTATAGATGTGTTAACTTAAAAGCCAACACCAAAATTAGATTTGCAACTGCATAAGGCATAAATCTGAACATGAGTAGCCTAGATCCTTAGGGTATGCCGGCATATTTTGAAATTACAGGCACTGTGTTGTTCGCACTCTGTACATCTGATCATGTTTCTGCCAGAGATCAGGAAAGTCTACTGCTAAATGCATCAAAGCCTTCCCCATCTCCTCAGAAGCACAGAAAATGCTTATTGCCTGCTTCTGCTCATCCTGTGTACCCAGCTTATTCATTAACAGACTAGATCCTTATTATGATGATTCCATTCATTAGCAGACCAGATCATCTGGTGCTTCCAAAGTTCTTGTTTCAAAGCACTGTCTTCAAAGTCCACGCTGCTGAGAGTACCAGGCTGTGTCACT
Organism: Myiopsitta monachus; assembly: GCA_017639245.1. Lineage (NCBI taxonomy): Eukaryota > Metazoa > Chordata > Aves > Psittaciformes > Psittacidae > Myiopsitta > Myiopsitta monachus. Next base: position 90,747,953 of record CM029941.1, read on the forward strand.
GCTGCTTGGGACTTGGAAGTTGTTCTGTGAAGCGGTGTGTTTTCTAAACAAGCAATCTAGATGTGCAGGAGACGCCTGCATAAACAGGGATAGGAAAATTCTGTAAGAATTGCAAATACAGCACCCAATAATGTTGATGTAATATAACTGATTAAGGGACTGACTGATAGGCTTCAAGAAGATTTCAAATACAACATGACTACTAAACTGAGTTTTAAAGCTAGGGCAGAATGGGGTGGGGTATGTGTGAGGGGTGTACATGTGTGTGCATGTTAAAGGCAGGTTGGAATTACTCTTTAAATTTCAAAGAACATAGCAGACATTTTTTCAGTTGAATTTTCTTTTGTATGCTCAATTATGAGGCTCGAAAGTTGTGTAGCAATTAACTGAGAAGTGCTGTCTAGTTAGAAGCTGAGAGAAACAAGGGTTTATTGAATGGCAAAAATGTGACTTTTCAGAGAAAAAAAAAAAAAAACGGTTCCATGCTTTTTCTCCAAGTAGAAGAACATCCAGCTTAAATAGAGTATTCAATTTTTAATGAATTGGGCTCTTAGTGTCCTATGATCTATGGATGAAGAGCTGAAAAATTATAAATGCGCACACACAACTGATGGGATTATACATGACATAGTTCCTTTGGAATATATCTTTTTTTGTTTGGTTGTTCATTTTTTTTTTTTTTATTTTCTGCTTACATATATTCTTGATCATTGGCATAAACTGATAAATGATTTGCGGTACTTTTGATCATTTCCTCAAGCATTTTTACCTTTTTAAATGAACTGTATTTTAACCTAAATTGGTATGCCTCTACTACTTGTGGAAGAGTGGAACATTTTAAAATGATCTAATATAGGACAGTATTTAGCATTCAGTATTTTCTAGCCCAAGAAACATTATATAATAATCTATAATCAAAACCACTAAAAACCTGTTAACTGCTAAAGTCTGTTTCATTCTAACATTACAACTAAAACTCATTTATAAGTAAATGAAAGTCAAGAGGATTAAATTCAATTAAAATTACTTTGAAGTATGGGGGAAAAATGTTTCACAGTGATATAAATCAACATATTGTTATTGCCTTCTTTTCCTTATCCGCTAAGGGTCTCTAAAGCAAAATGTAGTCTAAATTATACATGAAGAACAAATACAGAGAAAAGAACACCGTGCACCCACAAGCACAACCCAACTGAAATGAAAGGTTTGGGTATACTTGGGGATGAATGGTGTGCTTTTCTGTATGCTTTGCAAGCCAGAACTGTGGAAGGTTTCTCCCACTTGCAGCCTCCATACCTTCATTGAGTGCAGTATAAATAGAAACCCAATTAAAGTACATCTTTGTTATAAAAAAAGAGACAAACAACAACAACAAAAAAACCCCACCATTTTAGTGTGCGTGCATTTCTTACTGAAAGTAGGATCTCAGCAGAGAAATTAACTTTAATAATCTATGGATTACAAGACATATCAAACCTTCAAAGCATTGCAGTGTTAGATCTATTCTCAAAAGGCTTTAAATTACTTTAATAGTTAATAATAAGTGATATGACTCATTTTTCCAAGTAAATCAAGATCGGTTGTCATTTGTTCATCTGGTCTCCAAACCTCTTAATTATGGCAAAGAAATTCCTCTGTACCTATTGAGCACCTCTGGGGTGTAATATTAAAACGCATTTAGAGTTCTTCTACTGTTATTTGTCTTTGGACATAAATTTAACGCAAAGCAGAGAGCAAGGTTTTCAGTGTCCCTCTAGCTCAGCAAAAGTCAAGCCCCACTAAAAAAACATATAGCCACCCTGCAGCTTAAGTCAGTGCACATCTTTTACTGTCAATTGAGCTATTGATCTTAAATACATGGAGCACTTGGAAATCCTTGTGTATGTGTGCAGAAATGCAATTCCTAAACATCCCTATTGCAGATTTTTGTTGATATAAGGGCCCAATTCTACAGCCTTACTGGAAAGTCATCACTGGTCACTAAAACCCAAAAATTTCACTAACTCCTTGCTTAGTGAATTTTACTCCCATGAGCAAGAACAAGATCATGAAGAAACAATGTTATTGTTGTTTAAGAAAAGAACCTCACTGTCTGCTTTAAATCATATATTGTTCCCACAGGTTTCAATTACTTCACATAATGAGACGGTGCCAGTACGTAACAATGGAGTGGCTTTCTGTCTCAATGGCTCTGGTACAATACTTATAAATGAATTATCAAACCAATCAAAACAAACATTGTTCCTCTCATTACTGTACTGCAACCTCGCCATTAGCAGAGTTAGCATCTGCACATGTAGTTGGGTACCAGAGGACCCAGATGCTTGCCGGGTGAGCTTCTCTCCCTGCAGGAGCAAGTGGCTGGGTGGTCAACCTCACCAGCAGCTTAGTGCATGCTGGATCTTCTGCTGCTGGGCAAATTGTTTGGATATGGGAGGATGTTCTCCACCATGGACCCATCTAGTGCATGGAAGTATGTGAGGATCATACACTTATCACTGAAATATCCTGTAAAAATCTTAAAGAAATGCATGCGTAGGGATTCTTTTCTAGATAAGATTTTTAAAAAGTAGAGAAGTTACCTTTATATCTGTCCACCTTTCATAAGAACCAGTCTATAAAAGCACCATTAAAATTAATAAAACTGAAGAACAGCTTTGAACTGTTGAACTCTTTTGCATCACCTTTTGCATCACCTCTTTTGCATCACCTCCCTTAAAGTTTGCAGAAGTTACAGATAAATTCAGTGTCCTTGTAACATTCAGTGTAACATTTGTGCAAGAAACAAGGAGTGATTACTTTTTAGATGTTATTTCCAATTTGTGAGATTATATTAAGGAGGTCAGAGAAGACGGGTAGGAAACAGATTTTATTCTCTTTTTGTTCTTCAGCAGCTACGACATCTCAGTAATATTTTGTTGTTTTTTTTTTTTTTTTTTTTTGTTTGTTTTTTTTTAATTATGATCTGTGTTTCCTTTAACTCTACCAAACCTTTTGCACTTTGCCATGTCTGATACCTTTTATGTGTGGCCACACCACAGCACATCTCAGCTCAAGGGGAGTCCTTTTATAAACACATTTGGCCACAAGCAAGTCATGGGGCCATGGAGGCAGCATAGGAACTCCGGTTGCACCCCTGTAATGTCAGCTGAAAAACAGGAACCCTCCAGTCACAGCTGTGGATAAATGCCAATTGTAAAAAATTGCAGCTAGTTGTAGGGCATTCTTTGCTTTCATAGTCATCATGGAGAACTGTTTTTCTGACCCCCACTGGACTAAACTGGAGTTTTACCACCAGGTACAACGGGATTGTGCTTCAAGCACTGATATCCTGTTAGTAGAACTCCAATGTTTATGGCTGTGTTGCTTGTAGACCTGTGAACCTCCTAAGGCAACATGAACTGCAATTTTGATGTTGCATTTATTTTGCAAGTATTAATTTAAACTCACTGCACCTTGGAAATAATTTAAATATTTATAAATTTAAGTAATTATTTCCATAGTAAAATTAAAACACTACTGTCTTGCAACTAACCCTACTTCCAACACTCCAAAACCTCAAATATGATAACTTTTATTTATAGATGGCAATAAGCATATTTAGCAATTTTATTATTCATCACCCTTACACAAAATATCATAACCAGAATACAGATATGTAAGAGAATTTCTATATAGAAGTCACTGGAGTAATTCTTGTAAAATACAAATAGCATTGTGTTCAGACAAATAATATGTCCATATTTAATAAGTGTGTCTTAGTACAAACAAAGAGACCACACAGTGGTTTTTTGAAAAGTCCTACATTAATAACAAGCTTCATGAATAGAAACAAAGGTCTAAAAATGTGATTTTAGTGTTAACTTCTATTTTCTGTCACTGTTCTTCTATATATAGTCCTTAGGTTTTATTACAGACAGGAAACACGCTGCTGTGTGCTTTGTGTGAACATATAATCAGCAAAAGTGTAATTTGTTAAACCAGTTGCTCCCAAGAAGTCAAACCCAGTCCTTTGTTAATGCTGTCTTTACTGATGCACATTATCAAGTAAACATCATATTCAGACTTTGCTTGCTAATTGACCGAACAGGAATTGGTTACACTTTATGTACCATTCTGTAATGGATTTTCATGTTTGTGAACCCTAACTGGCTGTGGAAATGGAAAGCAAATGTTGCATGATCACAAATAACTTTGTGGTTTGTGTTTTTTAAGCCAAGAGAAAAAATAAAGTTTTTCTTCCCAGTTTGTGACAGGTTCATCATTACAGAAAGGTGGTGGACGATCATCTTGGTCATATCAGCTGTCATGTTTCTGTTTAAAGAGTTTTTGAAATGTTTGCTAAATATAACATTTTTCAGTTAGATGTTCCATGAATAATTGATACAGTAAAGTGATGGTGAAAGGCACAGATATAATAATTGAAAGTCCTTTTTTTGTCAGAGATTTTTGAAGATATATGCAACTTATTGAGTAGCTGACTATCACCATATTAAGCTAGGTTTCTTGTATATCTGAAGCAGAAGCTCTCATTAAGCATATTACCAAAAGATCCTTTTATGAAAATGCTATCAAGTATTTATAACTACAGCACTGAAGATCAGAGAAGGATATTATTTAAAATATGTGCAACATAAATCTGATCAGAAACATCAACATCAATCAGTGTCAAAATTAAAACCAACTTGAATTTATATATTTTTTTAATCCTTTTTATTTTTTTTTTTAGTGATTCATAACAAACACATACTCATTTTGAAAATCTTATTTGCTTGCCCCATGTTGCAATAAATCAGGAATATGCTGGTAATAAATGGAAAATATTTGAGGCTACCAAAATAACAGAAAAAGGTATTCCTAATAAAAAGAAATCAAACACCCCCTACTAATATATGCAAAATAAAAGCCCTTTTCTCACCTGAATAATCCTAATATGAATATGGAAATAGGGTGATTGTTCATGAGCCTAAAGGTTTGAATTATGAGTCTTGATGCTTCTGGGTTTTTTTTTAGGGAAAAAATCAACAATGGATTAAGGGTTATTAAATACTTCCAAGGCTGAGTAGTAGCAGGAGTGTGACCACCTATTAACCAACCGTAAGCTTCTTCTCATGCTGTATATGAAGACATTATCTCACATGTGTAGAAGACAAAAGGAGGGATAACATATATACTTCTGATATTAGCACACTTCCACCAGGAGGAAGTTGTAAAAAGCCTAACAAAAAAGACCAAAAAAAAAAAAAAAAAGCAAGCCAGAGCAAAGGGTGAATGGCATATGGTGGTTATTCTACAATATGGTCCTTATCCCTTTTAATACATCTCTGGAAGACTTAAACAAAGCATTCTAATGTTGATTTCCTAGGAGATGACATGTCTGCATTACACCCTTGGATGAATGACGCCTTATTAATAATATTTGTTATTATTTTTATTATTTATTTATGGGTACCTGTGCTCCTGGGTGTGTATGTTCAGGCTAGACACCTACACAAGGACTTACTTTCACTCCAGTTGTGTGGCAGGTCAGCTTAATTGTCCTCCTGGTCACAAAGATTTTCTCTGTGTTGGGAATCAGTAGTCCAGCTACAAGCATGGCCATGCTGAGATCTTTGTGAAAGAATGCTGGGGAAGGGTCCTCAAATATTCTCATCACAGTAAACCAGATCATATTTTGTATTTCATCTTTCTGACTTCCGTAAAAAAAAAAGTGCATGGAGAGCATAACAAAATAAGTACTTTGACAGTGTCTTAGTTAAAACAAGATCTCGGGAAACGAGTGTGATAATGAGCAATTGGCTAAAAAACTCCAACATATTGTACCAGGGCCTGAGGAATAATGCAAAACCAAGCCTCTTTGTTCATATAATCACCAGTTGCAGACTCTGCCGACTGCTTATTAATTGTCTGTGTGACACTGGAATTGTTTGACCAAAAGACGAGGCTGCAATTCCTGAGCTGTGACTCCCCACCCGACCTCCGTGGGGGAGTGAGAAAGGTTTTGAAGCTGTTACATGGCTCTGATATCAGCCAGATTTTGTGCACTGAAATCCCTAAAACACACACACGCACCCCCTTCTACTGACACACTTGCAAACAAATTATTTCTTTTTTAGACTTCCGTAGTGTTGTTATATAGCAATGCTATTGAAAATTTCCAAAAGACAGCCCAAATCTTTGTTTTACTGATTTTTTTAATGGAAATTATACGGCTTTTAAAGCTCTTCCACTGGGACCCAGTTTGAGAAACCACAAAGCTAGGGATTTGAGAATGTATTTACAGTATGTTGACTTTATTTTCCCTAAATCTAGCTAAATAACTAAAAATATCGTAATTAATGCAGGAGCCTGTGACTGTCTTCTCCTTCTTTGCTTCCAAAAGAGTTCCAGATTCACAGGATTCACTCTGAAATGCAGATAGAGCCAAGGAAATTTTGAAATTCCCAATAAGTTCACAAAAAGTTGGCTACATCTCTTAGATCATGGCAAATTACAGCACCTTTGGATTATGGTTGTTCATTAAACAAAATACAAAAAAAAAAAAAAAAAGACAAAATATGATAAAAATAATTCTGTATTTTGACTCCAAGTATGTAGATTCCCGTGTACTTTGTCCATTTGAATATAAAACTCTTTCTCTACAGTAACTTATTAGCATCTTTCTTTGGGACTGCACCCCAAATGAGTCAGATGTTCTGCTTCGGGTTATGTTAACTAATTATATTACTTTTTTATCTTTGCCTGCAGGTAACTTCTCATACTTCTAGTTCATGTAAAAGGTGGTAAAATCTTTTATAGTCCTATCATTTATTTGGAGCCAGCTACTAAAGGGCATAGCAGTACCTGAAAAAGAACTAAAGCCAAAATGTTATTAAAAATTAAAACCTCACATGGAACTGTTTTTCCTCTTGATGAACATGCTGGAGAATCCAGGTGGAAAGAATGAACTTAGGCCCATGTATTAACGGATACTACAGCTCTTCCAACACTTACAGTTGAAAAAGTAAAAACACAGATTGTCATACCTTTTTTTTACAGTGATTTATGTTTTTTTTCCCCCTTTTTATAAGTATGTGTGCATGTGGTTAACAATAAGCTATTTTTCAGTTATTTTTGTATCTGGTTATTTTCTGTGTGCACTTTGCTGTGGCTGCAGTAGGTCCATGACCTTCATCTTCCCCACTGGACACATAAGGATGTGTTGGACTTTCCAGCACTGGTCTCTCTTATTCTACATCTTTAAAAGCAAAACCTTGAGGCTGCTCAGTCATTTTCTTTGGAGTGTTTATTCAATTCCCTCTGAAAGAAAAAAAATCAGTGATTGAATACTGAGGCAGTTTTAAAATTAACACTAAGGAATGATCTGTAGGAGTGCTATGAACCCAGGCTGCCAAATGCTATCAAAGATATCCATAACCGCTGAAATTAAGTCTCTGATCATTCCTTACGACTTTTGGTGGATATGCCTTCAAAGACAAACAAACATGCAATGCTCAGGCCGGGACAGGGAGGAAGCACCTTACCTTGCAGAATGAGGTCAGATGGGAGCTGTCTACATCTTTCATTATAAAGAGCTTTTTTTTTCCCTTCTATACAATGCTTAAAATAATACTGGGATTAAAAATTAGAAGTTGCTGTCCCATAATAGACCACACTGACCTCCATATTTCAGCAGTGCTGCTAGGATCAGTGTACAAATGACATTGTTAGATCGCAGTGCAACTTGGAAGCCTGAATTTTGCATTAGCGAGCTGCTCTACCTGACCCTCAACTATCTGCCCTAAAATACTCTGTGTTTTTAAGCAGCTGCCACACTGCTACCATTGTTCTCCTTTTAAAGTTCCCCCCCCCCTTTTCCAGTGCAGACAGCACTTACACCAATGACATGAAAAGCTCAACTCTGTTCCTGGCTTCTGGTGAAGATAAGGACTTTGGAGCATTTTCTCTCTCAGTGTCCAGCAGAGAACACTCTTGGAGTGATGATGTTGCAGGTCCATTGGGACCTTTTCACAAGGACTCACCTCCTTGGTCTGGCAGCACATTTCTGTTGCCAACAAAATACTGGTTTTCTGAGAGCATCACGGTTGTGTTTGCTGACAGGAAGGCTCCAGCAGTGAGATGTCCCTCCAATAGCTGTCAGGTCCCTACCTAGCTGAAAAGGAGAGACTTTGGCAGCTTTGCCTTCCTCAAGCCCTCACCAAAATAAGTCCCCTAGAGAGATAACTGGAGAGATCCTCACAGGCTCCAGTGGTCAGTATGATCTTCTCTGCTCCTCCCCATGTTTCAAACTCCTACTAAGAGGGTGTCCAAATGATGAATTTCCTGTCTCTCTCCATGCCCTGCAGCATTTCACAATGCTATTGTCATCCTAGAAGGCAAAAACACAGAAGTAGGGGTTTCTTTTTTTTTTTTTTTTTTTTTTTTTTTTTCTTTTTTGGTGCCATTTTTATTTAACTGCCTCTGTGGTCCATTTTAACTCTCTCATTTCCAGCCAGTTGTTTCCAGCAGGAGAGTGGCAGAGCGCCTGCACCAGTGCTACCTCTTGCCCATGCTTCTTTGCCCATCCCAGAGTTTGTATCTTTCTTCTAAGTAATAAGCAAAACCTTTCTTTTCTCATGGTGTCCACGTTTCCCCTTACAAGAAAATAAAAGGTTGGTGGGCTGATGTGGGCTGGTGGAGAAGACTCTAGTCTGCAGCTCTGGAGTCAACGTGCCTGATACTGCTTCCCTAGGTCAGAGGGGCTTTCTGAGGATAACTATGTTTTGGATGTAAAGATGCCTTTTTGTATAGCACGAAGAACCATGAAAGGACTACACGCAGCTTCAGGGGCAGCATGTTAAGAGACTTTTCCTAGTGATCCTTCTTTTTTAAAAAAAAAGTCAAAATACAAACCATTTCCTTGCTCCAAAATGCTGTTTCACAAATTCTGAGCGTCAAAAGGATTTTATTCTTAGCCTTCTGTTTCGATCAGTTAATTCCCACTAGGGCTGAGATAAAAATTGTCTGTGGGACACACTGTTCTTTCTTCTTATACACCTAATGTTGCTGTGCTATTTTGGGCTACCATTTAAATAAAAGCCAATTTGACTAAAGAGCAAATATATTCTGTCAAATGATGGCAAAAGGGCAGAGCTGGGGAAAAAGAAACAAGAAAATGCAAGGCATTCATTTTTCCTTTTTACTTTTTAATAAAAGAAATTCTCTTGCATCTTGAAGTGACACATTAAACGATGTATGTATCGTGGCTTTTAAAAACACAATTAGATAACACCTTGTCAAATACTTATATTCTTTGTTGACAGCCTTGAATACAATCACAATAACAGCATAGCTATTTCAGCATGTTTCTTATTCAGTTGCCATTGGCAGAGTCAGCCATTTTATAAAAATGTTACTGTTTATCACTTTAATCATCAATCTACATCTAGTCAAAACAATAAGTCAGAAAGAGTAGTAAATTATACTTGTGCAGCCCTGATGAGTTTGAACTGTTTTGCTGAAATTAACTGCAATAATTATCTATTTTTCTAAAGCTGTTAAGAAGTTCTGGATAAAAAAAAAAAAATAAAATTGGATCAATGAGGACTTGGCTTTTGCCTGTTTCATGAAAAAACTTTTTAGTAGGCTGAGAAAAATTCAATTCTGAGCCTTGATTTTCAAAAGTAAAAGAAAAAACATGAGTTTTGCTGCTCTTTTCTGGAATAAAGATGCTCAAAAGCAGTTGTCAGGCTGCCTGGACCCTGCTCCTCATCCTGCCTCAGGATGGGTGCAGTGGGCAAGGCTGGAGCCATGGGCTGTTCCTGCCCTCTGCAGAGGGGCTGCTTTCAGAGGCAATGGGGTCAGCAGAGCAGCAGACACCCAGATGGAGGGATGTTTAATCTTCATCAGGGATGTGCTCACTTTGCTTATACTTTATATTAATATGGTTATAATTTAGTTATAATGTGGCTCACTTTGGAGAGGGAATTTTTACAGGGGCATGTAGGGACAGGACAAGGGGGAATGGCTTTAAGATTAAAAAAAGTAGATTTAGATTAGATATTAGGAGGTAGTTCTTCCCTGTGAGGGTGATGAGGCACTGGCAGAAGTTGCCCAGAGATGCTATGGCTGCCCCATCCCTGACAGTGTTCAAGGCCAGGTTGGATAGGGCTTGGAGCAACCTCGTCTAGTGGAAGGTGACCTTCTCTGTGGCAGGGAGTTGGATCTAGATGACCTTTAAGGTCCCTTCCAACCCAAACTAATCTGTGATTCTATTATAATATTGATGTTAATCAACAGTACTGATGAATGCTGAGCGCTTCTATTGACAGTTACGTTTGCTCTGTATAGATGTAAAGCATGTCACCAAAAATAACAAAACCTATCTAGGGGATGATGCTGTGACTACACATGCAGTAAGATCTGGAGGAGCCTGACACGTGCCGTGCCCTCCCCACCCTCCGTACAGATGTGATGTGTGTTATCTCTAGGCTGTTCAACACAGGTCCTTCAAATCCACTGTCAAACATCCAGCCCATTTGATGACTAATATGGAAGTTGCGTGGATGTGTATCCTGCAGCAGGTTCCAGCTGTGCCCTGAGGATGTGCCTGGTTTTGCCAGGACACCCCTGATGGCCAAGGCCACCTCTAGTTGCTCCCCATGGCTCCCTGTTTTTGCACAGGGCAGGGTTTAAGAGTTCCCTCCTGCAGCAGGTTTCTTGCCCCAGGGAATGTGGGGCAGTTGTGACAGTGAGCAAGTGTGGAGTGTCACTTGCTGTCATCAAAGCCTTTGCCTTTTTTGCCTCATGTTTCTAGTATTTTATTTCTTGCCTTTAATCAGTTTGAAATATTTTGTCTCGTTCTGGAAGGTGTACTTACCTCCTTTTTCAGCTCAATCTCAGCTTCTTAGGAATAATGCCATGACTCCTCTGAATGTATTTTATATGTCATGTGTGTGTGATCAGTCGGTTTTTTAGACTTATATACAATAGACCATCAATATTACATTTGCTGCTCCAACCAAGAGGTTTAAATAATACAGATCTAACTTTTTACTCTTTTACAAGACAAGGCAGCAAATTTAGATTCCTTTAATCACATGAAAAATGATGGATATAACTAGGGGATTGAATTTTGGAAACAATGCTAGGACAAAAGAGTTCCTTATGGGATTCTATAAATATTAACAAAGAATATTTGTCTTATCTTTTGCTAGCATTCATTAAGTATTTAACCCTATTCATGGAACATTTTCTGTGCTAAAAAAGCTTTAGCTTCTGCCTCCCCAAAAGGCTGTCTGTCTGTCTGCTTTTCTAATATAACAGTTCTACTGCTTTGCCATCAAGCTTTGATTGTGTTAATTTGATTTCTTTAATTTAATATAAATGCATAGTGATTTACTAAGCAGTTATTTAGAATGATATTTATACAGATCTTTATTAATTTCTTCTGATTACTTACTAAAAATCCCTGTAACACCTGAGAAACAAAAAGGTATGAAACAATAAAACAATAAAACCCAATGTGTTTATATAACTTGTTCCTTACGTGGGGGGCACGGCGGACATCTTTTGGGGGTCCAAAGATAAAAAAAAAGGAGAAAAGTAAGCCTGAGGCATGTTGCCAACTTTGCAAAGGTGTGAAAATTTCTAGCTCTTGACAAAAGTTTATTTGCAGCTATTTGCACCCTGGGTTGCTTTTTCTGCTTGATGTGTAAACAGTAAATATCTCTTCGTTTTGTGGTTTTTTTTTTTTTTTTTTTTTTTTTTGACTTGTTTGGGCTTTCCTTGCTTTATTGCGAGCCCAGGTTTCTGTCGTTTTACACTCACCCTTGGAAGCTCTACCCCTGCCCCCGGGGCAGTGCGGCCCACTAAGTTAAGCTCCATCCAGGCAGCATCCCTGCAGGCTCCCTGAGAAGGGCAGCTCTCCCCGCACATTGACACGGGAGGGGGCAGCAGCCATCCCATCCCCAGCTCCAGCACAGCTTAATTTCCCCCAGCTGGCACCGTCGGCCCGCTGGGAACGTCACCAGATGGAGTTCATCAGCGAGCAGCAGCACCCAGTCGCTCTGCAGGCAGCCGCTTCCGTGTGGGGCTGCCGAGGACGTGCTTTCCACGTGCCGTGTGAGTACTGCCCTACGCAGAGGCCATCCGGCGATGTTCAGGGGGCTTTCAACGCGCCTTTTGCTACGGCAACACCAGGATGTGATCTGTGGTGGGGGGACAGAAAAGTAAACACATTTTTTTGTTGGATGTGTTTCTGTGCTGCGTGATTCTGGAAAGAAAAAGGAGTTTAATTAAGAACAGGCTATTTAAAAGGAAACTGTTAATACTTTTAGACTGAAGCTGAAGGATTTGTTAGCTTCTTCTTGTGACTGACTGGAAAGCAGAAGTATTTCTCCTCACCTTTCCTGGGTCACAGCTAGGAACAGGGAGGAATCTTTTTCTGCCTCAGCAAGCTGTGGGATCTACTTCAATGGCCAAAAATAATTTTGAGTATAATACATCTGCATACAACAGAATAATTCTCATTTCTCTGCTAACATCCCTCTCTTCAGCTCGGGAAAAGAGAGAACTCATTTAGCTCTTTAAATGTAGGTGTTGTAATCATTAATAAGGAAAGTGCCAATAAAAAAAAATCTGGTGATACTATAATGGGGGAGATAAAACACTGCAAAGAATAATTAGATGCTAGCATCAAAATACTGCATGAAACAAAAATGGCAGGGAAAGAATCAACATTTAAAGCATTTTGTGAATTTTATCTTTAATGCATTCCCTAATCTTTTATTTTGTCTTTTGATTTTCCTGCTGTGTACCACGGTCCTCTTTTGTTTTATTTTCATTTGACTTCATTTGGTTACACCTCCCTCCAGCTTCTCCCACCACTAAGATTTTTTTTTTGTAATTTCAGCTCTTCCTTTGTTAATGTTGAATGCAACTGGAAGTCTGTTGACAGATTTTCAGGATTTGGGAAAATCCAAAATATTTAGGACCACAAAGCTGAGTGATGGGGTATGGGTCAAAGCAATTGGAACTCAGAGTGCGCACGATATGGAAATCCTAAGGAGCTGTGCCATTTGCCTGGGCACCTCTTTTGATCTGTACTGGGAATAGTCATTGCGGGCAGGACTAGAGCTGTCCTTCAGATATGTCTGGGAGGAGGCTGTGCACCTGGCAAGCTATAGCTGACCCAATCCTCCATGGTCTTAAGAGTTAAGCATCAGCAAAAGGAAAAGGTAGGAAGAAATCTGTGTTGGTCTCTCCAAATTCAGTTGTGTTTGGGGGTTGGTCACGTGTTCCTTTTCAGTAGATTATGGGGATTCTCAGCAGAGTGTGAATGTGGGAAGGCAAGTTTTTGGAGAGCAATGGGTGAGTGCTGTCCCTTGTCCTCAGGATGGCACAACACTGAAGGTAATATTCTAGAGGGGTACAGAGGAAGCACAGACGCTTCTCTGTGATGTCCTAACCAAACATTGATGATTACATACTGGGACTGGAGCAAACTGTCCTAAAACAAAGGCAGGAGACAAATGGTTATACAAAATGTACGCAGCTGCTACAAAACTAGTGTTGAATATAGCCCCACTATCCCTGGAGGGCAAGTAGACAGGCTTACAGGTAGCACTGGCAGCAGGGCTGGCATCAAGGTAGTAGAAACCCTTCTCACTTTTGAGTCCCAAAATACCTATGCTGATAGACTTATGACAGACTGACCAAGCTATTACACTGTGTCTTCATTCAATGACAGTCACTACTTAAAAGTATTTCTGTTATAAAATGGGAATGGATGAACAGATATGCAATGGGGGCAATATTTTGAGTTTCTGGTGGTTACTCAACACAGCTCAAAGTGCTCACCAGTCAGTAAAAAAAGGATCGGTTGCTACAGAATGAATGTGGACTTACATATTTTTATCCGGTTGAAGAATAGGAATTCTGGATGTTGTGTGCTGGCTCTAGTGCTGAAAATAAAACTCACAGAATAGGGCATAGTACTAATTAGAAACTTTGAATGGGAAAAAATCATCAAATATAGAAACCTCCTGAATATGCTTCTCTTCATGCTGAATATATTGAGTGGAGAATTTAGTCTTTATGAGGCTTACATTTTTACTGTGCAGTAGATAAGAATTCGGCTTTCAAATGAATTAGAGTACTCTTTTTATATGCAAAACATGTGTGGGTTTTTTTTTTTTTTTTACTTCATTTCTGCAGTGGTCACCCTTAACAAGTGTCAGTTTTCCACTGTTTTATTGTGTGTTGCTCTTATCAGTCAGTATTTATATTACAGTAGTAGGAAAGCCATATGTAACAGTATTGACCATCCAGGACTGCATGTAATTAGATGGATGGGAAGCACACTGCTGCCACTTGACAAAAAGGCATTTTTTGTTGTACCCTACATGAAGGTACCTCCTATCACGCCAGGGGATGTTGTGACCATAAGCTACTACTTTACATTTTTCCTCACTTGAGACTGATTCGTTTTATCTTGGATCAGATTAAAGGGGACTTCATTTATCTAAGGAGATATGCTGGCAGAAGCCTCTGGTGCTATGCCATCTGCTTGAGGTGTGTGAAGGCAACCTGCAGGAGACATATCTTCATGGAAGGGGGGTCTGAAAAGAAGAGGGATGTGCCTCAATATATAAGCAAAGTCTCTGAGGGAAGACTTTCAATATAGAAGTGAGATCTCTGAGGAGGTTCTCTTCTTGGGTCACAGTGGTCATCTGTTAAACCAGACATCTGCTGTTTGGACATATGCTGTAATGCCTGGCACTGAATGGCATTCAAGCTGAATAAATATATTTGGAGAATTGTCTTTTAGGGTCTGCTTGGGTACCCAGGTAAACAATTTGGAAGTAGGGTGATGAGTGTCCTACAGACACAGGCCAGTCAGCAGCAGAAAATGTCAGAGGGACTGACAGACTGTGAGCTTTGAAATGGCAGAGATTTCTGCAGGAATGCAGATTGAGCCTTTTCCTTCTTCCAATACAGTCTCTAGCTAGGGAAAGAGATTGCAGTGTCCTACTACGTGTTGAAGAATGGAAACCTGTACTCTTGTTCCAGTTATTTCCACATATGCTCACAAGTATGTGTGTGAGTAAAATTTGTGGTCTTTGCTCCCATTCCACTGACTGTGTTCTTTCCATCGTTAGTCAGTGAGAGCATCCCAGAGATGTTTTGTGCACCAGCACAGTATGAGCACTTAGATCTTGCAACAAGAGGTGAGAGTGGTGGAGACTGCAGTGGTGTGGATGGAAGGTAACCAGCAGAGCTCACATTCAGGCGATGATGTCCTGAACTCCCCTGATCAGGCATGGGTGAGAGCTGACATTTTCAAAGCTGTGACAGGACCTGAATATCCCCAAACCTTTAATGCTGAATTAAATAGAGTATCTAAATCATGCCATCTAGACTTATGTCTGTTGTAAGCAATAAACCTAAGTTTTAAGATGGGGAATTCATTATACAAAAGCTATCACCTGTATCCTGTACTCCATTTTTTTCTGGTGACTGATCTTTTCTCCTCATGCTTGCTACGTCTCTGCTGCATGCCAAATAGAGATCAGTGACTTTATTTTTAAATGTGAGCTCCCTATCAGAGCCTGGATTTATTGTCTCTGTACAAAAATCACAGTGGGAACTTCTAGGGAATCAGAACTCCCAGACCAAAGCTGTTAACCCCCTTGCAGAGCTATCCGACTCAGTTGCTTGGTTTTCCAAATTGCCAGGCTGCAGCCACCACATTAAATTACTACATTTCCAGAGCATCAGGAAATGCTGATTTGTTTAACATTGTTTGTGGAAGTAGTTGCCTTTGGATTGTTGCTGGGGAAGTGAGGCACTTACGCCAAAGTGCAAACTTCTGCTGAGGAGCCTCTGCATGCTTTGGGTTAGAGATTTAATATAGGACCACCAGTTCTGTGAATCTGCAGCCAGAACATATTATCTACTCCATAAATTACAGTTAAATGCTATTTTCACATTTTCAGTGCGGGGTTATTTTTATTCCAAGCTTTTAGACTGTGTACTGTAGATCCTAGGGAGGAACTTGGCATTATAGGTAAAAGGCCAGAACAAATGCAACAGTCCTTGGAATTCCCCATGCAGCTGCTCCTGTGCCGCACGCCCTCAATACACTTAGTCTTTTAGGTAAAGGAACATGTAACTCTACGGCGGGATTTTTCCCTGGGTACCGTCTAGTGCTACCTGATAACCAGTTGTGGCATGGTTTACTCTGTGGTGCAAGTCCAAGGCTGGTAGTGGGGCTGGCTGTCTCACCTGCCGGAGGATGAGAAATGCGTGCTATGTTCACCACAAAGATAGGTTTAAAAGTGGTACATTGCATTTATCCCACATCTTTCCAAATTGGCAGTTTGCATTTTATGTGTAGCTATTCAATTCTGAAGCATGTGCTGTGGTCCTTTATTTTTACTCCTTTCTTCCCTTTGGGCTTTGTTTTGAAATTGCACTAAATTGGTGTTGGTAAAATTTTCCTTTCAGTTATATTGAAAATAACATTTTATCCGTGTCATCTGATTATTTTTTTTAATTGAGCTAAAGTTCGCAGGGTGTGACAGGGATGTTATCAGGTAGTATATGTTTCATGTTATGATTTAAATTCTGAACTCTCTGCAATGAAGCACCATTTTCATCTGTTACACTGCATGTGAAGCAAAGGATGCCGTCAGCCTTCTAAATAGTAAATAACAATCAGTATTACTCCACCCCTCTGCTTACCCCTGTGGAGGCCATGAGAAGGCTGCAGAAACAGTTGTACCTGAGGTGGTTTTCACTGAAAGGAGAGGAATGGGGTATTTCAAGCATGGCTACATGACCTCTCAGGGCATTCTGTAGTCCTGATGATGAACGGAACATACAAGAACCCCTTTACAAATTTCAGGCTCATAAAACATCAGCTCTGGGGCTCACCTGAACATCACCCTGCCTGTCTGTTCTCCCTGCAGGCACTTTTTTGCATTTATTTATTTTCAGTCACCTGGTTCTGAGTGCATTTGGGTCCTAGGGCAAAAATAAAGAAGTAAAAGAATTTCTAAAAGACATCTTATAATGCAAATTGTGCCTCTGATTGGCTGTACCATTCTGTCTTCTGCAAGCATCTTGCCCTGGTGGAAGCTCTAAGATCTGGAGGCGGCTGACAACATGCATTTAAGGGGCTTCCCCCAGCATCATCCCCCCAGACTGCTATTAACTCAGTTAAAATGTATATGGCCGTAGAATAACCATGGAGCATAGATGAGTAGGAGAGAGGGAGGACCTCAGGGCCAGGCAGTTTGCAAACAGGCATCACAGTCATGCTGTCCTTTGCCCCCTCTTACATTTCTTATTACAGTACATTAAAACCCTTTGCTCTGTCAAATTGACAAAGGCAGCTATAAAAGGGGTCCTTTCTAATATGCAGTAATATAAACTATGTTTGTACACTTACCACATAATCCCTAATTACTTCCATACTTTCATGTGTGGAGAGCTTTGACGCCTGCATTGCTGGATACTTAGTGAATGAAATAAAAATCAGAAATTATTTCTATATAAGTATGGGGTAGCGTGTGGTATGTGGATTAGCGCCGAGGCTGGCGAAGCAGCTCACATTTCAGAGTAAATATACTAAGTGTCATTGATCCACTAAGTGTCAAATGAAAAACTGTGACACCAACAAAAGTCTTATACAACCCTGACATTCCTCCAGTACTTAAAGCAATTACCCTACTATTTAATAACAATGTTTATAAAATTGCTTTTTGATTGGCTATCATCTATGTCATACCTATGTCAGTAATTCCCAAGGAATGCCTGTGTGTGACCTTGAACCTTGCTTTACAAATAATTTACATTTCATAATAGTGGAAGACTTTTTTGGCAGTTGGTAATGGAGCCCTCCTTTGAAGACTGCACCTCTGCTTTTTGGATTTCCTGCATGGTATTGGGCACAGATTCTTGCCTCCCTGAAGGGCTGCGCTGGTGATTGTCTCAGGCTACACAGGGCTTCCTGAGAGGCAAAAGGACTGGGCTTGTGATCTTTTCTCAGGAGTTATCTCTGCCTAACAACCAGTGCTGTGATATGAAAACTGACTCAGGTTTTTCACTGTTTCACTGTTATCCTTGGCTACAGTAAGTTACCACATTTTGGGCATTATTTTTATATATATATATATTTTTTTTTTTTTGTGTGTGTGTATGTGTTTTCCCTTCTTTTCTGTATTTCTGCTTTTTAAAGAAGAAATATATCTAAATGATGCATGACAAATACATCAAAGCTGTGGTGACATGGAAGTGGAATGAAGTGTCAATACTTTCCGGACCTGTAATAACAGAGCTTTAAAGTTCTCAATGTATGTTTTTTAGATTGTTTATCCGCCTGATGTTTTTGCTAGACGGATTTCATTTTCAGAAACATAGAGCACACAGTTGATTGCACCCATATCTGATTCTTGGTTCCTGAACAGGTATATGGACAATCATGGTTCTGTGAAACAGTTTTGAAGTGCCCATTAGCAGTTCTGCACCTCAAGTTGGTTGCAGATACCTACTAGAAGTCATCTTCCCAAATACCATAAAATCAAAACAGCACCAGGTGTGGTCCTGTTCCCATGGCTTGCTTCCCTAAAGCCATAGAAAACTGCACACAATTTGCATGATTCTTGGGAAGTATCTGAGCATCTCTTTTTTGCATAGAAAAGCTGAAGAGTAACTGCTTCTAAAATGCGTTTTTCAGAGGCATGCAGCTATGTTAACAGGGTGGCTACATCAGAGCCTGTTCGTGACTTGACCACATGTGAGACAGAAGATGGTCAAAGATCCTGGTAAAAGTTATGGTCATACCTGGCCTGCAGCTGTGCAAACTTAATGATTTTCTCCTCGTGGGGAAACCTGAGCCATATGAAAGGCTTACTGTGGGTATGTCCAAGGTAGATGTCTTTTGATCCTATGAAGGCTTGGCACCAGCAGTATGATGTTCTATGTGTTCCATAAAATGTGCTCTATTTTAATGGCTGGCACCACTGGGTGCTAAATACCAGAAACACCTTGCTCCCTGGGAGAACCAGCTCTCCATAAACAGCTTTGCACAGTCTTATGCTAGTGCTGCATATGATAATATCTCTACAGGATATCAGACATGCCATGGAAAGGTATCCCACTCTTCTCCCTTCACTGAAACACACACAGCCACCTATAAAAACTGTAGCCTTGAAGCTGGTGTAGAAAAACCTTGGAAGATCAAAGTTTAGTGTGTGCGTGGTAACATTTCAAGAGTGATATTTTTAGTAACAATCCCCCAGCACTCAGAAGGGGAGGCAGGCTGTGCTGCATATGGAGGCACCACAAGGAGAACCTTGTTTTTACGCGTATGCATCTTCTAAGTGCACACTGAAAGATGCAGGATATCAAGAAGAGCACAGTGGTAGTGTATGAAAAGAGAAGGAGCAAGCGGGCCAGCATCAAAGGAAGGGCCAAGTTTTAGCTCTTTGCTTCCTTCATTGTGCAGCCTTGACCTCCTGCTAATAGGCTTTATTTCTGGAATATGCATGTGCTTGTGGATTTGCTCTAAAACATGATAGGTCTTGTGATTCATGCTGACTGTGTTTACATTTCCTGGTAGATACATTTTGTTTGTTCATAGGGGCAAGTGCTACTTCTGATCCTCTTCTGGAAGTCTGAGTAGTTGATGAAGCTTTTTCCTCTTCTTGGTTGAATGTTCTCCTAGATTGTATCCTATTAATATGCCATGATGTGTAGATGTAAAACACTTAAATATTTCCATATGTAATAAAAGGTCAGGGATAGTATTCTTCTATTACCATATATCAAGTACCTCTCAGGAAACTCTACCCTAGAAAAATAGGAAGGTAAATATATTGATTACAAGTTATCTGTCAAATTAGCTTGAACTCTTTGTTCAGAGTATCAGGATTTTCCATTTAAGAATATACAGTAGCTCAGTGCAACCCCTTTCATGCATTTTTTTTGTGCGTATGGGGGGGAGGTGATATAGAGGCTGAGATTGTACTGAACTGGCTGATTTCTTGCTCTTCCTTGGCAGTTAATGAGAGAGAGAGAAGCTGTCTCCTTCCCTCCCCCAGCTGAAGTGCTCTCTGTCTCCCAGCACTCAAGAACTCTACATTAAAAACCCTCCTTCCCTGCTGATCTCCTTCCTCTGCCTAGTTCTTGCTTTCTATGAAAAGTAAGCAGGATGTGCTCGATGCCAAACGGTCTTTGTGCCATGACCAGTACCTTCCTTTTACAACTTATAACATTTCTGAAAAGTTACAATTATCTCTGTACCTATCAATCAATCATCAAACAGACTGAAGTTGTAGAAATCCAGCCACCTCTGCAAGAGGAGGATGCTACAGCTGTGACATAATTACATTATCAACTTAATTAAGGAAGTGAGTGAAACGAAAGAGAAAACAAAACAGTCAAAGAGAAGGCTAGAGGTGGGGAAGGAAAGGTAGGATGGGTAGAGTTCAGAGGATGTGTTAAATTTAGCTCCGAGTGGTTTAAAAAAGGATTTAATGTATCATAAAAATCCCTGGCTCTTCATCCTGTGCTCCTTGCTTTCTGAAGGGCTGCTAGGATGACAAGAGCTGGGGTGGGATACTGGTACCCCCAGAAGGTAGGCTGCTGTCCTGCACCACCCCAGCCCCTGAATCTACAGCCAGTTGAACCAGGCAAACTGCACACTGAACAAAGAATATGTGGCTTAAATGTGCCCACATGTTGGGGCTTTAGGAAATCTGGTCTTGCAGAATAAAGGCTCAGCCATGTTGTCCTTGTGAGCTGAAATTCCCCACTAGCTTCTGTAGGAGTTTTGGGCACATGAAGTCTAAAGATTCAGCCTCCTAATCTGATTATTCTTACCCAAATATATTAATTATAGAAAACCAACAATGCTTTTCCTAGACAGGATAACAAAAGCAGATCACCACGCCAAGTATGTCTTTTTTCCTTCTGCTTTCAAATCCCATGTACTTTTCAGTAACAAAAAAGAGGGAAGGGGGGAAGGGGGGGGGGAGAAGGCAGATAGTCTTCAAAGCCTTTATTTGATTTTGGTGTACAACTATGCTTAGTTTAAATGTCACCCATACATAGAACAGTGGTTGCACCAGAGCAGTCGTGGCGAGATGTCTAAAGGGGTGTCAGCAAATTGGACAGGGTATAATTTTAGTCAATGTGTTCTTGTCTTATTTTAGTTCAACATCATTTCCCAGTTGCAATTCTTTTGAGTGACACATGGAATGCAAAACAACATAAAAGGTCTGCCCTGAGGCAGATATATGTCCATGTAGGACTTTAATTATTCTTTTTGAATCATGTGTAATATGCAAGCCCAATTTCTTGCATAAAAGTCTAATGGAAAAACTGCGTATCACCTGTATAAGTATTTTTGATAGTCCTCGTATTTTTAGAAGCACTGAATTTAAGGAAGGTCCTTGTTAGTCCATGTACTCTGGATTGTTCAGGCAGTATTTGGGGAAGAAAGAAATCGCTCTCATGGTGTTTTGCAATGACATATAAATCACTGTTGTGTTGTTTTTATTTTTAAAAAGACATTCTTCTATTAATTCAACTGCTGTGTGCTTAAATAGCGCTCCCAACACATGTAGAGTGCTATACATGTAAGAAACTGTGTATTCTTTTACTCTGTTGCCTAACACCTGTAAGCTGATCACGGTCTTTATTTATATTAATTTTATACCAGTGTAACTCTGATGGCTTCATGGCAGCAAGTTCTGCGTGAAATCAGAGTCAGATATTTTCCTTTTAAGAAGTAATATTAAACTGGCTTTTTAGGTAGCACTTGGTATATCATTTTAGATGAAATGATAAAAAATAATGAAAAATATGTTTGTGAATGAAAATGTAGATTGTAATGATGAAATATGGTTTTAATATTTTTTTTTTTTTAAAAAAAAGGAAGCTAGTGTGAAAACAAATTAGGGTTGTTCCTGCACTTTTGCTACAGACTGGGTCTGTTTCAAAGGCTCCCGAAGTCATAGAATCTTAGAATGGTTTGGGTTGATAGGGACCTTAAAGGTCATCTAGCTACAACCATAGACCAGGAAAATCCTCCTGGTACTTTGGGAGTTGTGTATCAGACTCAGTAGAAGCCTAGGAGGGCCTGCACCTTCAGGGAGGAAAAAGCATGAGAAATGGGAGTGTTGGTCTTTCACCAAGAGGTGATGGACAACTCATAAGGATGAAAAGTGACTGCAGTGTCCATCCCCTTTGAAAACTGCTTTCTTAAAGCTCCTCCTAGAATTGTTTTTATTAAAAAAAAAAAAAAATCTGCAAATGTAAATGTTTATAGAGTCAACATTGAAAAAAATAAAAACAAAAAATCTGGCAGTGCTTTTAGATGAAATGACAGGAATTCAAGCACAAGGAAGGAGTTTCTGAATGCACTGGCTTTGCTGCAGGCTGGACATAAAATGAAATGACAACTTGGACGTGGACAAAATGTGACCTGGAGCTCACCTGCTTTGTCAGGACCCCTCCACAGTCCCTCAAAGTTTGCTGCTCCTCAAAGTTTGCTTCCTGTCCATGTGCTGCCTTCTCCTCCTGGGAGTAATCCATTTTTTTATTTGGTCACTTCAAGGCTGGTTTTTTGGAGGGATATTTCAGTTAGCGTAAACTGTTTGAAGACTGTTTGGAGAAAAGCACTGACCCATCCCAAAATTGGTGGGATAAAAAGCTCCTTGTTTATGACTGTTACTAGTTTAATCATTTAGATGAGACGAATTTGCGCTTCCAGCCCTGAGTGTGCTCTGATTTCCCTGCAAACATGTGTTGTGGGATTTGCATTGTCTGCGGTGGGAGTCGCACAGAGGGGAAGAAAATATTTTTCCCATCTTTTTTTTTTTTTTTTTGGTTACTATCCTTTATTATTCCCTTGATTTACCACATGAAAAACACATAAGTAGGGGAGCTGCTGGATTTTAATGAAGAAAAGAAATATATTGACTTATCTTGCTGCATAAGAAAAGGTATGGAAGAGAAGCCCAGAATACAGCAGCTGAGATCATGTTTCATTGAGATGATCTAAACCAGCGTTGTTTCGGCAAGTTGAGTTTTCTCCCCAAGTGTCTGGTCCTTCCAATGTAGGGATGCTCGGCTGGCCGGCAGCCCACTGACTGGTAGTGACCTTGTGCTAACTGTCTGTCAAACACAGTCACTCAGAATTCATGGGGATGAAAAATAAGCATTTGGTGCCTTTCTTTAGAAACATAATAGACAGCTTTGCTTTCACACCTCCTAATAGCCATTTTAAAAATAGTTTCTCTAGCAGGATGCTTTTTTAGCGCATGGAGCTTTACACGTCTACATGTTCCAGAATGTATTAGGATTATTTTTACATTGTATATGTTCTTTATCTTAAATTTCCTGATGCCACACTGCGATGCTGCCAGTTTAGCAACTCCAGCTGCTGTGAGTCACGAGGGTAGGCTGTGGTGGCGACTGGATTACAGGGAAGGGGAGATTTTACTTGTCAAGTCACAGTGTTAACCCTTCAAAGCCAGCTTGCAAGCACTACCTGTTTGCAAAAACAGCAACAGCACGGTTGTTTTCCAGAAGGCAATCCTGCCCTTAGCTCCCATGCTTTGGCAGTCTCGTGTGGGCTCTTTTTCAAGCAGTGGAGGTGGGGCTCAAGACATTGGTACAACGAGAAAGCTCCTATGTTTTACTGAGTGTATTTGGCTCCACCAGCCACCATGCAGCAAAATAGGAACAGGGCAGAGAAACTTCTCCCTCTGCAGTCCTGAGGCCTTCAAATTCCTCTTGCCCTTCAGGAAAGGAGTGTCTTTTTTTACAGGATCCCAGTTTTATTCAGTGGAAAGACAGGAACAATTTTAAGCTCCCAGGTCTGTATAAGCTCTATTGAGAGTGGAAATTAGTTGAGGCTCCCTGTGGTGTATGTGACTATGGAAGCTACAATGCTCATTTGTCCTGCTGAGCAGTTCTTGTATGTGCTTTACTGGCTGCAGAAGTTATTTTTTTTTTTTTTTTTTTTTTTTTTTAGGATTGCAAAAGTCTCCAGTGGAGAGCTATGTGGTAGAACTGAGAGTTAAAGCTAACCCTTACTCATGTGGCATAAAAATATCCTTCCAGAGATAGGTTAGGAAGGGTTAGATGTACACTGAGTTAATGCAGTTCTGGAATAAATTAACTATCTGTTGCAGCCAAGAATCATGAGTCTGCATTTTGGGGTCTTGCAATGGAAAGGGAGAAAGAGGAAAAAAGGGGGGAGGAGGAAGGGGGAGAAATAATGCCCATGCAGACAAGCCCTGAATAACGGCGTCCTATTGTATGCCAATGTAGTGTCATTTAGAGTCTCAAACCAGCCAAAAGCTCTCACAACCTCACCCTCTCTGCCACCCTCGATACAGAAATAGTCAGATCTTTTTGTTCATGATTAACTGACTCATGCTCAGAAATCATCAATTTAAAACTCATTTCAGGCAAAGTTACTGGAAAGTTCTTTGCATGGACGTATCAGTATATTTAAATTACAAAAGTCCCCAATAGGTGCTGAAAATATCTTTAATCATTTTCTGAGGATATAGCAAATTTGGTGCTAATTACAGTTATTTGCATCCCCTTCCCCCTCCAAAAAAGGTCTCTGAGAAGTAGAAGGAAATTTGGATACATAATGTGCACTGACAGCTCCTACAGTGTGATGGGGAGGGACAATTTGAGACTGTCACAGGGCTACGTTCAGCTTCATAGAGATGGGATTTCTCTACATGCGAAAGTATGAGGAAGACTAAATAACTCACAGGTGCCCACAACGCCAAAGAATTATGTGTGCTTGACCTATAAGAGAATAAATCTCATTTCCTGCTCAAAGCCATGAGACATCACTTTAAGTGCAATAAAACTTTAACCTTTCCCCCTCCTAATTATCTTTTACAATTTTCTCAAATTTATAAAAACAAGATTTTCCAATTTTAAAATATTTTTTTTTAGTGGTAGATTGTGCTCTTTAGTATCATTTTACATAATTTAATACAATTTGTTCCATCCATTGGTTTTCATGGAGATACAAGCTGTTCGTTTGTGAGAAAGCTGGCATAGGAGCGAATGTTGGCAAAGAGTCACCTCCAGGAGTTTATTCAGATTTCAAAGTTGCATGGGGGCACCGGCCATTTTGAAGGAGATAAATGTGGAGGTTGTTCCTTTTTTATTTTCAATAATACTGATTTGATTTCATTTTTTTAACAGTATGGTTGATAGCCTCTCCCTCCCCCCCTTTCTCAGTCCTTGGCAAAGTGAGTCATTGTTATTTTGTCAGCTGAATTGCAGTAACAGAAAATAATCTAAGCTTAAAAGAGTGGCTTTTTCAGAAATGTGTGCTATTGAATGAAAAGAACACAGGTGTTTCTTAATTATTTGTGCAGAAGGAAAAGTAATGCTGAGTGGATGTGCTGCAATGATTAGTGCATTGAAGAGAGGCCACAGTAAGAAGGATCCTTGACTCTTCTCCCCATGCTGCCCTTTCTCTCTGCTCCCAAGTACCAGTGGGCATCATGGGGAGATGGGGGGGAACTGCACCCTTTCGTCCCCTAGAAATGTGCCTGTTGGGCTGCTAGATGCCAAATAAACTGTTCCTGTGACTGGGAGGGTGTCTCTGTGCATTTTTGTGCATAAGGGGGTGCTGCTTTGGGTCTCCTCTGAGGAGGTCTGAGCATGCCACCCCAGGTGCACCAAACCTTTTGGCCATGGTTTGCCACCACCAGAGGGGTGCAAGACAAGGCTTATGGGCTCAGCAGTCCTGAAGACAGCACACCACCATTACATCGCTCCTAACAACAATTCCATCTTTCCATTGCAGCACATTAAGTACTTTTTAATGGCATTAAACAATCAAATGTTCATAATTTCCATGCCAATGCAGGTTTTGTGGAGGCTGGCAGCATGAATCTGATGTTATGATTCTGAATGTGGGCCCAGATCCCCTGCCTTGAAAGGTCCGTAGGGGTTGTGTCAGCTGGATGCTGTATTCAGGTGCTCAGTGAGAAGTTTCCATCTCTGCAATATGTTTCTGTAGCACTCGGGTATGGCAGAATCAATTTGGCCACTGGCAGTGAGTAATAGAGGGCATGTGTCTCTATACTGTGTGTTCCTTGGAAATAGTAGGAGGGAGCTATGGAGAGCAAAATACTAAACTGAAAGGACAGAGCTGGGAGGGTGCAGTGATCAGAGAGGGAGGTTAGCCAAGATGCCCTGCTGAAGCCACCTTCTCTTGAGAAATGTGATGAACATGGATTTTTAATGATTTCAGGTCACTGGTTACCTGTGGTTTATGACACTCTGCTATTAGGGACATCAGGGCAGGAAAGCTCATGTCTTTTGAGATACCCTGTCCGCCCGTACCAGCCAGACCTGTGCTTTGACAGCACTGGGACAAACGGTCCCAAGACAGGATCAGATGTTCCATTATACAAATATTGCTCAAATTATTGAGGTAGATTGCTCAACTGAATCTCGTCTGCTTACTTGTCAGGGTGAAATAGAGTCAAATTCTCACATCTATACCCTGTGTTGTGTGAAGTGAAAATACTCTTTCTCAAAACCTTGCCATCATCTTCCTGAAAAGTGATCAAAATGAGCATTTTTATTTGTCCTTTGCAATGTTTTGTTCTAGTTTTTACAAGTCCTGGCACTTCTGGTTGCTTGTAGAAAAGTTCGTTCACAGTCCCAAAGAAAAAGCCTATATGTACTCCCACATGTACTAAATGCTATATCAGTGCAAAGCCTCCTCTGGGAGGAACTCTTCCAAAGAAGAAAACCCCAAGAATATCTTGTGCCTAAACAGCAGCTCCCTATTCTGCACAGTACTAATATTTTTCTTCCCTTTTTTTTTTTTTTCCTTTTTTTTCCTTTTTTTTTTTTCCCCTCCCCTCTCCTCAACCCAATTTCCGTCAGATTTGCTGCTGGTATTTAACCACCAGCCTGATTCTGGGGCTCACCTCTCAAATTTGGTGTGGAGCATGTCATGTCTCAGTGGCCCTGTTGATCTGATACCATGTGCAGTCAGGGAAGCTTTCTTTTTTTCCTGTTCCCTGGTTTTGGTGCTTTTTGTAACCCTATCAAAGCAACCATGAGCCTTGTTCTCTCCTCTCCCTGGCCATCTGCTTGAAGCATCTGGTAATCAGGTGCAAGCCCCCACATCCAGAGCATTCATGCTTAAATTTGCAGCTACCTTGCCACCCACATTGGCTTTTGTTATACTGCCAAGATGTACCTCTTTGTGTACTCGATATGAGAGAGACTTAAATTCTGCCATCAGACTACTGAAATTGTGATGGGCCAGAGTGACATTATCACCTTTGAACATAGATATGTATCAGCCTTCTCCCATTTTTCTCTACTAGAGTCTCTAGGTAATCTCTGCTCCAATTGCTCAGTGTACCCATACCATGTGTGGGCTGCAGAGGTACGGCTCTGAGTCGCAACTAATTTCTCAAAGAAATATCTCAGTCTAAAACATGATGATGCTTAATGTGTGCTTGTCATTTCTGGGATTCTTCTTATATCCCTTTTTCCGTCTGAGTAATCTCTGTGTATGTGTCTCCATATAAGAGACAAATAGAGCTATTGTTCTGCTCCATATTTTAATTCCATATCTGTATTTTAGGGACATTGCTGCCTTCCCAACAGACTGACTAAGTATTACAAACTGCCAAATTTAGCCTTTGGGAAGCGGCTGCAACTGAAATTGCCCATTGAATTTAAGAGCAGACAAATAATTTTGTCAGAAACACCAAAGCCAATGACCTTGAGCACTATCCCATCCCTTTCAAAAGGTTTCCAAAAGGAGAAAAGCTCTACTGCTGCTGATTTGTCTTCCTGAAGCCCCATATTAGAAAAGAGAACAGCATCTTAACTTCTGTTTTTCTACAGCACCACAGTCTTCATGTGAATTTCATCTGTTAGAGTAGAAACATCAAACTGAAACCCCTTATTGTGGAAGGATATGGAGATGCTAGGTATTTAGTAGTTCCTCTGTTTGGATGGAAGGAGTGCCCATCTGTTTGAGCAGGACTGGTTTAATAATGCAATAGGAGTTACAGATAAAAGTCCCAGGGTACAGTGACCCCTACTTTTGGAGCTACTTTATCTGGTGCTGAGCCTGGAAAGCCTCTACCACCTATAATGGCATCCTGTGAACCAGTGAGCCTGGGCAAAACTGGGAACCTGCTCCAGCAGACCCAGTGTGCCTTCTGTCCCACAGAGAGGAAAACAGAATATGCCTTTTTCTGGCCTCTGAAAGTCGCCCATGACAGTCATGGGAATGTGCCTTGGCATTGTCCCCTGTGGGGTTTGCCTGGCCAAAGTTGGGGCTCGCTGCCCGGCGCTGCCACATCAACAGCAGGGGTGGCTTCTAAAATTTGGTGGTGCACTTCAGTAAATATCACATGGGATTGATTTGCTGGTCCTGATGTGCTGGCTGCTTCATAGAATCAGAGAATAGTTAGGATTGAAAAGGACCTTAAGATCATCTAGTTCCAACCTCCCTGCCATGGGCAGAGACACCTCCCACTAAACCATGCCACCCGGGGCTCTGTGCAACCTGGCCTTGAGCACCGCCAGGGATGGGGCTTTTACAACTTCCCTGGAAGTTGTGTGAATGGTGGACCATTCACAACCCATTCCAGTGCCTCATCACCCTTACAGTAAAGAGCTTCCTCCTTATATCCAATCTAAACTTCCCCTGTTCAAGTTTGAACCCGCTACCCCTTGTCCTATCACTACAGTCCCTCATGAAGTGTCCCTCCCCAGCATCCCTATAGGCCCCCTTCAGATACTGGAAGGCTGCTATGAGGTCTCCACGCAACCTTCTCTTCTCCAGGCTGAGCAGCCGCAACTATATCAGCCTATCGTCATACGGGAGGTGCTCCAGTCCCCTGATCATCCTCATGGCCCTCCTCTGGACTTGTTCCAACAGTTCCATGTCCTTTTGATGTTGAGGACACCAGAACTGCACACAATACTCCAAGTGAGGCTTTCTGGGTTGTGAGTGCACACTGATGGCTCATGTTAAGTTTCTCATCGACCACCACCCCCAAGTCCTTCTCCATAGGGATGCTCTGAATCTCTTCTCCACCCAACCTGTAGCTGTGCCTGGGATTGCTCCGACCCAGGTGTAGGACTTTGCCCTTGGCATGGTTAAACTTCATAAGGTTGGCATCAGCCCACCTCACAAGCGTGTACAGGTCCCTCTGGATGGCATTCATTCTCTCCAGCATATCAACCGAACCACACAGCTTGGTGTCATCTGATGAGAAACGTGTTCAGGAGGGGCAAGAAGAACAGAGGTGAAGGAGTACAATTCCAGAATGATCCTTTAAATCAGTCTTATGGTGTAGGTATTTTCCTACATTGGTAGCTGAGGCTAGATTCACAGGTAAATGAGATGGTAAAACACCAAGTAGAAGTGGCAACTTCTGTCATCACTTACTGCAACTAATGCCATGTTTTTCTTGGTATATCCATCTATATATTTTCTTTTTTTTTTTTTTCCCCAGACTGGTTATTCATTGTTGGCATCTTCCATTACATCTTTTTTTTAATGTGATATTTTAGAAAAGCTACAAATGGATATAATGCTGCTTTTTTTTAAGTTTAAGATTGATTAAGAAATGGCCTTCACTGATGTAATTGCTCAGTGAAGCTGTAAAGTACTTTATTCGTGGGGTTGTTTCTCAGCACTTAAAATAAAATTCAAAGGGAAGGAAGAAACCTGCAGCATGTTTGTTTAAAACACGCAATATTTCCTCAACTAACTCCTTTGAATAATTTTAAAGACAGAAAAGCTGTGAGTGTTATTTTTAACCTGTTTGGTCCAGGGGTTTTTACCCTTTTTTTTTTTTCATTATGTGGTTTCTCCCTGACCCTCAAAATACGAACTTGAACAGATATTTGTATACACAAGCAGGACGTGTTACATCCATGTGTGATTCCTCATGTTCGGCACAGCATCACCGCTCATTCTGCTGTCTGTAAATGCACCTGCGCTTACAGATTGCACATATAATGCTGTGGCTGTTTGCATGTGTGATTTTCACAGAATATAAGAAAAAACAATAAATACGTTAAATATAGCTTCACAGAATTTTTTCACAGGAAGTACTGGAACGCCTTTATTGGTTATTGAAAAAGTCAGGAATAAATCCACAGGGACTCTTCCATAAATGGGTAAAATAGAGAAGAATTTAGAAGAGCCCTTATTGGCTTGAGTCATGAAGCTGGCTCTCTCCTAGTGCTATGCCGTAAGTTTAGTGGGAAAAGTTTGACAGCAATCTAATTTTCATTGACAAATACTGTCATAATATTGAGGGAAGCTGTATCAACAGTAGTGGTCGATGCTCAACCAGTCATATGGACTGGACAAGCTTACCATATGCTTAACTACAAACTTCTCTTGGAAAGCTCCTTTAAAACACTTGACAAGCTTAAGATACTAGTCAGTAATGAGCTTGAACAGAACATGTGAAGTTTTACATTTTGTATAGAAAATGGATTAGTGTTTGTGTGTTTCCTGTACAGCAGAGATTTGTATGCTGGTATCTGTGTAGCTACAATGCCTGCATGCATTTCTACAGCTCAAGGTTCACGTAGTCAAAAGAAATTTAAGAATAAAGATGAAAAAAATAAAATACAAACATAATTCATTTCTTCTGCACAGCATTAAGGTGAGAATCTTTTAATTTGTGTTACACATACAGTGTTTGAATTTGCTGTTTCTGGTAGTAATGGGAATGCCAAAACCCACAAACGGAGGCAACCCCCCATATTAGCATGATAATTATTACAGCAGGTGATAGTTTCAGGCTTTCATTAATGTGCAGTATTACTGCCTTCTCCTAGCAATGAACCTCTTAGGCTTATCAAAATGCCTTTAGCATTTTTTTTCCTGTGAACCTATAGATTTCTGTCTATAATTTCACACAGTCTCTGAGTGTTTGAGCTGGTGTCTGTCTACCTGATGGCAGGATCAGATCAGGTATTCAAAGATGTTAATGCTTCATGTTGCATCTCAATGGTGTTTGGTTTTTTTGGGGTTTTTTTTTTTGGTTGTTTTTTTTTTTTGGTGGGTCTGATTGTATCCACAATTAAGGACTTTTGATCTGTGTCCTGTTTCACCCCTCATCCTTTGGCAATATCCTGTGGCAGACAGACTCCAGCTCCTGCATTTTGTCTTTTTTATTTTAATGTATTTGTTCACACTCTTATACATACGCATATGCATATATATGCTTGTGTGCATTTAATGTATTTTTAACTGTGGCCAAATACTGCACCAGGTTAGAGACTCAGTTAGATGATTCAAACAGAAGTCTGACCTGATTCTGTCTTAATTTGCTATGTTTTGTTAGCATTGAGCCATTTGTAATTTAGTTACATGTAGAGAAGCTCAGTGATGAGCAAGTTTAAACAATAGGGAAGGCATAATGTATGCTTACATGAAAACTATATACAGCCTTTCATTGCACTGAGTACTTGGGAATCAATCTCTTTTTTCAGTTTTGCCATGCTTTCCTCTCTGAAAGTAACCCTTCTCATTAGAAAGAATCGAAAAATAGCTTTAAAAATATTAACAGAAAATAGCAGTTTCTGTGGTTGGTGCAGCCATGGCATATTTTCTTAATGTAAGTATTTTAGTAACTGGTTTCATTTTTAAAGTTTTAGTGTTTTAAAGGTATTTCTTGAAGAGCAAAACTAGAATTAAGCCTGGCTTGAATCCCTTTACCCCTCCATAAATCTGACGTGACTCTTGAAATGGCACTCTTACAGATTAGATGAGAATCAAGTTTGGTTTTTTGTTGGCACATTGGTCAAATTTCCTATCGCTAAGTGTAATAACTTCCCTTTATTTTCCAAGCAAAAGAAATGGATGATCCCCTCAGTTTCCTCAAGTCATTGCTTTTGCTCCCTATTTATCGCTATTAAATTTTATTTCTTATCTACAACCAGGATTTAGATTGTTTGGCCTTGAATTAGATGGGTCTAGATGGTACCATCTGCTGAATGCTCCACAGCTATTATGGTTCTTTGGGTTTTAGCACTTTTTTTTTTTTAATGTATTCATCTGACAAAAAAGAAGAAAAAAATAGGCAAAAATGGTGTTCAGCATTATTCATTTTATCAGTTTGGCAACCAAAGAGTATTGGCATGGCTACGTTCCTTGTAGTAAGTGCCTGAGTGTACAAGTATAAAGACAGCTTTGAAGCTTGCCATTAGATCCTGTTTTACTAGCAGAGTTTCATGAACCCACCTGCCACAGGCTGGAAATGTTAAAAAAATCATAACTTGGTGGCCTGAGATGGCCAAACAGCAACCATCGTAATGATGGGTTGGCCATGGCCTTCTTCTGGTATGGAGCATCACTTCCCTGGTTTCTCTTGGAAATACTTGTTATCTCTTGGTACTGAATCCCTCACCTATACCAGACTGACACTTTAACAGTAAATATGTAAAAGCTCTTTATAGATATGGATCTGTGTGTCCCCAGCCATGCCACTGCCCTTGGGGTACCTGCTCCCGGCACCCGTCCTGTATGAGCAAAGCCTCAGCCCCCATGCTGCAGCCTTTTCTTACAGACACCTCCCATGTCACTCAACTAGCTAATGACCAACATAGCGTGGAAGGAAAATTCCCACCATTTTCCTTTGTCTGCTCCTAATGCAAGAGTGCAAGAGCAGTTCTTCCAAAGAAACCTACAGGACTTTGCTCCACACCTGATGGCTGCCAACCTGATGTGTCACCATCAGGTTTCTATTCATCCTCACTTGAAGAGAAGCATTTATCAGCTGGTTCTGAAATCTTATTTTGCATATAAAAGTCCAATAATTGGACCAAAACCAATATTGTTCATACTTAAAAAAAAGATAAAAATAAATCCAAGTGGAAGGATTTTAGGTGGGTGCTATGTGACTGTGGGAATTTGTTCTTAAATGGAATGAGTCCAAGCAGTATCATCATGATCTGGGCTGTTTTGGGTGCTTTTCAAGCATTTATTTGCATTGATATGATCAAACACCCAGCTCAGAATGGCTGTTTTAAACTCTACAAAATGAAGTCTGGGATTCACTGAGGTCAAATCCAAAAGTGTGTCCGGAGCTTTGTGCCTCCTTTTTATCAAGACCTTTTCTGTGTTCACTTTTTAAACGATGACACCATACTGTGGGCTGTCGTTCAACAGATTGTTGGTTCTTTTAACAATTTGTTCAATGGAGGAGGAGGAGGGAGTAGAGGCAGCTATATTTGTCACTAACTTTGTTCAGTAGAATAATTGATTTTTCCAGTTTGGCAACCAATCCCTATTTTCTGCTGTTTTATTATTCCCCCCAACCTCCTTCATGTCTTCAACAAAAGACACTTTTCCCTTCCAGTTATTAATAGCAATGTGCAGTCTCAGCTTTTTTGGTTGAGGAAACTGGGTCCAAAAGGAAATAGTAATTTGCTGACTGTCTTTTGGGGCAGAACCTGTGAGCCCAGCCTTGCTGCATCTTGGTTGTTGGTCCAGCTGGGAGGAGTAGCCTCCTCAAAACTGCCCTGTTGTGAGAGCATCCCCACATTTCTAACCTGTTAACACAGGACTTCTTTTGGTTTCATAACCTTGGAAGTAATTTTGCAAGATTTCCCCTTTTTTTCTTTATAATGTAAGTTTTATGGAAGGAGACATAGAGCAGGGAAGATCTTCATGCTGTATACATTTGTCACAGCAGAGGATCTGGTCATGCCTTGTTCTTCTGGATGTAAGGCCCTATGGTTTCATACCTGTTTCCAGCCAGGGCAGTAACCAGTGGCAGTTTGAAAGTCAGCTAGAGGATGTTGTCTGGCTGCAGGCAGGTACCTATTGGTATTTTAAGCTTTGAATCACAGTAAAAAGGCTGCTCAGTCTTCCACCTGAGGCACCCAGCAGCACCTCACAGGCAGGAATGCAGCCAGTTTCTACTGAACTGAAAATCCTATTAGCTTTTGGTATTGGGCTAAATATGTCGAGGACTGGGTTTGAGAGCTGGCATGAGGTCAGGCCCAAGCACCTGCATTACGTGACCTGGAGGCTGTACTCCACATAGTGTGCTGGCTAGGATTTATTTATTTTTTTAGCCTCTTTTTTGAGGTGGGAGGTGGTCCCTTGGACTCTTGCCTTTGGTTGCTGTAGAATCCAGGCACACTGGGTGCTGGCCTGTGGCATATGGGAGGTTGTGCTTCTGCTCAAGGGAACTTGAGAGTGTATTTGTTGCCAGATTTTGAAAGCCCTTTGAATATAAACATGTACAACCTTCTCCAAAAAAGGTCCTAAAGCTTCAGTGCAAACTATGTTCGCATGTTAAAAACATATTTAAAATATTACCAGTAATTGATTTAATGTATAAGTAAAGCTAACTATGCATAAATTAGCAAAATACTTGCAAGAGAAAAGGGCAATAATTGCCCTGATTTGAGTGAATGAAGTGGTTAAGTCTTCTATTTACCAGCTTTGTTAAACATAAACATTTAAAATTCAGCAGTTTCTGCAGCACCAGCCCTCTAAGAGTATTCAAAAACATGACTGAATTTTACAAGTTACTGTAATTTGTGGAAGGGTTTTTCCAAAGCTTCTAAAGTCAGATAAAATAATAAAAAAAAAAAAAAAAAAAAAAAAAGTTCTTTCTTTTCCTCTCCTTTTTGATTACTGCAAATTGGGTATAATAATCTTGGCTAGTCTGAGTATTAGAAAGGTGAACATGCATCATTAACAATAGGATTTAATGAACATTTTTGAATATTATGTAATATTTAAATTTATGTTGGCTTTTTTTCAATTTTACATGTAGTAATTAATTTTGTCTTACTGGCAGATGATTCTCAGTGAGTGATTTTCAAGAAATATCCAGACAGGTATTTTAACCCTTTGTTTTCACTGTAAACACTTTGGATTCATGTGTCCGGTTGTAATTAAGGGGCACTGTGCTAGGCTCTATTGTAAATTAGTGTTATTTTTGTGAGTTCTCATACCTGTATTTTGACGATAACCTTTTTCTGGATGGATGATGGGAGTGTAGGCAAAGGAGATGCCTGCTTTGTGCTGAACCATATACACCTCTGCTGTGTATTACCAAAACCGTCCCCTCCCAGGTTTGTGTAACCAGTAATGGTGCGTGCTGACATGCAGCAAGACCCCACCTTCTTTCTCCTCCCTTCAGGAGCCTCTGCATCTACTTCATGTCCCAGTGTGAAGTAGCATGATGGTGATGCTTAGGTCCAGAATGAGAAAGACATAATGTGTGTCCCCCATTCAGATTAGAATATGACGTCCCAAGTAGTGAGGCAGGGATGTGGGGCAGCTGGGGACACAGCTCTTGTAGCATACAGCTGTTGTGCTCTTTGAATGCCACAGACCTGCCTTGGTGTCCTTCCTTCACCCTCTCTTTTCGTGCTATTGATCCACCTCCTACTCTTGAAATCTATGTATTTCTACTATTTTTTACACCTACTATTTTTTACACCATGCTTGCAGAGGGTGATATTATTGTTGGGCAGCTTTTGAGGCTTCCACTACAAAAACATTGGTTTTAAGGCTATATCCTGAAGGTATCTGCCTGAGTTATGTGGAGATAAATCTCTTTCCGAAGAAGGGACTCATCTTGCCAGGTCTTTGAGCAACCTGGTGTAGTGGAAGGTGTCCCTGCCTGTGGCAGGGGATTGGGACTGGATTGAAGCTCCCTTCCAACCCAAAGCGTTCTGTGATTTGCCTTTATGCCCTGTGCATGTGCAGGACCATGCAGCTGAACATAACAGCTATCAAAGTCTGCACATAGGGCCAAGCCTTGTGGCCGGTTTTAGGGTGGTTATATGTTGTAATTGAAAAGAGTAATAACAGGCTCAGTACCTGTCTGAACTCAGTGAGAAACTCCCCGTGAGCTTGAGGAAGGTGTTGATCGTAAGCAAATCTGAAAACTTGTAACAGAGAGAGTTTTGTTGTTGGGTTGTTCTTGTTTTGAATGGTTAGGGTTTGTTTGATTTTTATGGTTTCTTTTTTAGTGGGAAGGTGGTATTTTGGTGTGTTAAATATCTTCCCCAAACTCCATGTTGTTGCATCTTTTCATGGTTTTTTCCACCCTCCTCTCCTGCTCCTGGCCCCATCTGGAAAGCAAGCCCTGATTGACTGCCTGTATCATCTTTTAGAGGGTCCCAACAGAAATGCTTCTCTGCAAGGTATTGCTCCCTGCTTGAAATCCCTAAGCTCTACGAAGGGCCACTGAAATGCAGCATTAATGGGATCTCCTCCATCTACTGGATTGGTGTGGTTTTGCTGAAAATATTCAAGAATAAAAATGCATTATGGCATAGGCAACAAAACCTCTGCTATCACTTACAGGCAGCTGTAGATACCAGTCTATCCCTTGTACTGTGGCTGTACTGTTGCATGTAAATCCCATTTGTTTCTGTGAGAATTTGAGCAATAGAATTTCCAGCCTCACACTTCCAGTAACTTCATGCTGGGTGCATAAGACCTACTATGAGAAGAAACAACATCATCAAGAGTATTCCCTTAAGGCCCCTTTTTGTGATGTATTTTTGCTTGGAAAATAATAAAAGCTCCATCAAAGCAGGTGAAGTGAGGTGTGATTGCAGACCTGTGGAGGCTGACAGGGAGTGAGGCACTGGGTGGCTATTTGTGCATCCTCTGACGCTTCTCAGTTACTTGATTTCACATGTCACATGCATGTGGATTTGCAGACTTGTGTCAGCTTGTACTGCTTACCTGGCCCCTAACACAAGGAGAACAGTCTTTATTTTAGTATTTTACTTGAGTAGCAGCTCATATAGTCTTAAAGTACTGGAGAATGAAAGACAGGGACATCATTCTTTGCCTTTTCTCATGAACTAGTCACAGTGTAATATTTTTTCCATAGGTTACTAATGCTGTCCTTTGTTGCATGTGACATTGGCTATCATCTCTGTGTAAAGAAATTCCACTTAAATTCCATTAATGCCTGCTTTTCCTTAGCTTCAGCTTGTGGCCACTTGTTAAACACAGCTGTAACTTGAGGCTGCTCCAGCAGTTGTGTGTTCCCTACCTCCACTTTTAGAGAATACTGATGTGGTTTGATTTTGATTCACTGAGACAATTTTGTCACTCGGCTCTTTGGATGTTCTCTATGTGGCTAATGATAAAGATAGACAAAGTTAGAGTATGGTCCTCCAAATATTTCCTCGTTATCCCATTACACACTGCAGGAATGACTTTGCAGTTTACTCAGTGCCTCAGTCTGAAAATTCTAGAAATATCTCTGCTTTTCTGTATGGGTCATTAGGTCCTAGGCTTAAGATTTTTAGAGTTTAATTTCTAATTATTCACTGCGTTCTGCCCCTTTCATCTCCACTAAGGAGAACAGCGAGTGGCGCCTGCCTTTTGTTCTTACCACATTACTTGGCATTTTTTCTTTATTGAATCACATCCCATCACTTTCTCTGCTCGCTAAAAGGCAGGCTGCATTTTTTTCTTTTTATTTATTTATTTATTTATCTATTTATTTATTTATTTTCCTTCATATTGTCTGTGGCTTCTCCATTTTCTGTTTTGAATAAATTTCATCCCATTTTTGTATGCTACTGAAGTAGAAGCAGAATAAAATTAGCTTCTCTAGTGTTCTTTGGGACTATCTAGTGATCTTCAGCTATTGCCTCCCATCACTCTGCTCTCTTGCTGTTAGCATGCAGAGCGCTGTGCCCTCATACACTGTCCGGTTTGTTATGAATTATTTAGCTTACCCTCTCATCAGAACTTACAATATTGTAGCCTGCTAGGGGACCGTGCAACATTACCTTTCATGGAGTCCACGTAAATCATGTTCATGGCTTCCTTCAGTTCTTTTTGATTTTTTTGGGGGGTTATTTTTCTCCCAAATATTCTATTAATTTTGTTACATATGATCTCCCATGCTGAATGTCTTTAATTAAATCATAACTTTCTCTATTTTGTCCCTCATTAGTATTTCCAATATCTTTCCCACTCCTGAAATCAGTCTGACTGGTGTTTAATTTCCTTGATCTAGAGATTAAAACAGGTTTCCTAGAACTGCTGTTATACATAGGTGTTACATTTTTCTTCCCATCTACAGGTACCTCCCCTGTTTCCAGAGATGTTCCACAGATATTTGAAATGTCCCCTTCCTTCTGCCTCTTCCTTCCAAATTCTGGCAGACATCCCAGCTTCAGTAGCTTGATTTGGACTTTGGCTACTTGAAGAAGTGCATTTTTACAGCTTCTCTTTCATTTCATTTATTCATCTTTCTCATCCTTGGTATCTGGTGCATGTGTTGGTGTGTGCAGCCTCCTTGGTCACAGGCATTCTGCTTGGTGCCCCAGTTGGCTGGTTTGCTTACATGTGATAGTAGACGATCTCGTGCCAGCCTGTCCGTGTACATCCAGTTCTTGATAAACCAAGAAATCATGCTTGATGTACAGAGGCTGAGGCCAGTGTCCTGTCCCCAGACCATTCTTTCTCCTCAATTTGAGATCTTTTGCTTGCTATTTTCAATTTCCCAAGACAGACATTGCTTCCTTGACCCTTCATGTATTTTTGTCAGGCCACATGTGTATTTTCTGCTGATATGAACTCATCTTTGAACACTTGCCATTTCCGTATGGAGTTGTTTCCATTCAGGGTCTGCTCCTCCTCTCATTGATGTCAACTGGGAGTTTTGCCATTGCCTTCCTCGAGAGCAGCAGTGAGCCTGAGATTCACTGGCACTTAAAACATGCTCTCAAAAATTAACCCTGCTGAAATGGAACATCAATATTGAGCTTTTTATTTTAGTTGTAAATCCAACTCTAACTCCTTGAATGCTTCTTCTGTTTGAAGAATGGCTACTATGATAAGTCCATTAATTTTAATGTAATTCTCCACGGTTAGATTTGGGTCCTAACATTTCCACTGCCCTGGTTGCAAAAACAATGACAATAGGAAGCTCGAGTTTCCTGGGTGCTACACCAGATGCACCAAAATCTGTTTGTCCTCTTCCTTGTCGTTAGGAAACTTGAACAAAACCTGTTCAAACAGTGTTTAAATCTTTGGGGGGGGATGGGGGGGTGGGGGGTGGGTGGGGGGGTGTGGAGAGAATAAAACCCCTATGAAAAAAAGGTTAAGTGCAGATCTTGGGAGGTTTTGATTGGTTTTTAAGAGCAGTGTGAAAACTTCTGTTTTATGTTTCCCTTGCTAATAAAGCTGAGTGTCACATGCCTCTGTCCCCACAAACTGTCGTGGAAATGAGCCCGCAGGACCCGTGACTTGAAGCAGAAAACTGCTGCTCTGTCCTTAGCTCACCCCACTGTGAGGAAGGCTGGTACCACATATGGTATGTAAGATCGCACTTACTTCCCTGAGACCATGGAAACCCAAGCATGATGGAATACATCAGGGATGGAGTGGCAGCCTTGATTGTGAATATTTTTTGCTAAAGTCAGACACTGAATGTTACTGTAATGACATTTTATATCTTTCCTTCTATATTCTAGCAGAGAGAGCCACAGGTGTTCCACTGGAATTACTCACACATTTATAGAATTGGACATTCTGTCATTAAATGGACTTAAAACTAAAAAGCTTTTGTCTGCGAAAGGTGACCAATAGAAAGGGACTTTGGATTATCTGATACCCCATAACTTAATCATATGGCTCTTAAGAGTAGGGCATAAGCAGCTGTGTCTCGCTAATATACATGCAATATGTGTAAAGTGATATGCTTTAATTCTAAACTTGTTTTTAGCAGGAAGAAAAAAGCATTTAGATGAGGAACATTAAGATTCAGCATTAACCATTTCTTTCCTCAGGGCAAAATTATTCATCACCTGATATTTATTAAGGCAACATTTTTCTTTTATTGCTCTGTACTGTAAAGAGTCTTTCCAAACATTCTCAAAGTTGTGCAGGAAGTTTTAGAGGAAGATTTGCAGGCAGTATTTAAAGTGGTTTTCAAAGTCAATGAATTTGAGAAAGATATTTTCCTTTTCATAAATAGCAATGTTGTCAAATCTCACAGTGGAAATAACAGAGATAAGTGTTCATTTAATTTATTATTTAATTTTAATTTTTATCCATACTCTCTCATTATATAAACTTGATTTCTGTATTGTAGCCTTAATTGTTAGTTTGTGTTGGTTTAATCTCTCTTATTTAAGTATGTTTGCTTTAATAATATTAAAAAAAATAAAAATAATAATAAAAAAAAAAAACACCTAAGACAAAGAAACTGTAGATTAGAGACTTTATTTTCAGGGTAAAATGATACGGATAAGTGAGCGTCAACTGACCAGAAATTATTTGCTTCTGTCTGTTAGACACGTAATGGAGTCATTTAACTAGTCAAATTAGGAGCTGTAGAAATGCACCATGCTTCATTACTGAGTTCGAATGGGCACCATTTTACATTTACGTCAAAAATTATCTCATAGCAAATTAATGTTTTCATTGTGCGTGGAGCCGGAGCTGTGCAGTATCAGCACCACCTAGAGGATGCGACACAGAAGCTTAGAACTGTTTGTCTAAAAACCGGAGAGGAATAGATTATCTTTAAAAAGCGAAGTACTTCAAACAAACCTTTGTCTTCCCAAAGCAGCCTTGCAAGCTTTGCTTGCTTTGTTTTCTTAAGCTCCCCCCATCCTACAGCATCTCTGCATCTACTTGTGAGTGTTTATGGCAAGTTTCAGGTTGATTCCACTGTAAAATCTTTCAGTGTCAACGCCAGTAGCTGTATACTTTTAATGCAAAAAGGTACTGTTAGAAGTCAGAATATCACTTGGAAGAATACAGAAAATGCACTCCCTGGACAAGCAGGCAGAATTTCCAGGCAATGTTATGAAGGCTCTTTCTTCCTTGAATTTTCCTGAAAAGCCAAACAAAAAGAAGAAATTTTATTATTTAAGGAATTATACACGTTTTTGCAAATGGAAACAGCTAGTGCCTGCAAGTGTAGGGGAAAAAGTGAGATAAAAGTGAGGGCAGCACATAGACTTCCAGCTTTAAAAAGTTATAGCCGTGAATAACTACTGTACAGAAACTAAAAAATGATAACATAGAAAATAATAACACTATATAAATTGGAGAGTGATAGTAGTAAGCTGTTTAAAGCACAGAGTGGGAGTAGCTCACAGAGTGGCTCATCACTCAGTTTCCCAAAGGGGCATTTGATGAACAGGAGGTAGTATAAAATCTAATAAAAATCGGATAAAATCTAACTTGTCTCGGGCAAAAGATGTTCGTGGGTAGGTGCCTGACCCACTCTGGTAGCTTTTCCAGCACTTCATATTGGGCACTCCTAACACCAGGTGACTGGATGACTACCAAGGCAGGACATTTTGATGCCTATGTGTTTTGTGATGAAAGATAGCGTTGGCCAAATGCACTTGGCTGCATGGTTTAGTGTCTCAATGCAACTTCTGGAATTCTGGATGGGGAAAAAAAGAAAAAGAAAGGAAAAAGAAAACAGAAAAAAACTCAAAATGCAGGTACCATGCAAGCAGGGTCCTGAGCCCTCCCAGCTCAGTGGTGGCTTCTCTGGTTACATCAGGGGTCCTCAGCTCCTGCCTGCTGGCCTTAGAAAACCTACAGCAGAGCAGTAAGCCAGGATGGGCCATTGTGGTCACCCAGTCTGAGCTTCTGTCTACATGAGCCAAAAGTATTCCCAAGTACTTCCTTCATGGAAAGAATTTTGATGGAATGGGATGTCCCATCCCTGGCAGTGTTCAAGGCCAGGTTGGATGGGGCTTGGAGCAATCTGCTCTAGTGGAAGGTATAGCTGCCCATGGCAGGGGTTTGGAACTGTATGAGCTTTAAGGTCCTTTCCAATCCAAAGTAGCCTGTGATTCTATGAAACAGCAATGAGCAGAAATATGCAGGATTTGACCCTCAGATATGATCCATATTAAATGTATTTTATAAATTGACCAGAATATCTAAACATGTTTTCCAATCTTATTAAATGTTGTGCATGCATAACTGAATTAATTCTCCATATTAATATTCTTAGAAGACATTTATAGAACAAAACAAAAGCATCCATGAAGTATTTTGACACAAAGCATAGGAACAGGAGACAAAGATGAGCTGGGAGGAGGAAGAAGACCAGAATTCATTTAGTATTACACTTATCTCTGGAGCAAATGATCACTCATGAATTAAAATGCTGCTGCCAGTTATAGTTGGAGGACAAAATTTCTTCATAATTTTGTCAAGTGTGTAATTTTTGTTAGTATACTCTTATTTTTCATATTTCAATGAGATGCTCTTCAGGATCCTTATGAAAAAATCAAATAATTACTTGTGATATTATTTCATGACTAAGAATAGTGTCTTTAGTACATACTCTGCTGTAAGTTCAAGAATCTGACAGTGACTTTAGGGCCACAGTTACAATGCCAAACTGGTAGACGATAGAATATGCCTGTGAGCAAATTTTCTTTTGTTCTAGACAAAGCTTTTTTTCCTTCTGTTTTTTAATGTCTTAAGCTTATTGCAGAAAAGGATTTATTTGAAACAGTGAAGAAAAAAATGTGAAGAGTTTTGCTTATATGTACTCTGGTATATTCTTTTTTTTTTAACTGTAGAAGCACTTTACCTATTATCATGAATCTTGTCTGCTGAGATAGTTCAGCCTTCATGTTATGTTTACCAAGGCCAGACTAGAGGATCAAATAATTTATAACCATTCCTGTTGGGTTTTATGTAATAACTTTGGAACTCATATAAAGTAATGATCCACAAACTCTTTTAATGTTCATTATAAAATATGAAATATTTCTCAGAACCATTGCAATTATGTGACCAGACATAACTGTTTCACACATGAGTAAATACAGGGAGGTTTAACATAACTTTATTATCTTCCTGTCTTTTCCTCTCATTGATGTGATAATACTGTTTTAAAATTTTTCTAAAGAAAAGTTAAGTAATTTCAGAATCTCTATTGAGGCCCAGTTTATTGGTTTTTGTAATAGAGTACTCAAGAATAATTGTATTTATGATTAGATTGATAGTAGTAAATGTTGTTGTGCTGAATAGGGGTAAAATACCCTGAAAGCATTATAATATTATATGAATATATACACATACATCAGTAGGAAGAAATTATTAATATTGGTCTGTCTGTATATGCATTTATATTATGCTCATCAGCATATCAGTGCACCTTCTCTGGAGACTTTCCGGGGTTTAGCAGTTATTAAAATGTCAGTGGATATAGGATGGCAAAACTCATTAAGACTACATAAAAAAACACATCCCAAGTCCTTGCCTGATACTTAGAGCTAACCTTTAATTCCCCCTCTTCTTTTGATCTACTTGGATTTAGACATGACATAAGGAGGAGCCTGCCACAACTGAAACTCTCTGCTGTAGCTGTTTGATCACCCAAGCTCCTGTTAAACTTGGCTGGGGACTTTACTGACCTGTGCAGGGTTTCTGGCCCATTCAGGCTAGGAGAAGTCTCTGAACTTTAACACTGGTGGCTCTGTAGCTTTTCACATCTGTCTCTGTGCTATATCTCTCACAGCAGTGATAGACTCGCAAGTCTATCCCTGAGATCCTGCCTGTGTGGCTGAATTACAGCATATGCAGTGAACATTTGGTGCTGACACAGGTAAAAATAAGCCACCCTAGAGAAAACAGCACAGACGGAAAAAGTTCATAGCACACAGAAGGATGGTCACCTTCCTGACTTCTTCTTTTACTTCCTTTAGGAGCAGGCTTCAGCTACCAGAAGGGAAGGGAGGATGAATGTGTGTTCAAAGTGCAAATAGACTATATTTAGTTTATTATATTTATTTTACCAGCATAAACTAATAATAGAATTTTGGTATCCTACAGAATGGTACTGCAGAAACATCACCAGAAAAAAGAAAAAAAAAAAAAGAAAAAGATCTTTGGCTGAAAGAGTGTAATCTAATTAAGTATGGCCTTAATAAGAAGTTATTTTTTCCTAATTCTCCCCTTGTCTGCCTGATGTCCTTCATCCTGCAGGCACTTAGGGGTAGGAGCTGCCTTTTCCTTATAGGTCTGTGCCACCCCAAGGGCAGAACCCTGCCACAGAGCTGGCAGCAACACCATCAGCCATGGGGGAAATAGGGAGCCAGCATAGTTTTGGGCCTGAAAC
Organism: Myiopsitta monachus; assembly: GCA_017639245.1. Lineage (NCBI taxonomy): Eukaryota > Metazoa > Chordata > Aves > Psittaciformes > Psittacidae > Myiopsitta > Myiopsitta monachus. The sequence goes on from CM029941.1 coordinate 90,792,106, forward strand.
AGACAGCGGTTTAAGCTGCGTATGAAAAAGTCAAAATCAGGTTGTGAAAGATTTTACTTTGCACATAGTAGGATACAGTGCAACACAGGATAAAGCTCTGCATTTGCAGAGCTGGAGGGAAGATATCCTAGGACAAAGGTTTAGAAAACCACTGTGCTTTTGTCTCAGGCCTGTTCTCTCCAGAGTTCAAAAGACTGGATAGATCCACAATGGATCTTCTGATTTTTACTGGATGTTCATACTTGAAGTTTCATTTAAATGTTTTCTACAAGGAAGCGTGTGATTGAGTGCAGGGATGGAGTTTCTTCACTCTGTACACTTGTCCTAAGGATGATATGCCCAGACTTAGAAAAAATATTGATGATTTTCAATATGTTTAGGCCAAGTATCCGTTATGAAATTCCTAGCATGAGCCTGAGCTGATGCTCCAAGTATGAGTAGCAATTGTATGTGTTTACATGCATTCTTAACTACAAACAAACCTGTATTTTCAAACAAGTTTTACTTTGTCCTTTGGATCTGCTATAAACTGAAAATTCAACACATGTATGAAATACTTCAGCAAACAAATGTTGGTTTTTGTTTTGTTTTTTAACCTGGAACAACTCAAAACAATTGTATTTTAAACTTGCCTCTAATAATAAATGGACTTACCATGAGGATGTTGCATGTGTGCTTTTATCATATGATCAGAGACGTCTTAGTTTAATGTAGTATTTTCCCTGTGATATTATGAGCTAGAAAAGCTATGTTCAGTCCTGTCAGCATAAAAACTACACAGCAGGAGGTGAAACACATGAAGCAATTTCCAGGCCTCTTAACATTCCCAATTCACGGAGTTGAATAGGTTTTGATAGCTTAACTCCTTTTCTTTTTTTTTTTTTCTTTTTGAATCTTGGCAACCTAATGGTCAACTTTTTGTTCCTATCTTGCAGCACTCAGATTTTTTTTGACCAAAAAAATCCTTAATTATTCCCCACTCTCATACAAAGTTAAACCAGTCTTTTCTGTTTTATTAGGTATCAGGCAAGAGATTGCATCAGAGGCGAGAGGGGCTATATGTAGTTAGGAGCATAGCACGATAAAACCACATAGATTGGGATTATAGCCAGAATTTACTATGCTCCTGCCCTGTAAACCTGTAATGTCCTGGTACCTTTTTCTCTGCCACAGTGCTTTCAGAGCAAGAGCACTGAAGTTGCAAACATGCTGCGCTATGGTAAACATCTCACATGCTAATGTCTTGGTTGACATAGATGGTCTGTCTGTACCATAGGCTGTAGACCCTTTTTTGGGGGGGTTGTTTTTTTTTTTCTTCTTTTTCTTTCTCTGCCCCCTTTGCCTTGGTGCAGGAGGAAGGAGAAGGAGGGATTTCTTTACCCGGCTTTGCAAAATGTCAGCTTTCATGTGCCTTCCTGGATAAACTCCCAACTTCCCCCATTCTCCTGCTTCAGCTTTCTTACCATCCCAAACACCCTTCTCACAGAAGGTTCCTGCTGTTTCCAGGCTTTTGCTTCAGGGTCTGTCTCCACCTCAACTTTTCCTTATTCTGTTTCCTCGCTTTTGAGGAAAGGCGGGAGCTAACTGCCCCCTTGACCTCTGCTCCCTGTTCCCCACCTCTACTAATAGGACTCAGCTGTCATTTCCCTGAATCTGAATGCAAGAGTTAGCAGCTGATCCTGGGATGATTTATCAGGAAAGCCCCACATTTCTATATGCCTTTTCAAGTATGCCACCATATTTCAGGATCACTGAAAAGGGCAAGTAGGTCCAATGACCTACTTACATGGGACCACTGACTATGAATAACATCTGTGTAGTGATGAACATGCCGTGACCTGTATAATGCAGTGAGTTTGCTCTCTTCCTTCTTCTCTTTTTTTTTCGAGATTTTTCAAGAAATAGTGCTTATTTTGCAAAATGTTCCAAAAACTTTCATAAAATCTGGGAAATATTGTAGGGTATATAAGTAAAATAAGCCCTGAAAGTATGTCGCCTGCTTCTGAAGTGTAGGTATATAATGTTAGTGTTGGGATGTCCCATAGGACTTAGCTTATAATGTTATCTTTGGTCATATTCGGAAGAAAGTTAATTTATGGGCTTTCAAATCAGGGCTAATTAATATGAAAAGTTCTTATTTTGTTTTACAAATTCCTTTGTAAAGAATTTTAATGGTGCATCTTCCTGAATAATTCTCTCAATAGGGTAGGATGTGAATATGGAACATTTGAAATAATTATAAAAAAATAGAAATTTTGAGTACATTCGAAGCATTGGACATAAATACAGAATATTAATTTCATTTTTTGAAGTATATTGTTCATATTCATCTTTCCATGATGCGTTCGATTAAAATGACATGAATGAAATCTGAAATCTGCTATCTTTAGGCCTCAGTGTTCTTTCACGATGGATGTACTTGGAACTGTTGACTGTCAATACTGTTGAGTGTACAGCCAGCACACTAAGGTTCGCTTGTCTGCGACATTGTCTCTTGAGATTCAAAGGATGTCATTCCTGTCTAAGTGGTGGAGTGATAATACATCTGCACTCTCTGCCTGTGACACCTTGCTGTCATGTGGCTTTGTCAATGGACAGCAACGCCTGTCATTTTGTTATGAGGCCCAACATAAAGCGTACATCACCCTTGACATACTATAAAGTGCAATGTGTAAAGAGGGTTATGTCTGTTGTCAGTGGAGTCTAAGTGATCTGTTTTGAAAATCCACATTGAAAATCCACAATAGCTCAGTAGATCTTGGAGGACCTAATTCTGCCTAACTTGGACTCCAGTAGGGTGGAAGATTAAAAGAACAAAGTGTAAAGTGATGCATTTAATCCAAGAAGTGTTAACTTAAAGCCAAGGAGCAAAGTTGATGCGATTTTAGTGCTCTGTGGCACATGCACTTCTCATCCTGTACCTGGCACTGCTGCTATCAGGCAGAGGGAGAGTAAAGGGAGAATCCAGTGGACTTACTCGGAGCTTAAACTGGTCTAATCGGAATTCTATTTTCGTGGAAAGGATAATTCATACAAGGTTTTGAGCATATCAAGTGTTAGGTGTAGAAGGTACTTAGACTAAGAAAAGAGACGTGAATTTTCATTTCTTTTCAGTCTTCCTCATGGATTGCACTAGCTATCTCCCCTGAAACACATCCCTCCGTGGACATTTGTTATTGCAGGAGGACATCTGCAAAAATTAGATGTTCTTATTCAGTGAGAATGTGGGTTTTTTTTTCCCTCATCCTTATTATCACATGCTGTAATCTGAGACACCAATGAAAAATATTTTAAATATTGCCTCAACAACTTAGTACCTTTCTTTATTACACACTATGAATTCCCACTGATGTGAGAGAAGGCTTCAGATTTTAAAGTTAATGCAGAGCTATACCCTGAAAGACAGGAGGCTTTGTGTCTGGGGCCGTTTAAGCAGCATTTTATGGTAGTTATCCTAATGTATTGGAGATGGATGCAGGAAAGAACTGAAAGACTTTACATCTAGCAGAGGAAGAGTGAGGTTTTGTAATTTATCTTACCATCTTCAGAGGAATTCAGCATATTTTAACAAATCTTGCCCAGCCTTATTTAGCTCATCAGTCACTAGATGAAGGGCCTTTTCTGTATGTATGTATCTGTCTATATATAATGTGTGTATACACAGTATGCGACACAACGATTTCCTCCTTGCTGAGAACATGGCTGCAATTGCTAAATAAATTTTAGGTTATATTAGTACTACTAAAGAGTTAACAGTATTTTTCTGTGCAGACAGCTCTGAAGACCCAATTCTATCTGATTTATTGTTTAGTCAACTTTAAAATACCCCAGAGATCCCAAGGATCCTCTTGGCTGCTGCTGCAGGGGAGGGACTTTTATGAACATGTTTGTATTTTGATAAGAAATGGTACTTTGTTAAACCATGCAAACAGCATGCTTTGGTTTGGTTTTTTGGAGAGTGGTGGTTGTTTTTTTTTTTTTTTTTTTTTTTTTTTTTTTTTTTTTTTTTTTTCTAAGGGCCATCTTACTTAACTGTTGTTAAGTTCAGAGTTTATCAGCACAGTTACTATTGGTTAACCTTTATTGCTACAAATATTGCATGGTCTGTCTGCATAACTGCCAACTGAAGACAAAGTCTGAGTATTTTAGCAGGGTGTATGTCAGCCTGAAGTCTGCACAGAAATTGGCTGAATTGGTGGATATAGATTTCTAGGCTGGCTTTTGATAGCCTTGTGGTGGAAGAAACCTGTATATTGATTCTCACTGGGGACTATATTGTTAAAATATATAAATGTTAAAATTGACTTAGGAAATAAAAAATAAATGATAGCTATAAATCCAGGATAGCTGATAAACAAATAAATATCCATCACTATTATATCTCAGTTTTTCTCAAAGATATCTGAAGAGCACTTAATTGTAACTGAGTAATCAATTATTCAATTAACCTTCTTCTCATCGAATATATATTTGATATAACTTTTTGAAGCTTGGGCTCTAAAAGGTTTATATTGATTGCAGGTTTCTAGGCCATATGTTTCAGTTATTGGATTTGTGCATTCAAAATTGACATTCTAAGTTCACTAGAATATGTAAATATTTTAATATAATGAGTTTCCAAGACTGTTGAAGTTATGCAGTTAGTTTTCATTACTTTTTAAAACTACTGTCTTTTGTATGAGGTTCACCTTAGCAGAACATGTCATTTGAACACATTTGTTATTCAGAAGACACTAGGGATTTAGCTTATTTTGTGGTCTGGACATCAACTTTCATATATTAATTTCTCACACTGCTTTGGGTAGAGTTGATTGGGAAACACTTAAGTATTTTGCCATAAATTGGTACAAATTGTGGGAATTTTTCAAAGGAAAATATTTTAAAGAGCACTTTCTGGGTTTGATGTGGTCCTGCTGGGCACGTGCTGCAATGCTGGTGGCAATATTACTGTTGGTGCTTACTGCCAGCTGCCTGCTAGCACCCTCGGCAGGGTCAGGGTGTGACCATCCTACAGAGATATTCTAGTGATGTTCATACTCAATTTTGAAATGGATGCATTCCTCTCCAGCTATCCTTTGAGTTTGTAGCTGTTATTTTTTACCTGGGTTTCTTGGGACTCTTTCTATCAGTTGATGAAATGGGCATACAAGGATGTAGCATGCAACTGGGGAAGTCTTGCTTGCCATGCACTTGTGTTTAAAATACATTTGTTGCTTGTACATTTATTACATGTGAGTAGTGGCTTAAAGGAAATCAACTGATTTCAAAACTTACCCAGCTCTAGTAGTTTAGCATAGCAGTAAGGGACAGAAAAATTCTGCTTTCACTGTTTACAAGGTCAAAATGGGAATGTGGAGTGTGGGGAATTTAATACCTCCATTCCTGTGACAGCCACCTGCTCTGGACCTCCAGATACAAACCAAGGTAGAAATGGCTTGTTGTTGTCATCATTATTACTTTTGCAGTCCTACTTTTCCTTCCCGGAGCTGAGCTGTGATGCTTCTGGGTTAGGTTCCATCAACAGCCCAAATTGGCTGCCTTGCATGAGCAAGCCTAGCCTCTCTCTGCAGTGCTGGGTTTCATTCCCACACTGTTAGCCTCCAAGAGGAAAACACACAGATTTTTTTGATAGATTTGGAAATAGTTGTTTGCTTATTCCTTTATTTCAGTGTGTGATTATGTATGGATTTCTTGATTTAGACTTATTAAAGTTAGGATTTTATCAGATAGGAAGAAATAATTGTACAAAGAAAATTCATACATTAAATGATCTTAAATGCCCAACAGACTCTCAGGGTGCAAGAACCCATCCATTAAGGATGAGATTTACTGTGTCTCTTCACTTTGGCTTTTTTTGTGCAGAGACGTTGATTTGTAAGTGTATGAGGGACATATTGTTAGAGCAACAATGATTTACATAGATGCAAAACCCCTGCAGTGTGTGGAAACTTGCTAAATTCTTTCAAATGGTCTCTGGCTTTATCAAAAGAAAAGACCTGCAATGGGTTAATAATGATCTGACGGTCTTCAAAATTTGTTTGATATAGCAGTGCACCAAAATATTCGTTTCTGGCAACTCTCTTGACAGCCTTTTGGTATTTAGATTTTGTGTGTGTGTGCTTCAGTGTGTAATAGATTAACTTGGCTCTGCAGAAAAGGTCTTTATAGAATCTTTAACTGTTGCACCCATTATTGAGTAAACAGCACTTTCTTCAAGGGGGCAGAAAAAAAATCCAAAGAAAAAAAAACCCCAAACCAAAAAAACCCTGCAGATTTTTTTCCCTCTTAAAAATGAATTAATAATCTAATATTAGCAAATATGTTATTTTTTTCCCCTCCTGAAAATATCATAAACAGTCTTGGTTTGACCTTGTTAATGCAGGACCACTTTAGTAATCTGTGCCTAATGATTTTTTACATTAAACCACAGCTTGTGTTGGACCCTTGTGTGTCACAGTAATTTAAGAACAGTCATTTTGCACATTCCGATCCCATTATGTTACATTGTTAGTGAATAAAGACTGGTATTATGTTGCTCCTATAAAGGGCAGAAGTGGCCTGAATTTTATCTGCTGAACGAATCAATCTGGATTATGTCAGCTGAAAAGAATTGTGAACTGCAGTCTCCAGCAGATGGGGAGATTTTAAAAATGTATCTGTTTGGTTGTGAATACATTAGCTAAGATAATACCTTGTGGTGACTGAAAAGTAGTTTTTTTCTCTTTTTCTTCAATGAAGACTGTACCAATTATCATTTCAACATAAAGTATTAGGAGATCAATTGGGAACTGAATGCCATTTCCTAATGTTAATACAGTGTTTTATTTAAGCTGCCTTGACAGGCTGTCTAGGCTGTGGGAAAAAGACTGAGCAAATAATGAGTAAAGGGTTTAGAAAAAAGACGGAGGGTGGAGCTTGGCAAACGATGTGAGCTATTCATCAACAACTCAACAAGGATGATGGAAATAATAAGTACTCCTTAAAGAAAAGAGGAAAGAATTTTTTTAAAGAAACAGTTTCCTTTAAAAAAATATTTAACTCTAACTTTGTATTACTTTCTGATTAGCTGATTTTAAACTTCCTGAAATCAGGGAAAGCTTCCCTTTGAAATGGATAGTCCGCATTTAAACAGTGCATTCTTTAGCAATCAGTTAAAAGAGAAAAAAAGAAACAGTGTCTAATTTCCTGTTCATTCGTGCAAATTTCTTACCATGTGGCATTGTCATTTAATATCTAAAGTACATTAATGCATTTGTATAATGCCAAAACCCTCAGACAAATCCCCTGTGTGAAATAATTTGTGTGAACTTTGAACTAACCATGAATAAAATCAAGATCTTATTATGTCCTTTATTTATATGGTACAGAAAAGCTTTGAAACTTAATGCTAGCATCAACACGATATGCACATTCACAGTGGTGCTTTAGAAAAGGACAAAAAAACACCCAACTTTCCTACATTTTTGTGGGTTTTGCCCACTATTCAGATACCATTACGTTACTTCTGAAAATATTTGTCTTAGAAATCAATAGGCTATTCTAATATTGTGCTCCGAGTTGCTATGATTTCCATTCAGCAGATATAATTCCACCATCTGTAAAGTTCTAGATTTTATAATACTTATAAGCTGGTTTTAATCTATTTTTACTGCCATGTTCTGTCCTGAAATGTCAGAGAGTGCAGACTAGGTCTCGGAATTAACATGACAGTTAAGAAACTTGGCAAGGTTTTACAGCAGATTGTGACATTAACAAAGTACAAAGGAGAATGGGGAAATTAACGTTAATGTATGCTCACAGACACTATAAAAATCTATATGTCCATGATCAGGGAACTAAAAATAGGGATGTTTTTTATGTTGATGCCATGAAATACAAAGCTTTACTGTGAAAAGAAATTTCCATATGAAAAGCAACTTACTAAAAAGTAATGCTGTAATCCCTCCTCTGGATTGAACAGGTTTATGTATCCTAGGTCAAGTAGGCATATGGCTGGGTTTTGTTTTTCAATTTTGTTTTAGGCTTTTTTGAATCTATGATGAAATTGCATTGAAAGTACCAATATTGTTTTTCAACAGCTGCAAAAGATATGGTATGATAGATATCCTGATAGATGGTAGTGGTTATTAAAATTCACAGATTGCACAGTAAATCATGTAAAGTCCACCCTCTTTCACAGTGACAAGCCAAAACAAGTGTTTGTTGTTCATGGTGGGCTCTTCAGGCACTACACACTCAGACTCCTTGGTGTCGCCTCCTGTGTCCAGCCTCCAGGGCCACCAGAACCAGCATGGCTCTGCCAGGCTCAGGTTTCTCTGCGGACCTGTCTCTTTTCTGTAATCAGTTATAGATCCAGTACATGGGACAATAATCCTGCTATAACACCCACGCAAAAACAGTGGCACATGGGAAAAAGAAGATCTAACTGTTTGATAAATCAGTGGAATGTACAGGGAATAATGCTACTTTCTCATTTAAATTGTGTTCATTTTTTATCTGAGTGTTTTAAGCTGTAAGTTACTCAAAGCCCTGTTCAGCTCAGATCCAGGAGGGCTGGTAGCTGAGGCTTTCCAGGCTCCTGCAGCTTGACACCCCCAGCATCCTAATCCTGATACCACAGACCAAAACATCTCTTTTCATCATTGCTGATATTGTGCCATTGCTTTGTCAGACCCTGGCCACAGCATATGAAGATGCAGCTCTTTCTGCTGCTCAGGAGTAGGTAGACGTGAGCTGTGCCTGGCTGCAGGATACCTGAACTGGCAGCAGAGCTGGGCTCCATCTCAGTTTAATTTATCAGTGGCAGAAGACAATTTCAGCACTGCCAGTGCTGTTTTGGAGCATATGCCATCTTTGTGTTGCTATTAACCGCAGGTTCAGCACCCAACAGAAAATACTCAAGTTTGTTTTCTGACACCCTCCATGAAGATGCACTCCATGACATCCATTTAGCAGAGTGATGTACAGCAGAGGTGTGATCTGCCGTCGGTGGGTGGTGAAGTACAGCAAAGTTTGCTATTCAAGGCATGGCCATTTTTCACACCATGTTACACTTTCAAAGCATTTCATATACTTAAAACCAAACCTAAGCACTGCTCACATTCCCTTACATAGCGTTCCTGCCTCCAATACTGACTAGAGCAGGCAATGCAGGTGCCGGTTGCAGGGACAACAGCAGTATTCCCTTGCGTGAACACGAGCAGTCTGATGCAATGCAAACATTAATCTCTCAGCTACAAAGGAACAGCATGAATCCATCTGTTACTTTCTTTGCTCTTAATCAAGTTGGGAGGGAGCAAAAGTTCATGTAGCAAATGTGGATATGCAGTAGATTGAGACCTGAGCTGTAAAGCTGAGATCAAATTTAGAGGCAATGGGATTTTTTGAGCTCTATGGATCCAGGGTTGCCTATCATTTTGGATCTCTTCTTTCACCAAATTTGGAAGTGGAAATTGAAATCTGGGATGTGGTATTGGCCTACTCTGCTCTGCAACCCACAATGCTGAGTGCAGACTGCTGTCCCTATTACGATTTTGCTAACAATTGACTTTTTGGTTTGGCTGTCTTGCAGGGGAAAAAAAAAATCAATCTCAACCAAAAAGTATTTATTTTTTCTAGTTTGCCTAATAATATGAAAAGTAGAAAATACTGTGTTTTGTAACAATTGAGGCAATTCTAGGGAGAGGGGGGAAAAGCAAATCAGAAAAAACCATGCAGGGCCAGACTGTCAGAAAGGCAGAGTAGGAGATGATAGCCCTTTCATCCGCAGTTGAACAGTTAGCAAACTTATCCAGGATGCAGGAGGCCTGGCCTGATTTCACTGCTCTGATGAGGAAAGAGTAACCCACATATTGAGTATGTATTCCTGCCAGATAGCTGCTCAGTGAAAGAAGAATCCCTCCCTACTGCCTTTACTAACTTACTACTCATCCCTAATGGGTGCATCATTTAATTCCCTTCCTCTTTGAAGCATCTTATTTTTAAAATGCTGGATAAAAACTTGTTTTCCAGAAGCAAGTATTGCTACCCCAAGCAAGAGGTGACCCAGTCATGGCCATGACCAGAGTGGTGTCTGCTGTTAGTGAGGTCACTGCTCACCAAGCTTATGTTGCCTGTTTCTGGTAACCAGAGTTATTGAAAGAAGATGAGGCAAAACAGATTTATTTTTTAAAATGGGAGTATTACTAGACAGTTTGTATTTAACCCCCCCTTTTTTTTTCAAGTTTATGAGGATGTCTGCATCCTGTATGCAGATAGTCATACAATCACATCATCTCAAGAAACATAAATGTGTGTTTATGTGCTAGTTTTGGTGTTCAATTATGGGGTAGGAGCAGCGTGGGAATACTTTCTTAACTGCTCCTTCCCATGGTGTCATAAATTTTTCTCTCCCCACTGTAAGTACATTGACCCCCAGCCCTACTCCATGCCCCCTGTCCAGCTTTACACCATTTTAGCTTTACCAAAATGCAGTGAGCACTTGTTTGCTGTTGCGCTCTGGCAGGGTGGATGGCATGGGGACACAGAGCATGTCCTTTTCCAGGGTGTGCTCTTGGTACCCAGGAGTCCCAGACATCTGCATCCACTTGATAGAGACTCCTGATGGCTAAGGGTAGAACATCCTGCAGAGCTGTCTCCTGTCAGCATCATATCCCCCCAGTTTCTCTATTGGCGTATAAAGCAATTCAGTTGGACTGGGTGAAAAATTAGGAGCTATTTCAATGAGATACTTCTCCATAAGGTAAACTGACTTCCATATCAACAGCTACGTTTTTATTGCACTACTTCTGATTCCTTACCAAGGGAGATGTCCCATTTTTGGAGACAGTATATGTTTTGGATTTAGTACACTGTATGTGTAGATGTCCAGCTAGCTGAACAGCTTTGTTTCAACTCTGAATTTTTAATACATATTTGAAGAAACACACCTTTGTCACCTTGTGGAACTGCACTCCACTTATCTAGGATTGGGCAGTAGTAGGTAAGAGAAGAATGACACAGAATCCCTGAGGTGTAGCAATTATTATCTCAATTTATTCTCCATTCTTTCAATTCCATGAGACATGCCAGCTCTTGGTGGCTTATCTTACTCCTAAACATGGACCTGTAGAATTTGACAGCGCAATGACCTGCCTAAGGCCACTACTTTTCTGAGTATTTATGCCTGTAGCATTGCTTAAAAGTTTCATGTCTCCTTTTCTTAAGGATTTGCAAATAAAACACTTAGTAAGAGGGTTCTTCAGCCATCTCATAGCCCAATAGATATTTCAAATACATAGCGCAAGATATATAGCAACACATAGCCCAGAAGATATTTAAAAAACTGGTGTTCCTTTTTGTAATGAAATAAAATGGAGAAGTACAATCAACTTCATGCCGTGGATAAAACGGATGAAGGTTATCCAAGGTGCCCCTGTCTAGTAGAGGAAACTTTGTGAATATATCCTGGGTTCCTCAGGTTGCTGCAATTAGGAATGAGAACACAACTGATTGAGAAAACTCTTTCCCCCATTGTTAGCTGAGGCACCAGGGATTGAAAACTTCTTGCCTGGCATATTCATGTGCTTCCCTGCCATGTGGTTGTGGAGACTTTGTGGTTCTGTGGGAATGTTTTATCCTTTGTCTTTCCAAACAAATAAATTACATTCATGAGACGGCAGTTTTATAAGTTTTCTTTCTTGTGCAACTTGGACATTTTGATTCGTTCTTTTCATTACGATGCACAGCTCCCTGAATGCTAATGTATACAAAATGCATGTGATGCACACAAAGTCACATCACATGTACTTTGTGGTTAGGAGGGATGTGTAAGAAAGGGTAGATAATATTCTATTTGTAGAATATCAGAGGCTTAATTAGAAATTGCAGTTACTCTCAGACTTTGGTGTGGTTCTGATGATTTCAAATGTACTGAGCTGCTTGGTCTGGTAGCTTCCTCTTTGAAAACCATGCATTCTTCACAGCCACTCATCCATCTTTAGTTCTTTAGCAATCGTTCCCTCTCTGAATGAAGAACTATATATCTACTTTCTGTAAGGCATACTGCTCTGGCTATATGTGTTTGGAGTGTTATCCAACAAGAATTTGAAGAAACTCAGCTGTAGATAGTAATATGATGACTTTTTTTTTAAGAAACATGATCACTTGTCAAAAAAGTTCTAATTTCTGCAACACATCATGCAACATTTCCACTTCTGCTTTTTATACTTCTCTCATCGTTATACAAAACAATTTCTAGAAAGGTATATTCAAGAAGGGAAACTACCACAATATTGGGTAAACCTCCCCAACATTCAGTGTAGAGCTATTCACGTGTATTTGATTAGCAAGTGCCTTCCTTGACATTTTGCTGCTTTCAAGCCCCACATTTTAACCAGGTTTATTGGAAGTAGGTGCTGTAAGATGTTTTATGGATATTATAGTTCTGTCCTCCTATCTTTCCTGGTGATACTTTATGGATTTTATTCAAGATAAAAGTGGCATGGTAGTAGCTTGTTTGAGTTCAACCATAGAAAGTCCTGTCCCTGTGCTCCTGGTGAAGCTGGTTTTTGCTGCAAGGTCCTTCACTTTGACTTGTTGCAGAAATAAACAATATACCCATTGAGTATATAGAGAAAAATATTATAGGGTCAGCTGTACTTCAGCCATGGTTTTTTATATCTTTCTTGCCTCTAGAAACCCTTCCATAGCCATACTTCCTTTTGTAGTAGGTGTAAAAACATATGTCCCTGTAAGATGCCAGCAGTGAGCTGATCTGCTGTGATGCACAGGGGAAACCAAAGGTCAGGGCTAGAGTAGGTACTGAAATACCAGGATTTACGCAGTGGGTGGATGGAGCTGTCAGACCTTTGACTGTGCACCTCACAAGGAAAGCGTTAGAAGCAGCCACAAACAGCAAGTTTCAGCCTGGCTATAAAGGGCTGGTATGAAATCTTGCAGGAGGAAACCTTCTACAAACAATTCCATTTCCTCTGCCTGAAAAGTGGCCTAATTAGATACTTCAGAAAGAAAATCATCTAACTGCGGGAAAACATGGGGTCTAGCAGTGTTGTAGTGTAAATATTTGATTTCAGCTGTGGGAATATGACTTCAGACATGGGACAGTTCAGGAAGAGATGAGATCCCTGCAAGGATACTGGCCCAGAGTGGGAGGAAATGCAAAGTGAAGGAGGGCTGTTGCACTGAGTGGTGCTACCACTGACCTGAGCTTTGAAGGCTAGCAGATGAGTGGCCCTCTAAGGGTGTCCAGGAAGGGAGGGCGTACCGGGGACCCCTTAGCACCCAGGGGACCTATCGCATTCCCCTGGTCCTGTATGCTGTGCAGCAGGGCTGGCCAAGGGCTTTCCTGTGCAGGGGAATGCTTCAGCTTTGCCCCTTTTTTTGAGCTGGCATGGGCTTGGAGCGAACAGTGAGAATGCACATTTCTTACACTTAGGATTTTAACAGAATTTAAAAAGTGAAGCAGCAAGTAAGTGGGGCAAAAAGAGAACTGTACTTGTGGTGTTGGGGGGAATCTGAGGCATGCCAGTGCCAGCGGGTGCCCATCCAGGCTTGGCATTGAGACTGGCTCCCTGGAGCTTGGAAAATAGCTGGAAATCTTGAGAGCGCCACAAGAGGGAGCTCACAACCCACAAACCAGAGATGAAACACCTTGTTCCACCATTTTAATATTTATTTTATTTATTTTTACCTAAAGCCTGCTAAAACTGGAGGCTTACCTATTGCTGAGGATGCACAGACAGGGCCGTGTCCACCCTGGGAAGGATTCACCTCACCCCAGCTAGATTGATGTGAACCCGCGTGTCTAGCACAAGGGTTGAGGGTGCCTAAGGTGTCATTTCAGCTTTTGAAAGGAGAGGAAGCAGTGCCTCCCATCATGGGAGTCTGAGGAGCCATCTCCTTTGCACAGTGTGCACCCAAAACTCTCAGGGCTTGGAGGTTTTTGTTCTGAGTTATTTATGTAGAGCTGGGTGAATTTAAGTAACAAATAAAACACTTCTGACTTCAGGGTTCACTCCCTGTGGGATCACAAAGGTTTGCAACAAGATAATGTTATGGTGACATGTGCCCTCAGCCTGTTGGGAAAGTTGCTGGTATTCTTTTTTCAAGCCATACTCAATCTACTTCATGTTTCTTCAATGGAAAAAACTTAACTTCAATGTACAAGTCACATCTAGAGGCTTTATTATCACATTGAGACTTCCTACAAGGCATCTAGTAATGTTGCTATCGTTGCATGGCTCTAACAAAAAAAATTTCCATCTGTCTTCCCAACTCCATAAACCTCCAAACAAACAGCAAATACCATGGGTGTCTGAACACACAATAGCGTGTCATTTTTATTCCAGCATTAGTGTATGTTACAGACATTAAACTACTCCTGAAGGGTCTGAGAGACTGTTAACATTATTGAAATTAAACTCAATACTGATGAAAATTAGTGCAGTTGGAATTATATGCAAAGTATGCAGTCTTTCCATAAAGAGCTGAGCAGTCTGTCACTTCGGAAGGTGAAAACACTGATTCCTGATATTTTTGCTGTGAAAGTCCTGTGTGTCTGTCTTAACCACAGCCTAACACCAAGGTGGTGCCACATTCAAAGCTACAAGTAATACTAGTAGACCTATGACAGTTCAGTATCCCATGGTGATTCCCTATCCACCTTTCTCCTGCTAATTGCTGTAACTCATAGCAGGTCTTACTAAGTGAAAAGTAATGATCCATTTCCAGACAGCATAAAGTGAGATTACATACTGGGCATGCATTTGGCTTTTGCTCTGATGTCGATGTAGTGTGAGAAAAATGTTTTCATCCCTGGGGTACAGCATGCCCTGATCAGCCCATGGGATGCAGTTCTGCTGGGGAGCTCCTCTTGCTTGGAGGAGCATTTTGGTTACTTGTTTATTCAATTTTCTATGGTTATTTTGCTTAGTAACTTAGTGGACTCACCACAATACAGTTTCATACCTTTGACAGGACTAAATATTGGGAAACCCATATTTAGCCTGATAAATAGTCATCATAGTGGGCTTCACAGCATTCAGAGAGGGAAGTTTATGGAGAGAGTTGGGAATTGTGGATCTGCTAGGGAGTGGGCAGGAGGGGAAACACAGCCCTGCATGATCCTGGCCCTGGTGCAGCAGGGCACGGATGCTGCATGCCACGCACCAGTGCTGGCTTAGAGGTTTTGGGTTTCTTGTGGTGCCACCAGGATAAGGATGTATCCCAGAGGCAGCGTCTGTGTGCAGGACCCATAACCCACAGCATGAGCAGCACAGTGATAGGCAGGGATACTTTCTGCAGACCTCAAGAGCTTCATTGCACGATGGGCCACATCTGACAAATTTAAAGCATTGGTTCTGTATATTTGTCATACAAAGGTTACGTATTCATATCATATGGAGCTTACCGCGGTGCTTCAGAAAGAGTTTCAGCTGAAGTGGGTTATTTTGTTTGCTTTTCCAATTAATCTGAAGAAGCCTCTGTTTTCTGGGGGTGAGGCCACAATTCAGTTTCCATTTATACTAATTATGTACTCACTCGGTTATTGGCCTCTTTTAAGCACAAAAGTACAAGAGAAAGGAGGATAAGAAACTGGATGGGTTTAGTTTAATTTATGAAAACAAGCAGAAGTTTGAGCACTTCAGCAGATCTTATTTGTGCAGGCAGAACCAGCTGCAGTGAGGACAAGGCTGGCAGTTGTGCTGCATCAGGCTTTCTCCTGGCACATCTGGAGCTCGCTGCTCTTGGGATTCCTGGCCTGTGCCAAAGCAGACTCTTTGGCACTTTGAGTTGTTAGGAAATTTTCAGCAAGCTTGTTTTTCCCTTTGAAATGCCAGTCTGTTAAACAACCTTTTTCCCTCTGCTGATGGTGGTGGAGAAAGCCCGGTAGGTTGAATTGCTGAGTGTGAAAAAACTGGGATTGCTGGTGAAAGAATTGTCTGCACTTTTTTTTTTTTTTTTTTTTTTTTTAGCAAGAACCTCAGAACTTTACAGCTCAGAACAGCAAATTTCCAATTTATTGAAAATTATTACAATTAAACAATATAAAAAAAATTTAAACATTTAACAAATCCACATGCAAATGTTTTAAAAATACATTTAAGCTTGCTCGTTTCCCATATTGCTGTTTTGCAACATTCTTGGTTAACAGCTTGAGTTTCTCTCTGAGGGGAAATGTAATATGAAAGTTAGCTTCACAGGAAATAAGGAATCTTATAATAAAAATATTAGCAAGTTGCATTTGAATAGAAGCTTGAAGATAGATTAAATATAATGGACATATTAAGAGAACATGGACAATGGCTTTTCTGAGCAA
This sequence comes from Myiopsitta monachus, assembly GCA_017639245.1. Lineage (NCBI taxonomy): Eukaryota > Metazoa > Chordata > Aves > Psittaciformes > Psittacidae > Myiopsitta > Myiopsitta monachus. Next base: position 90,808,424 of record CM029941.1, read on the forward strand.
TTATGTATCTATAGTCCTAAATAGTGGTACTTTGGAGACAAGGAGAGAAAGAGAGAAAATTAGTATCTTTTAAAATGTGAACATAATATGCAGACTAATAATACATAGTAATTTCATTCCTGGGAGAATTCACCGCTTGTGTATAGCTCCAGTCATTCCTGGGAGAATTTACCACCTGTGTATAGCTCCAGCCAGACAGACTTCCCCTGTCAACTTCTGCAGGGACTTTGGGTTAATGCTTTCCCATTTGCAGTTGTGAACCAGAGACAAATACTCATTAGAGCACAGATTATGGTTTCAATTTCTACAGTGACATAAGGCTACCCCTTCCAGAAGTCATCAGTGGGAGCAGAGAAAGGTAATTATTGATTACTGGAAAGAATAAGGCTGACAAAAGGTGGCCCTGATAGGATGAGTTGGCCAGAAGGAGAAAGGAACAGACGGGCTCAGCCAGCTTAACTGCAGCCATGTTGGGAATGTCACTGCTGTAGTGGAGCAGCTGGTGACAGCGGCTCTAGGATTCATTTAAGGATTCATTTCAGCAGCTCGAGGGAACCCTTGAGCCCGTACAGGCAGAGGAACATGCCTTTCTGCATGTGTAAGCACTCCAAGCCAGGGCATGAAAACTAGGCATATAGGTAATAGCTGACAATATTTCAGATGAGCAGGTTTTTCCAGACTTAAGAAAAGTCTTTGAGAGCTTGGTTTAAGTGTGAGTGCTTCTAACTCCAGCTAAAATCAAGTGATATCACAAACATGCAGCATTTCTAAGAATCGGGCCTGAACCCTGGTTCCTGGGGTTTTGACCCAAACCCCAATGCTCCCCCCACATTTCCATGCCTATCCTGTGAGGGGACTCCCAGTCCCAACCAGTTATAACCAGAAAATCAGCAGAATTTTCATTTGTTGCTGGGATTGGGTTTTGTGCTTGTGCAAAAGAGATCCATCTAGCAAGGGTGCCAAATGTGCTTGAAGGCGAGCCTCCTCTGTGCTTATAACACTGGTCCACTTGCATGGCACTTGTTTTCTAACACTACCCCACCAGCTTCCTGATTTTGAACAGGTAGTAAAAAGCCCAAAATCTATTTCAAGTGATCTCTTCTGGGTGCTTTAGGCAGCATACTTTGGTCAAGGCAGAAGAAAGGAAATTTTCAGTGGAGTAACATCTGTAGTTGTAGATTTCAGAGGTTTCTGCATCTGGACCTTGCTGAGAAACACATATAAGGGCTGAGAGTTGCTTGGGATAACTGCCCAGGAAACGGCATTCTGTTTTGTGTGCCTGTTGTTTTCATGGTTTCTACCTGCTAAGTTCACTCCTCTGCAAATATTCTTGTTGCATCTAATGACATTTCAGCTTTCTGAAGGAAGGAATAATTGCTGAGGTGACTTCAGGTAGAAGAAAGAGACTTTCTAGGCTCAGGAAATTCATGCATAATGCAGACACTAAACCGTCCACTTTTAAAAGTAGCAGCCTTATTGTCACGGGTACAATTTTGTTTCGTACTCAAATACAATATTTGTATTGTATTCAAATACAGTTTTGTATTGTACTCAAATATTCAAGCTCAGCTTGCATATTTGAGCATTTTCAATTGGAAAATCAGAGAGCCACCTGAGTGCACTGGGAATATATTCACCCGAGGGTTCATGTTGCACACACAGGTACTGAGCCAAGGTGAACCTGCCAGGCACACATATCCACTTACCTCCAAACTTACCCTGATAGGTGGGTTAAAATATTACAATCTGAGATAGACGGACATTCAAGGCTTTTCTCTTAGGTTGTCATTTTATGTTAATTGAATGCCTGTGTTAATCTAATAGATTTTAGATTTATGGTGGGTTCCATACCATGTCATATTTTAATCAATACATATTCCAACATTTAGATGGACAGATGAGAAAATCTGCCTCATCTCTGCACTTTTGTTCTATCAGCTGTCAATAATTCCTAATTTGAATCCTTCAAATGATCAGATTTATGGGTTTTAGTATATTGCATTAATCATAGAAATTAACTTTTGTGGAAAATGATGTTAAAGGTCATGCAGAGTCTTGAAAGAGCAGTAACTGTGTCTGTCTTGCAGACATGTTTGCAGCATCTCTAAGAGAAAGTGCATTAGAATATTTGTCTGAATGAATCCTGCTGATTGTTCCTTATGTCTAAGGTCACTGCGTGCCAGTGAGGAGGTAATGCTTGAAAGAAACAATTTCTAAAATCCACAGGTTTAAGACAAATGTGACTCTGGGCTTGTTGTACACCAGTAGAGCATAGACAGGTCCTGCAGCATTTCACTTGGATGGATTTATTCAGGCAAAGCTCTAGAAAACTTGTTCTGCTTGAGATGGTTCGTGACTTCATGTTAAGTGCAAGTGTGCCCTCCTGGAAGAGCTCACAGCAGAAAATGCCACAGAGGCCAGGGCAGAGGAAGGACAGAGCAAAGAGGAGACATTAGCCCTGTCGCTTACACTCCAGGTTACGGCTATGGTCTTGAACCTCAACCAACACCTGACCCTGCTGCTACCCCTCAGAAGGCTCCTTGCCATCTGTTTGTGACTAGCTGGGCTGGTGGTGTTCCTACAGAGAATGGAGGCACCAGCCCCCTCCGATGAAGCACAGGATGGTGATTCCTGCCTGCTGCTCCCCACTCTGTTGGCAGAGGGATGGTGAGGATGAAGCATCTCAGCAGCCCTTTCCCACCATGCTGCTGGCTATGTGTGCCAAGCCCTGCTGCAAGAGCAGGCATGCTCCATCCTCTCCTAGGGATGGGTCCAAGTGAGACAGCCTGGAGGAGATGAGGGAGGCTCAGGCATTGCCTGCCAGCCCCTCTGGTTGGGTCACAGCTTCAGCTGGGAGCTTTCAAGGGCTACTGGTAATTTGTCATGCAGCAGAAAGTCAAATATTGCAGCATTCCCCTCCTCAGCAGCAAACATAATGTCTCCACACCCTCTCTGGGGGCTGCTAGGACTGAAGGATCATCCTTAAACCCGTGGTGTTAGAGTGGCGTGCTGTCATTAGACCACCAGTTGCTCTGTGGGGTCTGTTTTAAATTGCACATGAATTATCCCTAATGTTTTTGTAATGTCTTACGGTATGACAGCAAGAAATTGTTTCTTTGTGAAGGGACATATGCTTTAAGTTAGGGATACACTAAAGGCAGAAAAAACCCAAACACACAAATATCTTGCCTTGTGGACAGTTTGACATTCTGATTTTCCCTGTTCCTGTGGAATCATAATTCGTGATATTTGGAAGGCAGAGTGAGAAGACTTAGCATCTCTTTCTTTAACAAACACTTAGAAAACTTCCACTGATTTTGGTGCTGCTGGATGGCAGCAGCAGAGGCTCTCAGCCACCTGCATTAAAGCAAAGCAGTGTCACCTGCTGTCACCACCACCCAGACAAGGCACCAGCAGCTCACAGGAAGTGCAGACCCCCAGAACATTGTGCTGTGTGTGTGCCTATAAGCAGGCTCCAAAACATCACAGCTTTTTCTCTGGGTCTTTTTTTTTTTTTTTTTTTTTTTTTTTTTTTCCCATGTCTCTTTGGTTTGGTTGTTTTGGGGTTTTGTAGGGTTTTAGTTTTGGTTTGGTTGTGGGTTTTTTTTTTTTGTTAGTTGTATTAATTTTTAATTTTTTATTCAGAAATAGAAAACCCACAGTAGAATATTGGGTATTTATATTGTAACTCTCTCCCATCTGTGAAGTCCCAAGGTATATTTTGTTATGAAAATGGCTGCTGTTGTTCTTTAGAAGTTTGCCACGGTTGGTATTTTTGTACATTGGCGATCTCCTGTCACTGCTCCCTGTCCTGCCACTGACTGACCACAATGATGCCCATCCCTGAGATGATGGACCACATCAGTGCACTGCCTGTTCCCAAGGCTGTGTGCCCAACAAGGAGCATGCAGTGGGATTAAATCCCAAGATATTGAAATAATTATTGGAAAGCCATCAACAGCTTGTGAGCTCCCTAAAGTTCTCATGTAACCCCTTCTTATCTATCTCAAGATGAGCTACTGATTCTAATTGGCATCACCAAAATAATCCAGAAATACCTTTTGATTTAGTTGGATCTATGCTAGAGCTAAATGGAAAGCCACAGCCCCCAGTTCTCCCATCAGCAAGAAGCCAGAATGATACTAGAAATGGCTATAGCATTACGGATATTAATTAATATTTGTGAAGTGTTTTCTAAACTTGGAACAAAGAATGAATAAACAAGCTGAAGAGAACAAACATAAAATTGCAGAGAATCGACTGTGAAACCTAACAAGACCTCTGCATCTTTAATTTATATGTTTCTGTTTACCACAAGCATGTGCTAAGAAAACATGACCAGACAAGGAAAGGTCTTGTCCCTTTTATCAGATAGTTTCTTCTACATGTACATTTGTATTCATGCAAATCCATTATAAGCACAGTGTTGTCTGAAATGCAGTTAATAAATGAAGGTAGCACAAATGTGATTTTAAATCAGTTTAATAAAATTAGTCATGTAGATTTTAAATCATTTTTACAGTTGATTTAACATTTGCAACTGGTTTATAGATTATGATATAGGATAGTGTTTGCATCCCTGCAATTTTATTCCAATTTAGAAACAGTACAAATATTAATTTTTGCTTCAATAATGGAGCCTTTGAGAATTAAACTTGTCTTTTCTCAATACACATTTTATGAGAATGCTTTAAATATGATTTTTAATATTTTTGAGGACTTTATTGCACATAAAGTTCTTTTAACTAGAACTTAATTCGAATCTGTTCACAAAAGTTTCTTGCCAGACATATGTAAATGTTTTTCATAGTTAATTTAATGGCATGAAATGCGTAAGAATTGTTCTTCATAACATGAGGCATTTTGAGAAGTAAAAGACAACTGTAGCAAAATTCACATAACAAAAGGAGGGAAATATCCTGAGCAGTAATAATAGTGATGGCTCTGTGTCATGGTTTAAGTCCAGTAGGTAACTAGGAACCATGCAGCCACTCCCTCTCCCCCACCTTCCTCCCCCCCACTCCCAGAGGGATGGGGAGGAGAATCAAAAGAATGTAACTCCCATGGGTTGAGATAAGAACAGTCCCGTAACTAAGGTATAACACAAACCACTGCTGCTACCACCAATAATAATAATGATAAAGGAAATAACAAGGGAAGAGAATACAACCACTCACCCCCCAGTGACCAAAACTCATCCGAGCAGTGATCTAGCCCTTCCGGGTAACTGCCCCCAGTTTATATACCGGGCATGATGTGCTGTGGTATGGAATACCTCTCTGGCTAGTTTGGTTCAGGTGTCCTGTCCCTGCTTCCTCCTGGCTTCCCCTCCTGCCTGGCAGAGCATGAGACTCAGAAAGTCCTTAGTCAGAGTAAACATTACTGAGCAGCAACTGAAAACATCGGTGTTATCAGCGCTGCTCCCAGGCTGAAAGTCAAAAACACAGCACTGCAACAGCTAAGAAGGAGAAAAAAATGACTGCTACTGCTGAACCCAGGACAGTCTGTTTCCAAAAGACAGCAATATTGTGATAAAACCCCCAAGTTCATGTGATTTCAAGTTATGAGGGAGGATCTAAGCCTTATTTACAGATCTTCCACAGGTTCAGAATACCATTATGTAGAAAAGTAATTCACTATAAGGTATGTTAAGGATGCTTTTTGTCTCCAAATCATCAATTTCAAGTTTGGAAGTAGCTGGTAGAAAAGAAAGTGTTTGCAGATTTTGTCAGTTTCTCATATGAAGGAGTTCTTTGTGCGAGAGGAGTTTGTGAGGTACCTTCCTCATTTCAAGCAGGCAGGAGTCCAAGTGCCGCAAGTGGCGGTGATCAATGATAGCATTGGGACAGCTGGCTGAGATCAGCCCAGGAGCCGGGATGGGTCCTGAGGGGCTCCCACTCCTGAGGATGGGCCCTTGAAGCATCAGTTCTGACCTCTGGGGATGGCAGTGCTGACAGGTCTGCAGTCTCTCCCCATGCCTCATTGCCCATTGTTAGCAAAGAGTTTGTGCCACCACTGTGGTCAGAGCACCTCTGATGGTGTTGTCTTTGCATACTGTCTTTTCAATGAAGCAACAGTATATGACATTTAAGTGTTTTCTATAGGGAAGGCTGAATTGGTACAGCTGTATGATGTAGTACCTTCCTTGTGCCCACAGAAAGTGGGCAAATGCTACTGTATCTCCTTGTTAAATGCATAAAGGAACACTGAGTTTGAATTAATATAATGGATTGTATGGCAAAGAGAAATACTTGTGTGATCTACAATCCCAGTCGTAATGAAGTCAGAGACATTGCCTGGCTCACCAGATCATTTACTGACCATCAAGCGAGATGGAAAAGTTGGCCATCTCTTTACCTGTGCTTTCTGAACAGAGCAGATACAGTGCGGTCCTTGAAGCTGAAGGCAGATGTTAACATTACTTTTGTTATGGATGACTGAAAATGTGCTAGTGTAAATTTTATGGCAGTTTTTTTCTTTTCATTTTTTTTTTCCTCTCAGACAATGGGTTTTTACCAAAGATCCATTTACAAAGAATACTTTAGATTGCCCAAAGCTGCAGAACTGAAAAGTCACAGTTCAGAAGTTGTCCTGATTATGCTTGTGAGAGCCGTTGTTTGGGTTGCTGTGACTTTACTGTCCTCCAGGGCCTCCTTTTGATAGCCAAGCTTGTTAGGGAGGAAGAAGATTTAGGTGCCTCTGTGTCCTTGCCAGCCTCAAGAAATCCAGTATCATGAGTCAGGTCCATTCAAATCAAGAAGCTGTCTTTCAGAACATGAGAATCAGGAAATAAACATATTATAGTGGGGTTTTGATTTTGTATTTTTGGATATGATGCTTAATTCTGTCTCCCGCAGAGTGCATCTTAAGACAGGGACTTCTCACAGATGCATCAAACATACCCAGAGAGGTTTTTTTCATGTCTTTGGCATGTTGGGACCTCTTAATATGTTTTTCCCTGTACAGCAATTGATTCTACTTCCCACTTTTTCTCCTCTTGATTCAGTTTGGGGATCTGGTGCTAGTGTATGTCCTGCCAATAATGAAAATACTCCCAAAAGGCAGCAACTCTGATCCCTGTCCTGGTGGTCCACATGTGGAAACTGGCCATTTGAAGGGAACTGGAAGCAATAGGCACTAAACTATTGTTCTTGTGACTCATTGCAGAATACTTATGAGCTAGAATTTCTGTTTCCAATCAGGTTTTGAGCTGGATGTTTGGAGTCTGAGTTTTCTACCAAGACAAAAAAATATCCCAAGAAAATGAGCCCCCCTTTCTTTTTACACTTCATATTAATCAATCCCCAGGTGCATAGCACATTTTCTTTAACTAACATACCATCTAAGAAGAAAGAGCATTTTATATTTTCAGGGAAAGATTACTGCTGTGAAATGAGCATGTGTCTGGGTTTTACGGGTGTGAAGGTTGCCAAACGAAAAAGTTTTCATGTAGAGGACCCTGGAAAACATATTAAAGCTAGATATTAATTCTTAATGTAACTATACATCCTGCATTCAATCAAGAGCAGACAAAGTCTGGTAGTATTGAAAAGCAAAGTGCAATTTGTTCCTTTGCCCCAAAAAAGCAGGTCAACCATACTAGAATTATAACCGTCAACTGTTCAGAAGTCTGTGTAACACCTTTTATGGCTGTTTTTAAGGTGTTTTATAATGCAAAACAGTTTGGATAATGCAGGAAGATGAAGGAAACTTAGATGGATAAGAAGTTTGCTGTTGTTAAAATAATCCTTCTTGCTTTCAAAGTCAAGTAATAGGTAGAAACCTCATAATCTTGGGCATGAACATGACTGTTATCAGAAAGTGTGCAGGAACACATAGAAATGTGTCTCCCTTTCAAGCCAGTAAGCTGCCAGGGCCACCTCAGCATCAGTGGGCTGTCAGTCTGTGCTTCTGGCATAGGCTTCATTTGGGAAGCAGGATATCAGCACTGCATGTCAGCTGCTGTACATGGGCCCAGAATCCCCACTTGCAGAGAGTCATCATTGTGGGAGCTGTCCAAGGAGCCTTACAGCTTTTGAATCATAGTAAGTAATTGATCCAGTGCCTCCAACATATCCTCTTTGGATGCCACAGAGGAATCCTAGCTTCTGGCTCTATTGAGTACATCATAAGGAAATAGATCTCATGAAGAGAATAATAATGTATGTACTTGCCTAACAGTTTTGGAAACATTCACTAATTAATTCTCATAATGCTCCTAAAAGATATGCTCCAACATTACTAAGAGGTAAAATGAGGCATGAGGCTCTTAAGAGATATCCGTTACGTCCCTGGGTGAATCAGGAGGAAGTTTATACAGCTAAAATTAACGTTATAAGCAAGGAACAGTTCTATTGACCAACTTTCCAAATGAATCCTCTATCTACCTGGTATAAGGCACAATCCAAGATCATGCCAAAGAGATGGGAGTAGATAACAGGGCAAGGAGAAGAAAAGTAACATACTTAAAATGTGAAGGCGTGGAGCAATGAAAATCTTCCTCTGCACTGACCCTGGAAACAGGGGAAAAGATGTGAGTGGAGGAAGAGCTATTGTCATCCCAGCTCCTCAGGAAGCTGTGCAGCCTGGGGAGGCATTTACTGGGCAAGTTATTCCAGGGCCTTGTGGTTTCTTAGTCTCTCTGAGCCTACAGCTGTCCTGTTCCCTTGGGAGAAGCTTGAGGAAACCATGTGATTTTGGTAACAGCATTATTCCTTTCTGTAGAAAAGCTATTTGATGGACAAACAGAATAGTTTGGCTTAAAGTTGTATCTTTCCTTAAACCAATAGGATCACTGTTGTTCAAAGTAAATATCTTTGTTTTATCTTTTTGCAACTATTTTTACTTCCTGCAAACTTGATTCTGACTGACGGCTTCACCCTAAAAGCCACAGTGACAAAAGGTAGACGAATAGTTACTTCTTCTGTCCTCACATTGTGTAAAGCTTCTGCACTTTCTCTGGAGACCGTATTGCTGGAAAACCCTTATCAGTGTTAAATGGTGTTCAGCTCCTGTCTCCCTACCAGAGGAGGGGGGCTCAGACCATATCCCACTTTTAGTCAGTGTGGTCCTTTCTAATGCCTGGTCTGGCTTTTGTCCTCTCTACCATTTTATCTCTTCAAAATTTAGAGCTGCATCACTGCAGGCAGTCTACACATGTGCATGGATCTAGATCTGAGCTATCCAGGATGTTCAAATGGTAAAATATACTGTTAGAAATGTCACAGATTTTGTCATATATAAAGCTTCATATAGTTCACTTGCCCCATTTCCTTGCACCAGCACCTATGTCTGTGAGCTTCATGTACATGTCACCTACGTACAGTGAGCTTCTCCGACTGGGCATGCAGCACTGAAGGTGGGTTCTCCTCCTAAGAACAAGATGGTAGCTGGGCCTGTACCCTTTAGGAAACAGATAAATATGTTAATAGTCAAAGCGTTTTAATAAATAGACAAACATAGAGACTTGAATTAAATGTGGCTTTCATTATGTTTTGGACGACAAACTTTCAGAAAGCTGGATGTAAGACAATCTTGTGACCTAAATAATTACCAGACTTCCTTCTGTCTGGGGAAAATAATGAAATAGATTAGTTCAGACTCATTTCATAAAGAATTAATGGTGGAAAACATAATTAATGCCAATCAATATATGTTTGTGAAAACAAATCTTGTCAAAATTAATGTGATTTTTTTATGGGTTTGCAAGTTGGTTTGGTAAAAGTAGCAAGGTTGGGGGTAGTGGACTGTATGGCTTTGTCTTTCTGCAGTGTGACATTTTGATTACTGCAAGTAAGCTGATTACAAATTAATGAATGATTTCAAATTAATATTGTGAAATTAATATATGATGCATATTGAATGGATTAAAAATTGCCTATCTGGTAGGGAGCTATTAAATTGGAAATGTGGCTGGTGGATTCAGTGCTCTATTAATTGCTGGAGACTCATGTCTTGTTCCTGACTCTGCCACCACCTTACAGTGTAACCCTGGGGATGTCAATCAACTTCCGTGCTTTCATATTCTCAGTTTGTAAAATACAAACACTGAATCTTACCCCTTTTAAAAACACTTCAAAGTTTACTGTTGAAAACCACTGCATCATTAGTGGCATTTAATGTTAAGGGCCTTGAACTATCCAGATTTTGATATTATGTATGGGGTTTTGACTTGTTTTGTTTTTTGGTTTTTTTTTTCTTAATCAGTTGCATTACAGAAAACCTGGCTACTTAGAAAGTTCACAACTAGCCCAGAGGCTGTGGCCAGTAAGAAGATACACAGCCGGGAAGAAGGCAATCCATATCACTCTGCATCAACTTGCTGCTCCATAAATTGGGCTCAACTGCACAGAAATAATTTAAAGTCAAACATAAGATCACAAGTCACTCTTAAAGAACAGGCAGGCGCTGAGGATCAGGACCTCTGAAAGAGATTTTCAGACAGTTGTAGGGAATATATACTTGATGAGCATGCATTTTGTTGGCTCTGGGACTAATGTAAGCTGTGGAGGTCCCACCAGAGACTGCGGAACGTGTGAAGGTGGTGGTAATGCTGGTGTGATCACCACTTCCTGGTCTATATTGGCCTTATTGTCCGTATGCAAGCTTGAAAGGGTTCAGAGTAGAGCTATGAAAATGCACAAAGGACAGAAAGCATGGCTTGGAGGGAAACAATCTCAGGGTTCATCTTTAGTTTATCCACGGAGTTCAGTTTAACAAGCAGTTTGAGCACATTTTTACATTGAAGGGGCATTTGGCAGAAAAGAGTTCTGCCTGGTAAATAATCAGCCATTTGCACAAAGTAATGAGGATTTCAGCGATTCTTCTTAGGATATACTACATGAAGACAGGATATTTTTATGAAAGTTATCATCTCGCTCAGCTACAGCTCTTAGACTCAAAGCATGGATTAATTCTGGGAAGTCCTCTAGACTGCACGAGCTTGGAGGTCAGGAAGAGTGATCTCAGTGATGCCTTCTGGCTTTATAAGCCAGGAATTGACTCAATTAGTGATGTACTTTCTTTTTTCTGTTTAATTCCAGCCCTACCTTTCCCCTCATTTGTCTCCTTTCTGTTCACTTAGCTACATTTGTCACAGCAAAGTTTCTCCATTGGAGGATGAAAGAAGAGCTCTCTGTTTAATTTAAGGAGAGTTTTTGTCTGATAATACTAGGCTAAGATTTGGTCTCACATCAGTCATAAGATTGTAAAAGAGTTTTGATGCTATAGATAGTTTTGGGGCACAATCTGATCTCATTTTCACCTCTGTGTGCTGCCAGGGGAGCAGTACCACTGCCCCAGCCTGTCGAAAGCCTGCACTAGCTGGATTATAGAACCACAGAATAGTTCGGGTTGGAACGGACCTTAAAGTTCATCCAGTTCCAATCCCCTGCCACAGGCAGGGACACCTCCACTAGACTAGATTGCTCCAAGCTGTATCAAGCCTGGCCTTGAGCACTGCCAGGGGTGGAACAGCCACAGCTTCTCTGGGCACCCTGTGCCAGGGCCTCAGCACCCTCGCAGGAAAGAACTTCTGCCTTTCTAATATAAATCTACCCTTTTTAATCTTAAAGCAATTTCCCTTTGTCCTGTCCCTACAGGCCCCTGTCAAAAGTCCCTCTCCAGGTTTCTTGTCAGTCCCTTTAGGCACTGGCAGCTGCTTTAAGGTGTCCCCAGAGCCTTCTCTTCTCCAGGCTGAACAAGCCCAGGTTTCTCAGCTTGTTTCCAGAGCAGAGGTGTTCCAGCCCTTGGAATGTATTTGTGGCCTCCTCTGGACTTACTTAAGCAAGTTCATGACCCTCTTGTGTTGGGAGCCCCAGAGCTGGATGCGGGACTGCAGGGGGGTCTCACCAGAGCAGAGGGGGAGAATCCCCTCCCTCAGCCACTGGCCATTCTGCTGGTCATGCAGCCCCATACACATGCTTGGTTTCCCAGCTGTGAGTGTACACTGACAGCTCATGTTGAGCTTCTTGTCATCCAACACGCCCAAAACTTTCTCCTCAGAGATGCTCTCCATCCAGTCTCCCCAGCCTGTAGCTGAGCTTTGGATTGCCTTGATTCAGGTGCAGGACCTTGCACTTGGCCTTCTTGAACTTCATGAGGTTTGCATGGTCCCGCCTCTCCAGCCTGTCCGGGTCAGTCTGGATCCTATCCCTTCCCTCCAGGAAGGAGTAGGAAAAGTGTGCTCTGAGCCCAAAGGTACAGGTAAGTTCTGGGGCTTTGTCCACTCTTGAAGGGCTGGGAAGGGCAAAATCAATTCTGTGTCACTGACGTTTTCTTTCTCCTATTTATCTTCTTGTAGAATGACTGAAATTAGCCAGTTTTCCCCTAAAACAAACAGTTTGCCACATAAGGGTTACAAATTCAACACGGTGCCCCTTTCTCATGGAGCAAAACCTCCCTATCAGCGGTGCCACCGAAAACTAAGCCCTGCGGAGCCGAACAAGATGTCTTTCAGCTCCCTGTCATCTCGGCAGGTTTTTCAGCTTTATCCTGCACCCCTAACGCCTCCCTCCGCCTTCCCGCTACCAACACGGAGCTTAATGGTATCTACAACGCGTGACCTGCGTCGGTCTGGTTTTGTGTCCACGACTGCATGAGGGGCTAGGGGCGTGGAGTGGGTGCAGAGGAGGCTGAGCCTCGGCAGCAGTGGTGACCGCGGCTTGAACTGGTCGCGGCGCTGCAGAGCCGTGCTGCGCGGCGCGGCGCTGTGCAGTACGGTGCTGTGCTGCGGCGCCGCCTCTCGGTGGCGCTGCAGACCGCCCTCCGCGCCGGTCCGTGTCACCCCGCGCCGCTCGGCCCGCGGAGCTCGACCCGGCTCCGGCACCGCTGCGACGAGGTCAGGGCAGAGGCGGAGGGAGGTGATCTGTGCGGTGTGTTCTATGGCTCAGAGCAGCGGAGAGAGCGAGCGGTGAACTGCCGGTAACCAGCACTGTAATGTGCGTAAAAGATTTTAAGGGGAGTGCTCCAGTAAATAATTATTCCTGAGTTCATCACTTCTTGTGCAGTTTGGATTCTGCTGCCTGTCCGGCTTTTTATGTTTTTCTTTTTTTTTTTTTTTTGTCTTCCTCTGTGCCTCCCCTGCCCCTTTCTCATTTTGCAGTTAATTCCTGCTTAATTTTGTATGAAATCATTAATGAACCTTTCAGTCATTAATATTTATTTCCTACTGCTCAAAAGTTATTGGGACAATAGGTAAAAGCTTACATTGCTGCCACATATTGAAGGGCAACCCTTGTGGTCCTAGCTGCTAGCAGAATAAACCTCAGTATCTTAATGCTCCATCAGGAGCAGAATCATAATATTATGCTACTAACTAAATCTTTTATTCTAAAACTAACCAAACTTTTCTGAAGAGTTTTCCAAATTTTGCTTAAAGCTTCAAATCTGGTGCTGCTTCTTAAAGCAAAAAATCTCATACTCCTGCTTGCTAAATCATATTCAAGCAAAACCAACCACATTTTAATAGTGAGATTATTTCTCCCTTACTCCCCTTTTTTATCCTTTTTATTAGATTGTCTTCGGGTTGATCAGTATATGTGGCTCATCTTGATAGCCATTTGGGACATGGGAGTGATACTGGCAGGTGCAAGAAGTATTTGTTTGCCTGGATTCAGTACCAATAGTGAGAATTTTACTCACAGAATTTCCACATGCAGAAAAGGGCAGAAAATAATTGTTCGTAATCGTGTACCTCATTTACCCAAAGCGTGTGGCTGTATGTGCAAATTACACTATTGCATGCACATGCTAAATTAGATATTTGTGAGTGCAATTGCTTAATTTGCATGTTCAAATTAAGTTAGCCCAACTAATCACTATGATAGTCTGATTTTTACACATCTGTGAATCCACTGCTGGCAGTAGAGCTGTTTTGCCACAAATGCTGAAATAGTGTTACATGGAGATGAGTCAAACTTGTGCACAAGAGAAGCATGTGCTCTTGTGAAAAACCACTGACAAAATGGGGTTTATGCTGTGTCAGTTATCATCACTTCTGAGGATGTGTTATTTATGAAACCCAGTTCTGGCCATACAATAATTGATCACTTGATCAATTGCTATGAAGACTCCTACATCAGAACTATGCTTTTCACATCTACAGCTTTTGTTTGGGCTAATTAGGGCAATAATCATGGATTCAACTTGTCTTAAATCTCAGGTGCATGAAGTGGGAGATTAAGGATGTTTGTTCACAACTAAGATTCCTAAATGGAAATCTGGGAAATGCTTCTTTGAATAGATATATTCTCATACCAGCAAGGCCCTCCTTGTGCGTGAACTGTCTGTGAGACGGGCATTGCATTTCTTATGCAAGTGTGGCTCATTCTGTGTGGTCCTTTCCAACCCATTCTAGTGTGTGTGTTCTCTGTGCGGAAGGAGGAGTGGAAACTCTCAGTTAAAAGGCAGCTCTATAAAAGGTGCCATATGTCACACAATGTATTTTCACTTCTTTGTGGACATGCTGCTTGTCAACTCAATGGTGCCCATGTAGTCCTGTAGATACATATCCTGATATACCTTCTCCTGACATCAAGCTTTCCAGCCCAAGCAGCTCAGTGCACACTCTGAGCTTTAAGGCAGTTACAAAGTGGTCAGCATCAGCAGGTGTATTTAGGTTAATTCTCATTACTGGTTTTTTTTTTTTTTCCCTGTCATTTTATTTAACATATGTAGCCAAAATTTAGAACTTCTTCACTAAACATCTCTGATGAAGAAAGGCACCTACTGAACTTTAATGCTCTTGATGCTTTTTACTACAGGCCACTTGGCCAGCTGGAACTAGTGTAACTGGGTGGCACTTTCCTTCCACCCCAGATGCCGCAGCTCCTCTCTGATATGTCTTTTTGCTGATTTACTTCTTGTGCTCACAGTCCTGAAGCCAGGAAAAGTACATGGGAAGTTTTTACATGGGGTCAGATGAAGCCCAGTGTGGTGGTATTTAAGCTGCTCCAAGCGTTAGTGGGGATAAGGTTGCCTACCCGATTCTTGGCGCTCGCTCCTGCCTGTGGAAGTGGGTGCTATGGATGGCTCTGTGTTGGGGTGTTCTGAGCAGTCCACTCCTTTGGATAGAGCTGTATGAGGGAAGAGGCAGGCAAAACTGCAGAGCATGTGTGACCTGCATAGTTCGTGGGATTTTTCTTTTTTAATTTTTTTCTTTACAAGAAAGCAGAGCTACTTTGACGTGGTTTCATACATTATTTTTTTTTCCATTGGTAGTAAATATTGTGCTACATTATGTGACTTCATTCTTCCAAGAGGACAAGGAGAGGGAAGGTGATAGGAAAGGAAAGTTATGGTTAAAGAGAGAAGAAGAAATACTTCTTCCAAAATATGATTTTTAGTATGTCAACATTTAAATGTGAATTGCTCTGATCAAATATTTACTGCTATCGGGAGCTGTGTAGAACATTAGTCTTAATTTGTTTTTCTTTTTCTCAAAAGCAATGAATCCAACATAGCTAGGAGATCTGTGTCTTTAAAAATAAATAATGTAGCAGAGCAGCATATTCTTTGGCATAGAAATGCTAGCCTGTGGCATCTTCTGCAACTACAAAGCAGTCTCGAGCGAACTTTCTTCTCTTTTATTAATAATTCCCTAAATCAATGAAGGATCTTTAAAAGTTCCACTTCACTATGCTCCCACACTCCTCACAGCTCCGGCTCTTGCTCACACTGGCTCCTTCCCCACTGTGCATTACATGTTGGGATAAATCTGTGCATGTGATTTCAGGAGCACGGGTTGTAGCCCCCTAATTCTATATGCAAATACAAAGAGAGTTTGTTTTTTTTTTCTTAGCCCAGGGTTTTGGTTTTTTTTCCTGAAGGTGGCAGTGAAAGAAAAAAAATAAGTCCCTTTGAAGATTTAGGAATTTTATTACAAAACAGATGGACAAGTACTGTATTTTACCCATTTCCCCTTGTGCCCATGAGCACTGACAATGAAAACTACAGCTCCTATAAAGTGCTGATCCAATTGTGAAAAGGTGGCCTTTTCCAGCAGCCTGGCACACTCCAGCATTATCCCAGCTTATAAATAAACGGATGGGCTGAGCCACTTCGACTGGGTTGTTTTTTTTTTTTTTCCTCTTAGTCCTTACCAAGATAATTGAGGATCATAATGGTGGGAAAGGACTGCAGTCATCATTCGCTGCCTGTCAGGTATCAGTACTCATCTTCGTGTCATCTGTCACCATTGAACCACTCTGTCATCTTTCCCCAGCCTTCAGCGCTGCTCCTTCTCATCGTGTTCATTATCTCCGGCTCCGACCAAGCCCCCTCCCCCAGCCCCTGTAAATGCATCTTTGTGCGACTCTCAGTCTTCTGATTATGAATCGATGATCATGTGGTGTAAGAGAGATAGATGGCTTTTAGTTCCATCTTGTCTTCTCTAATTGTAAAATATTAGTTACATTAGACTGTGTCTTTTGATTAATGGAACTTATTTGGAGTGGCCTCTCCCAGCCCTCCCCCTTCCAAAGTCCTCCACTGACTTTTGAGAATTGAGTGATTTCACTTAAAGCAGACAAATAGGCCCTTCAGCAAGGAGATAGCTAAGCTCTAATATTGTGGGCAAAGCAAGCTCACCGAGCCAGAGTTGTGTGTGTATGTGTGTGTGTGTGTTTTTAAAGAAAGGCTTCAACTCTGGCTAGACAAATACAGATCATTTATTACCATACGTACAGCCGTGCTATTTTGCAAATCCAGCAATTCTTATAAAGCTGCAAAAGAGGACATAAGGCTGAATGCCTTCTGAATTAAATTAATCTTAGATAGGAATTAAGAGCATCCCCTCTTTCACTTTGGATGAAACAGGTCAGTCCAGAACTTTGATGTATTAATGCTAGCATAAAGTGTTATCTTAATGCTCTCTTTTATACTTACAGGACATATCATCAGCCAAATGTCTCTTCCATGTACATCTGACACTGCAAGACATTCATCCTTTAATAAAGAATTTATCTTATTTGGCACTATTTACCTAAACATGGTCTGTTGATAAAGTCCTTGCTGTACAAATGGAAAGGCAGTTGACTAAATCCCTTATTATAAATAATAACTGTCTATCTTTCAGTGTAAATTCAAGGACATGTTCACTTTCAAGCTATCAGTTCAATTAGAAAAGCTCTATTCACTGTCGATGTCTATATCTCATGGAAATAGGAAAGCACAGTTAATAAGCAAATCAAACTATTTTAAAAAATAGCGTAGTGGATTATGAATTCTGGAGCCCATGCTGATGGTGACACTGTCAGGACACATGCTGCACAAAAATATACGCAGTTTTATCTAAATTTTTTATGCTACCTCCAGGATTTAAATCTGACCTTTGTGCCTCCCGCAGTACAATATTCAAATCTTGAACATTATTTCAGAAGATATTGCCTACAGTGTACCTCCCATATATTAAAATTTAAAGAATAAGTTTTTTTTTTCATGCAGGAAATGCCAGTTAAGCTGTATTCAATTTGCTTCTGTCTATTAAAGAGCAGGGTTACCAGTTTGGGATGTGGAGGATCATGCACAGAGTAACAGCTTTGAATGCACACCTGTCAGAGAGCCCAGAAGCAGGAATGAGGGCCGAGGGTCCCACAGCTTGTCCAGTTTTGCTAGGATGGCTAGGGCAGCTTCCTGTTTCCAAAAGGCTCTCACCATGGTAGCCATGTGATTACAGAAAAACCTTTTTCCTTTCTTTTTATGAGAAAGTCATTCTTTAGACTTTACAGTTATGAAAAATGCTTGAAAGCAGGAATCCAGAAAGCTGGAAAAGTCCAAAAAGAAACCCAGATTATTATTTTTTAAATATATCATTGTATTAATCCCATCCCATTAAGTTTAAAGAGCTTTTCCAGTGGCCTGGGTCTTGATACCCAAGTGCTCAGACTGGCAGGGCTCTCCACAATGCTGGCCCAGCTCTCCTCCATCCCTGTGCACTTCCAGTTCTGCATTCATCTGAGATAGGATTTTGGCTCCTGATGGGTATTTCCATGCAGTATTTACCACCATAGAAGGAGTGGTTATATTTAATGGCAGCATTTCAGTTGACTTCTCAATATGTATTGAGTTGACCTTCAAGTTAAACCACAGATTATTTTTTTTTTAGTTGTCTCTTTAAGTACCTTTATAGACCTCTCCATTCTGATTAGCATAACGGTAGATAAAGAAAAGTTACACAGGTCAGATTATTTGTTGAAATCAGAGGAATTGCATGGCCTCTCCAAAAGGCAAATATTTTGGACTCCTCTAACCACTGTATACATTAGTTTTGTTGCAAAGTGATTGGTTTATACACAGAGACATTCAAGTGAGTATCAGTTTGCTTGAGAGCCTGGAGCCTACCATTGATTTCATATAAGTAAAACTTCTCTCTGGAAGGTGATGGAAGTCAGTGATGCTTATGCAAGACTGAGTGGCTCTCCCATAGGCAGCATAGCTTGGAGCAAGGCTTCGGTGTGCCAGGTACTGATGGAAGGAGCGTTTGCCTCTTTGCTGCCTGACATGCTGCATTTGACTTATGTTCTTCAGTGATAGGTATGGATCACTTTAAATCATTAAAAAACATACCCAAATACTCTAAATGGGCACTTTGAGTCCCACTGCTGATGGAAACTTCTGTATCTTGGACTTCTACAATTTTATTCAAAATAAAATCCTCAGTAGTGTCTGGTCCTCTGTGTACTGACTACCGCAGAAGTTATTGGAAAAGGATTTTGGTGTTTTAGCTTTAACATCTAATGGATTTTTTGCATATCATATAGTCCTAGAATGGTCTGGCTTGGAAAGGACCTTAAAAATCATCTAATTCCAACCCACTGCCACTGGCAGGGACACCTTCCATTAAACCAAGTTGCTCAAAGCCCCATCCCACCTGGCCTTTTATCTAACAGGCCCTTCATCATGTGCCCTTTGCTGGTGGCAATGCTTGTGTTTAGGGACACAAGCTAAAGACACCCCTCAGCTCTGGGTGTTGATTAGTGGTCTGTGTGCAACATGTACAGCAGCCAGCAAGCTCCTGATGACCTGTAGTGACAATAAAATTACCAGCCTCCCACTTCGCAGCTGGTGGTCTCTCATTGGCTTCAGCCCCCTGGATGGGTAGTGGCTGGGAAGATGCTGTGGATGCACCCATAATGTGATGGGCTGGTGGCCCCTCATGCACATGGCATCCTCAAGGCCCTCTGCCGCTTTCATACCAGAACAGATAGCACATAAAAATAAATGTAAAAATAGATACAAAAGGAATGTGGATTCTCAAAGAAACAATGTAATGTGCCAGCTTTCAGCCCCAGGCACATTTGCATGTCTTTTTTTTTGATATTTGGAAGTAAGGCTTAGGCTACAAGGCCCCAGCTTAGAGACAACTTACAGTTGTATATTATAGGATGAGAAGATTGGGGCTGTTCAGCCTGGAGGAGAGAAGGTTGCGTGGAAACCTCATAGCAGCCTTCCAGTATCTGAAGAGGGCCTGTAAGAATGCTGGGGAATGACTCTTCATGAGGGACTGTAGTGATAGGACAAGGGGTAACGGGTTCAAACTTAAACAGGGGAAGTTTAGATTGGATATGAGGAAGAAATTCTTTCGTGTAAGGGTGGTGAGGCACTAGACTGGGTTGCCCAGGGAGGTTGTGAATGCTCCATCGCTGGCAGTGTTCAAGGCCGGGTTGGACATAGCCTTGGGTGGCATGGTTTAGTGTGAGGTGTCCCTGCCCATGGCAGGGGGGTTGGAACTAGATGATCTTAAGGTCCTTTCCAACCCTAACTATTCTATGACTCTATGATTATGTAAACACATATACCTTTCTACATAGGTCCAGGGAATGGCTTGCTGGCTTTACAGTGTGCCTAACCTTCTGCAGTATGCTGAATCAAGGCCTAAATACTGAAACATTCTTTGATAGTGCTGGCACCATAATGAAACTCTAGAAGGCACATTTCCTTCTCAGTGTCTCTCCATAAAACTCATCAATGATAATGTAGTTACATTAGGCATATCTAAAATTAATTATAGAGTTACCTCCCTCTTGGCCCCTGTTTGTCAAAGAGAATATGATAAAAAAAAAAAATAAAATTCTATCTTCTAATATCTATTTTTTAATTTGAATTTTGAGCTGCCATGTAGACAAAAGAGTAAAGGGCATACTATGAAGACCTTACATAGGGTGGTCTGGATGTTTGTTGGCTGAGAGCTGGCTTGGGAAATGTTTCAAGAAAAGCTGCAGAAAAAATATCTATGGAAACCAAAGCAAAAGAAAAAATTAGGGCAGGTTGTTAATAAATGATAGCAAAGCTCTTCCTTTTTAAAATAAAGTGTGTGGCTTTTAGGGATGCTAATTTATATTAGAGCATGCGTTTAGAGGTGTGCTTTGATTGGAAAAAAACAAATGCTAGTGTTCACTAAAAGCTCAGGAATTTATAACATAGAGACAAGGTTGAATAAAACTGTAGATTTAGAAATCCTGTAATCCACTGCATATTTTTTTTTTAAAGAAGTAATTTTTATATGCATTTGGTTGTTTTTTTACATGATATTACAGTTTAATGTGTTGAACCAAAATCCACTAGCCCAAAAGCTAATCTCTGAATGTCTTGATTTTGGTATACGTGCAGATTGCTGAGGGCTGCCAGGCTTGTCTAGGGATCCAGTAGCTTTGACATACTCCAGTTTACAGTACCTGGAGTGTGCTCAGTTGCTAATGCATTTTGCATGCAAGATCACTGTGCTTCAGCATGACAGCTAAGAAAAATGTAATTTTATTTTTAATTGGAGCAGGATACAATTTGGGGGGGGGGGGGGGGGGGGAGGGGAAAAATCAGATTCTTTGTTAGAGATTTGTTCCACAAGAGTCCAGTTAGAAACCTTCTTGTACTTAATAAAGTCAAATTCCTCAGTGAGCATTCCTGTGAGCTCCTGTGGCAGCCAGTGGGAGTTGCGCATGAGTACCGAGGGCAGCATTTTGCCCTTAGGACTGAATTTCCCAACTGACTATTCTTGTAGACTGTCCTTTGATTAACAGTCTGTTTGCAGCAGGCTAGGGCCATAGAGGCAGCGTATACCCCACTGTTCAGATCTGTGGCAAAATATTCTACGGAGAGCTACTTAATAAAAATCAACTTGCTCCACCAGTCATTGAGAAATACCTCCACTGTTAGCAATCAATCGAGGGCTGAGCTGGGGGGGAAAAAAAATACAAAAGGACATCAAAGAGGTTCTGATTCCCAGTCTATTGCTCTATTTAAGGGTCCTATAATTCGGCGAGGTTGTGTGCTAAATAATTTGTAAGCCTTCAGAACATCCAGGTTATTGTTTGTGGACAGATGGTGCATCACATTTTATTGCTTATTCCTTCTGTGGTTTCTCATATGCAGGACTGATGTGCACTCTGAAGTCTTTGTTTCCTTGCTAAAATCTCTAATCTAAAACAGGCAATCAAGCACACAGACAGTGCTTCAGAAAGCATAATCATAGTTTTAAAGGGGGAAAAAAATATTTCGGCTGCAGTTAGGAAGCAGATGTGTTCCCTGAAAATGCACGAGGTTATCAGAAGTATTAAAATAGGAAAATAGATGTAGAATTCAGGAGTGCTGGGGTGAGACGGTGTTTTATGTCCATACTGCAGGGTAGGTGTGCCTTTTCCTAGCCTACCTGCTTTGTATCTGGCTCTCTGTGGAGCTGGTTTAGCAAAAGCCTTCGGAGACTGGCTTTTGCTTCCACCTTTCCCCCTGAGATTGTCAGTCTTTGTCTTTTACAGGCAAGGAGCAGCCGTGTTGTGATCCTGGAACCGCTGCTGCCCTGAAATGTTAAATCATGTTGATATACAGGAAGGAAATGGAATAGACTAACTCTACTCTTTTCTTCCTACGGATTTTTCTTTTTATTTTGAAGATAGAATTACTGTTTGTAAGCATCTGAAAGTCATTAGTGGCTCTGCAGTCTGTCAGGTGCCGACGCAAAAAACTGCTGAAACTGTACGGGTTCCTGTGCGGAGTGCTGGGAATTTGTCATGTGCTGATGAGCAGTTATAATAATATATGAGCAAATCTCAAGCATTCTGCAAATTAATCAAATTTTTTTTTCCCCTTCTCCCTTGTCTCTGGGAGAGTGGCTTTGCCGGCAGACGTAGGTGAAGCAGTTTTACTCACAGATGGTAGCTCTGGCATCAGATGGAATTTATATAACAGTAATTCTGATTTCCTGCCAAAGTAGCACTGAAAACACCAGGGAGATTGTACAAGACAAGTCATGTGGTTTTGCTGAGGTTGTTGTGGGAAGTTTAAGGGGGGAAATCTCAAATTTTCCTCTTTGCATTTATTGTTTTAGCCTGAAGGGCCAGAAATCGTACACCATTCTGCCATAGGCGAAATCCAACACATCTTTTTTTATGAATTGCGCTGAAAGAGTGAGTGCTTCCCAGCTGTTGGAACTGCTGGCAGGGAGGGAGCCACAGGACTCCTCTTCCCTTCCCTTTCCTTACAAGGATTAAAGGAGAGAGGGTTCAAAAGGTTGCTGCAGTACATGCTGGAGTGAAGCAGGGTCTCCCTTCCCAGGAAGCAATGCCATGTTCACTTAGGTTATACTCCCTCTGGCATTACGAAATAGGGGGTCTTTCAGGAGCTTCACTGCACAATGGAAAAGGCTTTTGCTCCTCATTAAAAGAGGTTTTTTTTTTGAATGAGGTGAGTCAGGTAGATTTAAGGCTATTAGTTGTGTCTCTGCTGGCATTTCCAGTTTGATCAGCAAAAAGCAGAAACGTGGGGCTTGTTACCCAGTAAGGGTAGGTGCTTGATGCACTTGTTAAACAACCAAAACACATACTGGTGTGATAGTGGGTCCAATCCTGCCCATGCTCAGAGCTGTTCAAACCATGGGGTGGGAACAAGGATACAAGAACAGAATCAGGCCCAGTGCCTTTTGAATCAGATTGTGCCTTTAAAAACAAAAGCAGTCTTCCCTGGAAAAATACTCCAGTGTTTTTATAATAGCAGCATATTGAGTAATGCATGGGGCATAGCAAGACTGCTGTGACACTAAAAGAAAAAAATCGTGGTGAGCAGAAAGGAGAACTTTCAGGGGCTATTTTTAATAAAAAGGTGAATTCTCTCTGCAGTAGGAAAAATGATAAAAAGATGGCGTATCAGCTACATTATGCAACAAAGTAATGCTGCTGTGTTTTTATAATGTAAGGCACTGCCCATTTGTTTTGGTTTACGTGACTGCAGTGAAATAAGTGGATTAGACTGAAACTTTAGCATGCTTCATTGCAGCTGGTTGCAGACATCTGTCATTCCTCAGCCATACATTCTGGATCATGCCAAGAAGAAAAAGCAAAGTCTGACACCTTTCATTTTAGAGAGCCTTTTATAGAAAAGAGAAGGGGAGAAAGCATTTCCTTTGTGACTTAATAAAAAAGACACTTTTTCTGCAATGGCATCAACCACACTTTCCAGGAAGAGAGGTCCTGCAAAGTTAATGCTCAATTTATTCTTTGCAGCATTTTAATTTTTACTGTTTCAGCTCCTGATCTGTTGGATGGGATATGATAAAAATATCATGTATTTTTTTTTCTGCAGAGACATTAGCTGTAGGTACACCTATGGGGGAGATGCCTGGTGAGAGGTGGGCTGCTGGGAGTCCCCACGCAGGCTGCACTCTGGTAATTCAGTGCAGCAATGACACGTACTGCTGCAGCATTGCCTGTAATGAGTTGTGCTGTGAACTAGGCTCACGAAATCCCATAAACAGATAATAGTAATGTTTTAGTGGAATAATTAGTGAAGTTGTGTGCTACTTGTGGATACTTAGAAATATTAACTATTAGGGAGCCTGGATATTTATTTACTTAAGTGTTTTGGTTTTCCTCAGGCTCTTTATTAACATGTTGTTGTAGATGAAGAATCATGAGGTATGTGACAATTTGTAATGTGACAAAATAGCATCTAAATTACTCCAGTTATGTAGTGAAGCAACACCTACAATTATAGGAGAAAATGCTTAGCCTGAGTGACATCATGCACTCAGAAAACAATGATTCTAGTTTGGGGCCTCATTTCAGGAAGCATTACAGCATGTGATAATCCCATCCCTTCCCATTCAGGTGATCTGTGGACCATGGAGCTGATGAGGAAGCTTCTGGTCTTTACCTGGCTATGCTTACAGGGGCAGTCTGTGCATGGCACAGAGTGTGTGGCTGTCCTGTGCAGTGCCAACTGAGGATGTGACACGTTGAAATCATAGAATCATATAATAGTTAGGGTTGGAAAGGACCTTAAGATCATCTAGTTCCAACCCCCCTGCCATGGGCAGGGACACCTCACACTAAACCATGCCACCCAAGGCTCTCTCCAACCCGGCCTTGAACACCGCCAGCGATGGAGCATTCACAACCTCCCTGGGCAACCCATTCCAGTGCCTCACCACCCTCACAGTAAAGCACTTCCTCCTTATAGCCAATCTAAGCTGCCCCTGTTTAAGTTTGAACCTGTTACCTCTTGTCCTCTCACTACAGTCCCTCATGAGGAGGGACTCTTCATGCATCCTCCCCATGCACCACCCATGCATCACCCTCCCCAGCATCCCTATAGACCCCCTTCAGATATTGCAAGGCTGCTATGAGGTCTCCATGCAGCCTTCTCTTCTCCAGGCTCAACAGCCCCAACTTTCTCATCCTATCTTCATATGAGAGGTGCTCCAGTCCCCTGATCATCCTCGTGTCCCTCCTTTGGACTTGTTCCAACAGTTCCATGTCCTTTTTATGTTGAAGACACCAGAACTGCACACAATACTCCAAGTGAGGTCTCACAAGAGCAGAGTAGAGGGGAAAGATCACCTCCCTCGACCTGCTGGTCACACTCCTTTTGAAGCAGAAATGTGGGCAGGGGAATTTTAGAAAGCTGGGTATGGCATTTTTTTTAATTCCATTCCACCAAATAAAATAAATATGCTCAGGATAGTTGCTCAGAGTGAAAGAGAAAAATGCTATTATATTTATGAATCGCTAGAATAAAGGATATTTGGAAGGGAAATATCATCATCGACAAGACCTTTCCTATTGACACCTCTGAATTGCATGATCTCTTTACTAAAATCCCAGTGCTACCAGTATAGCATTTATTCTGGGAAATTGTAGGTACATTAAATTCAAATAGAGTTTCATTCCAGGAGTCCTAAATGCTCCCTGAAATAATAAATATTTACTGAGACAATTAAAAAATATGACAGAACATTAGACAGAAAACTTGTGAATGACCTAGTAGGAAAACTGAGATATTTTGCTCAAGGGGGTTAGAATGGGAATGTTATTGATGTGATTAAAACAACTAAAGGAGTGAATAGACATCACAATTAATTGAAATATGTAAGTAAAGACAAAAGTGGGACTCTGAACATCTAATTTTGATAATCAGAAGAACTCAGGGTTAGTTAATATTAAAGAAAAGCCTGCCACTTACCTTTGAAATACATTCCATTAGCTGCAATCTACTTGGATGCCCAAAGCATGAGAGAAAGAGAAGGTTGTTGAAAACAGAAAGAGAAATAGGGGATGTAAGCCCTGTATGCCCTGGCCTCAGGTACCTCCCTCTTCTCATGTGGACGGTCCCAGGCTGCAGATATGAAGGGGTGCGGTGGCTTTGGGAGAACAAGAATTAGTACCAGCATGGGGAGCACGGCTTTAGTTGGATGCCGGCATTTTTTTGGACAAGCTGTTGTGAATTTAGTATTATGAAGGGGATTATGATTGAGGAATTTCTAAATTGACATAACCACTGCCATTATAAATTTAGTGGGAGGTGGCTTGCTCTTTACAGCAGGTACCTAGTGCCCTTGATAAGAGCTATGCCCTCTACTCATGTGTATAAACCAAAGTAAATAAATATGAAAAATTAAATGTAATTAAATTTCTCGAAGCATGGAACAGTGATAGTCTGGCATTTCAAGATCAATCAATGACAGCATTCCCACTAACCTCATTTGGAGCCCTCTGAGGCACTGGGCTTGTAACCCATGTTGTCATGTCAAAACCCAACTGGTATGATATTGTGCAGGGGATCTCCGATGTGAAGGGCAGATGCACCCTATGCAGTGGGCTGGAATACACTGGTCCTTAGGAAGCAAAGCTTTCAGCTGTTTTTTCAACATTTTTGTCCCATGGGTTTCATGTACTGTTTAAGATTTGTTTAGAAGGACCTTTTCAGCTATTCTGCTGATGCTTTTCCTTTTCTCCAAAAAAAAAGATCCATTTCCTGTTGAAATCAAAAGTCCCCATGTGAAAAGCTTACTCTTCTGTAAAAGAAACAAATTCTTTGCTAAGTATCTGGAGTTGAGTAATCCTGTTACTTTATCAGCTCTGCAAGTAATGGGAAATGTTTATTTTCCCAGAATTGCAAGTCCCTGTTATACCGTGAGTGGCTTCGCTGTCCATTTTTTAGTTTGCTTGTATCTGGTGTGATGCTGAGGGCTACAGAGTTCCTCCGTCTACATCCAAATAATTATAATTTCCATACTGTATATAACAAAGGTACCAAGTGTTAAATTAGTGACGTTTTCCATAATTTTGTGACTGCTTTGTTTAGTGAGTTAAAAGTGTATGTATGAAGGACAGTGGTAGAATTTTCTCCTGGCTTCTTTATATCATGAGTGTCCAGGTGGCTGTCAGCCTTTGTGTCACATTGATCTCCCTTTGGCTGTTTCATGGAGCAGGGTTGGTTTGTTGGTGGATTTTTCTTCTTTTGCTTTTAAAATAAAATTTAGTGTGTGTTAATTAGTGATTGTAACTTTTTGAGACAGGAACTGCCACTTTAAATGCAGCTTTTAGTTTAGGGGGAATGTGTGAAATTAACTTAATCTTTTAATAATATGTGTTAAAGACAAAGTATAGCACCAACTTTTGCTTTTGCCTGTCATCATTAAACCCTTTAGTATACTCATCAGCAAGTTAAAATACCTATTCAGAAACACCAAACACTGTATAATATACTAAATCAAGAGCAGACTCCACCTTTGATTACATTTCAGAAATGCCATGTAGGTACCTGAGGGTTTAATTTGATCTGATGAATGGATTTTTTTTTATTTTTAAGTTAAAATCCTTGAAAAAAATTAGTTAGGGATTCGGCCTTTTCGTTCTCCAGCTCTTCTGCAGCCGGTGATGGTTCAGTAATTTGCCTCCTTGCTATTGCAGGGGCTTGAAGACTGAATGCTCATCTTGGCAAAGCAACAGGGCCAAGGTGCCACATGGTGGCATTGGGGTGGATGCTGGCCTGGGGACCATGTCTTGCACCGTGTTAACCCCTATGGGGGATTCCTTCTGGATCACTAACCTGCCACAGTAGACTTCACAGGTGCATAATTTCTATTAGTTTTAGAGCAAGTTTTCCAACTGTCCTTAATGTGTTTATTTATTTTCAAGCTAGTGGCTTGTGTTTTCCCGTAAGATGGGTCTTCACCCCAAGCTTATCCTCTCCTAATTAAGATCTTTCCTGTAGCCCACAGCGAGCCAAAAGGCTTTTCCAGATGGCAGTTCATGTGTTCAGACCTAAGCTGCTCCTAGAATTGTCTGCTCTGTATTAGTGAAGGGGGATTTCAGTAGCTGGTCTGGTTCTTGGTTGGTCCTGGACCTGTGTATACATAAGCATATACTTTTCAATTGCTTTATAAAAACTTTTTTTACATATATGAATGCAATTGGGTGTACTTTAATCTGTCTTGTATTTGGGGGATTTCATAAAATGCGTATTTTGAGACCCATAACGTGGAAGGGCTCCATCACAGTCATTGTTGTCTATTAGACAAATATATTTATTCAGTATTTTCCCATCCATACTGTGTGCTGCAGATCAGAATGGCTGCTTTAGAGACTTTCTGCTCTCTTGGGTAATGCATGCAGTACCACAGATGTTTACAGCGGATAGTAAATGTATTTATGAAAATTTATACGTTAAAAGAAGGAAATCACACTAGCCGAGATTTAAATGAAAATAATAGCATTTGCCTTTGCAAATGCTTGTTATTATGCTGTAATAGTGTTACTTTAAAATGGCAGTGTTCACCAAGATTCTTGGTAACTGGCCTGAGAAAGCTTTAAGTTCAGCCCAGTTGACACTGCCAGAGAACTGGAGATGCTCAAAAAGACTTTCTTCCTACACAGAAAGCACACAGCCATCATTGCCTGCTGTTACTGCTGACATAACACACACTTTGTCTGTTTAAAGATGACTGTGCCTTAAATGCAAGCTTTTGTAGGAAAAAAGATATAAAGCAGCTCTTCCCGGGGAGGTCCAGGCTCACTGGAGGTTTGAATGCAGCTTGCTGACTTTGCACTGCAGCAGATGTGTGATTATAGGGACAGTTCCACCAGCAACCTTGAGGGACTGAGCATCATGAGGCAGGAGGCAGTGGTCATCCATCCTAAGCCACTGCAGCTGGTCCTGCAAGAGTACCTGGTCATGGCCACAGGTGGTCCTGGCCATTTGGGATTGCTACAGCAGCCCAGGAGGTCAAGTCCAGATCTTCAATGTCCAACATCTCAGCTAAATAGGTTTGCCTCCAAGAAATTCAAACCTTTGAGACTTTCAAAGTATTTCTTAGTGAGGGAGTAATTTATTTGTTTTAAAGAGGTAATTGCTGTTACTTTTGATTTTTATGAAAAGATATTCTTAAACCAGGCAAAGAAATCTGAAATGAGTTTGCCGGATTGCATCTCAGTAAGTACTATAGCCATTGGCCATCTAAGGAAAAACATTCTGTCAGATAATCATGGCCATTTTTTCATTTTAGGGGAACAAATGTCATATCTAAGAAACACATTTTATTCAGGACTTAATTATAATTTATAGTACATTGCACAGCATTTGTTTTCTGTTCATCATTTTATTGCTCTTCTGCCTTTTCCCTAAATTTATGCATTAAATTGTGTGTCTGTGTGTCTGTATGCATGTATCTGTGTGTATATATGTACACATATGCAATATAATAAAAAGTGGTGTAGTGGGGACAACAGACGGCTTGTGTGATGCATTATTGGCATTTTTCTTTCAAATTACCATTTTCTTGCTGCTTTGGGAGAAAGCCATGATTTTTCTGTGATTAGTACACTTTTAACAATCTGGAATAGATTCCTGATCTTATTCATGTGACTATTTCAATGCCCATTTTTACGTTTTAGTGCAAATCCCTACATATGTGCCTGTAATACCACAAAAAATTAGATGTTTCTTTGTGGAAACTTTTATAGAATTTGGATGCTGATCAAATATTTTTAGAAGTGGAGAATTAATGCGGCTTGACCATGTGAATGATTTCTTTTTTAATGAAAAAGATTTTAGTATTCATCCTTCTTTCTCTCTCCCTGATCTGTGTATTGCTTTGTGCTAATCTTAAATAATGGATCCATATCAAAGTTAATAAATTAGTGACTGTTAATGGTGTTTGGATAACAGTAAGTAACCAAATGACTGTTGACATTGACTTTTTATGTGTTCCAATAATACATTTTGAGTTTTGAAGATAAGACAAAGCAAAATAGTTTTGGCAAGTATTTGAATCCTTTACAACTCATGGGTAATGGCTTTATCTCAATCCAAGGACCCTGTTTTAAATGCACTTCCCTTTCAATGGTCCTAAGCCCCAGACTTTGAGTTTCATGTCTTTCTCAGAATCTACATTTTCTGACTCTGTTCAGCTAATGCACCATGTTGGGCTACATCAGTCATGCCACGTTATGAAACCTAACGAGATGTGACTGATGCAGGATGACATGATGTGTCACAAAGCAACATATCAGTTCACAAACTTGAAAGAAAAGAAAACAATTGTTTTTTTCTTATCAAAGCCTAAATTAACGAAGCAGCATATATTTTTTAAAAGGTGGACTATTTTCAAACCTTGAGAGATTTTTCCCACAGAAAAGTTCTCCATCCTAATCAGAAAATGCCTCCCATCCACACTCCTTGTTCTCTCCAAGGTACAGTCAAAGCTAGAGAAGATGATGAGCCTAGGTCATCTCAGCACTGCTGCCATGGTGGGTCTGATCCTAGAAGGTTTAGATCAAGTTCAGTGGAGTGGTTTCAGCAGGTGCTGGAGGTAATCACCTTTCCTGGGGAAATCTGTACCTTCTAAAAACATTCTTTGAGTCCGGTGACCTTTATCATTTTAGCTAATTTTTTAATTACTACTTTCTGCTGTCCCATTTCGTTAGACTGTCAGCTTCCATCTGGAGCACATGCTCAGTCACAGGCTTCATAGGACATTGCTCCACAGCAGGATAATTTCAGCTGCAAACAATACGTTGTCCTCCATAGTCTGTGCGCCATAGCTTGTCCCCCCTTGCTGGCCCACCTTCAGTCTAATTCTCCTTACTACAAATGCAATGCATTACACATGATCTCCTGAACTATCAGGAATATTTTTTCTTCTTCTTTTTTTTTTTTTTTTCTGAAGGGCTTCCATATAATTTTATTGGAAGATATAGAGTGGGTAAAATATATATGAAGTATAGCTGGCAAAGAAAGAACCTACCAACCACTGCTAGATAAAACATTATAAATTTATTGCCGACTTATCCGGGAAGGGTTATTTTAAGAGCCTAGTGCCCACAAGAAGTTTTTGAGCTAAAATTAATGGATGGGATACTTAAGAGAAATGGGCATCTTCCTTCACCCCTTAGTTACAAGCAAATTGCAGATATTGTTATCTTTGCAAGTGAGAATAATCTCTAGTTTTTGTGCTACTTCTGCTGTAAACAATGTACCACTTGCTTTCCTATGACCCTCACTCTGTATACATATTTATATATTATTCATACCAGATTAAAAATGAATGTGCTCTTTACCACAGTTGTACTGCGCAGTGACAATACAAATTAACTTATTGTGTACTTACTTTTCACAAGGCAGTGATGTGAAATTTTGATGGCCTGAAAAGTAAGTTGTGGGAGAGGCAATGCAGAACTGAATTCTTGTAGGTGCACTTTATATTGTCTGATTTATCAAACTGCATTGATTTAATAAATGATATTCTCTTCATGGAATTGCACTGGTCTGAACTTGCTTCAGTGACGGGCAGGAAGAGTTTGCTTGTATTCTGGTGTGTATGAGGTGGTAAGCTCCATCCATGCTTTGTGGATTCCTCATTAAAATTTGTTCTTTGATGGAAAGAGTTAGGATGGCCATTAGATGATAGCTATATGTGGGTAAAGCAGAGCTGCTTTTTGAGATCTCACACTGTTGGCTAGTGGTACCAATTCTACCTAAAACTTTCCAGTGTATTTCCATGCTAGGTGATGCTTGAGGGCTTCAGAGAGTGGCTCCCAGGATGTTGTGCGTGCTCCCTCCCAGAGTCCCACTGCTCTGTCTGTGGTCCCTGTACACTGCTCTGCATGTGGTTACCAGTGGCATTATATCACCAGTCTCTGGCCATTGCATCACACAAGACTAAATAAACAGGTTATCTTTTTGCTTTTTCCATAGCATCAATAAAACTAGAGTAAATAAGGCTGGCGGATAAGTTGTACCATTTGTCACAACTTAGCAGGGAAGTTAGCAAGGGAACCAGTTGTCAGATGGTAAGATGAAACACTGGGAATACTGAGAGGGAGCTGCTGCTGCTGGTGTAGCCTCCTATTTCACTATATGTGATAGTTGCAGGCCTCTATCCTTTTGAGACAGGGGTAATCACTTCAATTCTTCATGGAGCAGGTCTTCCCCTTTACCCAACATTTCTCCCACTTTGGCCAAGGCATTTTGGCACCTCCCTGTCATGGGTTCAGCAGTAGCAGTCATTTTTCTCCCTCTTGGTAGCTGGTGCAGCACTGTGTTTTTAATTTCGTGCCCGGGAGCAGCACTGATAACACCAGTGTTTTCAGTTACTGCTTGGTAATGTTTTGGTCTGGCCAAGGACTTTGAGTCTCATGCTATGCCAGGGAGAAGGGGGAGCCGGGAGGAAGCAGAGACAGGACACCTGACCCAAACTGACCAAAGAGGTTACTCCATACCACAGCACATCATGTCCAGGATGTGAAACTGGAGGGCAGAGACCCAGAAGGGTGTGGTGGTGGACTGGGGGTGCACGGCATTATCAGGTTTTTGGTACTGGGGGGTTCACTGCTGGGGGGTGCACTGGCTGGGTTGGGCTTGGTGAGCAGTTGTATTCTTTTTCCTTGTATTTCTCTTGAATTATTATTGATGGTAGCAGCAGTGATTTGTGTTATACCTTAGTTACTAAACTGTTCTTATCTCAACCCATGCGAGTTGCATTTTTTTTTTTTTTTCGATTCTCCTCCCCATTCCCCCAGGACTGGGGGAAGAAAAAGAGGGGAGTGAGTGAGTGAGTGAGCAAGTGAGTGAGTGAGTGAGTAAAACTGCATGGGTGGGGGGCTTAAACCATGACACTCCCCAAGCAGAATATGCAGTAGAGCCCCAGGGAATGCCCGGTCAGAGGCATTACACAGGAAGGAAGAAAAGGAGAAGGAAAGAAAGAGTCCAGAACCTAGCTGTAAATTCTGGTGAGTTTATCCATCTCTGACAAACAACGGGGAAGATGTAACAGTTTTCTTAGATTTTTTTCTTTTCCTGAGTTTTTAAAATAACCCTAGATTTTCCGAAACAATGAAAATCAGTCTTTATCTGGACTTTCTTCATACCCAGACAGTTTTGAGACTGCTTCCAGTTTTCAAAACTATTATATTAAAAACATTTCAAGCATATCTGTGCTCCTGTATTTGTTTTAGGACTGAATCTAAGAGCCAGTAGGGACACCTTCAATCTCCTTCTTGATTATTTCCACATATCTTCCAGGTGATTTTTTTTCTATAAAAGCCCAATCCAATTTCTGTAACATTATCTATGTAGGTTTCTCCCATTGCTATTGCTATGGAATTTTCTGCGGAAATTTGACTTTGTAATGATTAGCAGCTTACGGGTGTAATTTCTTTTTCCTTATGAAGTTGTTGAGGAAAATGTCTTCCTTTATCCCAGGAGAAAATTAGATGATCAACCCACACTCCATCCCAAGATTTATGGGGTAGGGGCTTTGTGGGGACAGTCACATTTCTGGCAGTCTCCAACTTGTAAAAGCAAAGGGTGGAGGGGAGCTTTCCATCCCTGAGAAAGGAAACATGCCTGCAGTCCTGTGTTATGTCGCGTAAGTAACTGTGGACTGGACTTAATGCTTCTGTCTTCTGCATAGCAAGCAGTATGTTTTGGGGAACTCAGCCTTCAAGTGTTAGTTTTGATGTTACAGTAAAAATTGCAAATTATTTGTGCCACATAGAGCGCTAATATTGGCTCAGGTGAATTTACTCAGCTAGAGATGCTCATACTGGTGCGTCAGCAACAGCACAAGGTTAAACACAGGAGTTACCCAAGCTCCCATCTCTGCTCTCCCACTCTAGGTAACATTAGATCAGTGCACAACAAGCATCTATTTACTTATTTTTTTAAATTCCCACCTAAATTTGGGGTGGGATGGTCCCAGCCCCTTCCCACATAGTGGCAAGCATTGTCCTCCTCCCCAGCTACTCCAGTGTCTGGTTTATGCCCACTATGTATTACCATGACAGAAAAGGAAAATGTGGACTTCAAATGTGGAGATAGGGTATTGTTTTTCACTTATCCTGGCCTTATGTAGATGGTCTGGCACATTTATTTATTCATTTATTTGAGCAAATTAAAGCAAGCTAAGTGCATTTGACCTCAGATGGTACTGGTTTAAGTTAATTTGAGAGACAAAGCTCATAAAGTTCCAGTAAAACACATCAACAACTTCCCAGCATAGGTTGAAATGTGATTGCTGAAATATAACCTCCAAAACCAGATACAGCATGGAGATTCAAAGTCACAATAATCTGTAAAATATGTGAGAGTATACTGATAGCCTTACTGGGAAGTGATATCTTTCATTCATGCCTTTCTTTTGCGATCAGTTGCTGTTTCACCTGCAAGTGCATCTATCAGATTTTGTACATTAACATTCCTTCTTTAATCTAGCTTGGACATTTTATTTTAAAGCTGGTGATAACCTTGGGCCCTGGTCCAGCAAACACTTATGTGCTTGCATATCTTTACTCACAGGAGTAATCTCACTGGAGTAAATGTTTGCAGGTTTGAGACCTCTGTTATCTCAATCCATTATTTCTTTCCATTAAAAAGTAATCTGTGATTAAAATAAAACATACAATTCTTTACTCTGAAACCCACCCAAAGACAAAGTGTGTTTATTAGACTACGGGTCTGCACATTGTCATTCTCAAATTGCACTTCAATAAAAAAGATAATTAACAAATGTAAAAGAAGGCAGACTCGTACACGGTTGCCCTGTATTTGCCAGAGTTTCGTTTTGGATCACAGGCCGATGGATTTACAGCTGGTTCAGAGGAGGAAGGTGAAATCGCTGCACTTCTCTGAAAAATCTGATGCAGAGTTTTTTAAATGCAGTTTCTTTAACTAGGTATCATGTGAATAGCACAGATTTCTTACCCTTGCTGAAGACACATGGCCATGTCTCCCACCTAACAGAAGGGATTTCTGCTGAGGAAGCTCTGACTTGTTTGGTTTTATCAGGCTGCTGCATACATATGATAAAAATGTAACCCAACTCTCATCTGTCACGCAGGTCACAGGCCTTTCCAATGCAGATACTGCCCATACAGTGCCTCTCAGAAGGGAAATCTGAAGACCCATGTTCTCTGTGTCCATCGCATGCCTTTTGACAACAGCCAGTATCCTGACCGCAGGTTCAAGCGCTCCAGAATTGACTCTGAAGCTTCTGGGAATTTGGAGGAACCTGCAGCTGTCAAGCCGGGGAGCTCCGCAGAGCTAAAGGAGGAGGGCAGCAAGGCCCAGGAGTGATGCAGCTTGGTGTGTCTGTCTCCACACTGCAGTAAACTTTTACACTGGGTTTAGGTCTGCATTTGGGTGAGGGTTGGCTGACTGCCTCCCATGCAAACAAGCAGCATGCAAATTCCCAGAAGTGTACAGGATGCTGAAAACAGTCAAATATATGTATATGTACACACCCCCACGTGGATGCATATATTTATATTTACACACACAGATATTCAGTCATACATGCTTTGAATATATATCTACATACACACACACAAAATACATACATTCCCTATGTGTGTGTGTGTGTTTAAATATATATATTACACACCCAAAATGAATTTCCAGCCCTTGAAAATGGCTGCTAAACAGTTACCTGGCAACAAGTACTTCCAAACAATGTAGGTGGGATAATAAAGTGATTTAAAAATGTTAGGAGGTTGTTAGTTATTTAAAAAGCAGGGCAATTTCAGACTTTAAAGAGGTCTTTGACCAAAAATAATGCTCTTAAAAGAAAAACAATACCGTCTCAACAATTTAGTGTTGCCTTGAAGATTGAGGGGCTGTGTTTTCATTGTTGAAAACACCTTTCTAATATGACACCAGCTGCTGTCATTTGCCTAGCATAGTAATGAGATGTCTTGGTAGACTGCCATGGTGCCAGTCTGACTGGAGCTGTCATTGCAGAGAAAATCAATTCAAGTGATGTTGCAACTGCAGTGTAGGAGAAACCTTAGACGGCCCATAAACTAGGGTCAGTACTGACCTATATTTAAAAGTATGGTGATATTACATTTTCTTTTTTTTTTTTTTTTTAATAAACAGACAAATCAATGGTTAGAAAATAAAAAATCTGCAGCCTGATGTGTCACTGCAGAGTTGAAATATAATTCTATTTTTTGTAATCATCTTGCAGTATTGAGGGAAATGCTTTTATTCTTTTGTTGGGTTTTTTTTTTCCCCACGTTGCTGGAGAAGTAAGTTACTATACAAGTAGAAGTACAATACATAGAAATATTGTTTAGTGAAACTAGTCAGCCTGATCTGTAGAAGAAACTGGTGAGAAGGATGGTAATTTTTTCTTCTTCTTTTCTTGTTGGTTAATTTCAAACTTCTCTTAAATTCACTTTTTATTTTATTACACTTGAATGAAGGATTCCCCCGTCATGGTTAATTTTCATGTGTTAGTTTTTGTAAGTGTTACAGGCACAGTGCAGAAGTTTCTTCTGGAGCAAGCTGTTATAAAGCAGCTTCACCTAAAACATTAATCCAAACTTCCTGCTCTTTGTCTCTAATGAAGGAAAGTGTTTCAGCAATCTTTGGTTTTGTAAAACAAATGTGTTCTCTATTTTTGCAGATTTTAGGTTTTTTAGTGATTGGATGCTCCAGATTTAGGAAGGTCTTTGCCACATGGGAGCTTTTGAGAGACTATAATGAACCACATACTTTAAATAGTAATAATAATAATAATAAAGTAAGAATAATAACTAAAGATCTCTTCTGAAGTTCTCTGACTGGCCTGAGACATTAACCTTCTAGTGTACTTCCTTTGATAGAACCAAATTGGTGCTGTTTATTGTGATGGTAGAGAAGCATTAACTTCTTCTAAAGCAAAGTCATCCAGGCTTTAAAAAAAATAAAGGGGAATAAAATAAAAATAAAAAAAAAAAAGTCAATATTTCTTTGCAGGCTGGGAGCACAGAGTAAAACCCCAGGGCCTTAAAATTTCAGCTCTGCCTAAAGCAGTTTACAAAAAATACTAAACTGCAATCAATGTAAATAAAATCCTTAGCGCTACCCTGAGACTGGAAAAAAAAGACTCTCAGGCTAATAA
Organism: Myiopsitta monachus; assembly: GCA_017639245.1. Taxonomy (NCBI): domain Eukaryota; kingdom Metazoa; phylum Chordata; class Aves; order Psittaciformes; family Psittacidae; genus Myiopsitta; species Myiopsitta monachus. The sequence goes on from CM029941.1 coordinate 90,845,073, forward strand.
GGAATACGGTTTGCATATGCTGTCGGAAGGATGTTATCCAACTGAAGTTTCAGTTTAAATGAGGTCACCGTGTAACTTGGACTCATCTGGCACAGAGCAAGCTGCTTTTCTTGTTTTTCTAGTATAGTTCTCACTGCCTTACTTAAATCGAGTTGATAAACTTAATGCAACTGTTTCTATGATCCTAGATAAAGGATTGAAATGTTATTGGAACTTTCTGACTGTAGTAAGCTTTAGGATTTTAACTGCACTACTGTGTTTGGTGACTGTGTCAGTCGCTTGCTTTTGTGTGTTTGCGCCGCCTTCAGTATCTTAGCAAAATAAAAAAGAAAAAGAAGAAAAAAAAGCCTAAATTGCCCCCCACATTCCATTTCTTGCACTTTTTGAGCTTTTTCAGTATTCTTTTGTGTCTTCTGAGCATTTTCAAATATGACAGGCAATAATTCTGTTTGTGACACTGGAAACATCTCCCGCTCCTTGTGATGTGTGTCTTGATTCCATTTGGTCGGGTGCTACTGTCCCTATCCTCCCCTCTGACATAGCCTTTTTCTCCAGACCATTTGTAACTTGTAATACAAACAAGTGACAGCAGCAGTGATGCATTGTCAGATCCTGAATATCATCATGCTTCTCATATCTAAACATGTCAAGTTTTTTCTCTGTAACTTCTGTAGTCTGTGATACTGGTCATGATACTGTCTACGTTCCTATACAAAGAAAAATTTCTATCTTGGAGAAAATTGGAGATCAATAGAGTAGAGGATTTTGTTGCTATGCTTGTAACAATTAGAAAACTTTGTATTTAAAGTTTATTCTTGGTTATTATTTATTATGATAATACATCAGTTGACAGAACTTTATTCTGGTATAGAACTATTAAAAGTTGTTTTTTCAGCAATGACTGTTTTGTTTCTGCTGTTAGAATAAAAATGTCTTTGAAGCAGTACAGTTTTACCCAGTGTTTTACGCAATAAAGCCTCTACCTCTGAAAAAAAAAAAAAAAGTTTTCCTACCTTGCTTATGTTTAGTAGGAACAGTTAAAACATTGTTTATCTGCAGCTTTGTCAGATTAAAAAAAAATTAATGTCAGTAAATTCGCAGTTGTTAGGCATTTACTGGAGTGTGTTATGCTGGGTGTGTGTGCTCAGTCTACTTATTAACCTGAACAAATCTATATACAGTATATATGCATATATATTATATATATTGTGCTGAGTTAAAAGACTGTGGAAATCTGTTTTAGCATGTAGTAATAATTGTTTTAGATATCACTACTTATGTACTATAGAAAAAGTCTTGGGGATCTATCAAGCTTTGATTTGAAAGTGTTTGAAGTGTGTATCATACACTATGATGATTAAAGTCATGTTTTCACATTAAAAAAGACTGTTTGTATAGGGCCTATATTTGGCTTTAAAAAATTGTAAGGTTTGTTGATATGGTGCATGTTAAGAAAGGTGCCCACACTTCAAAGCATGTGCAGGTACACTCTTAGTCTTCTGGATGAATCTTTATTCTTCCTGGTTAAGGTTTTATTTGCACATTTGAAAGCAACTAACTTAAAGGATTTTTCAATTCTTAGAAAAAGTAGGTGATTAGCATAAGAAAAAAAAAGAAAAGATGCGCCAAATCTGAGAAACTACAGAAAGTATGGGGAGGACAGAGGAGAGGCCTTGCACACAAAAAAAGCCGGCAAGGAAAACACATTTAGAAAAGGGAAAATTTCACATTAGATGAAGCCAGTTGTGCCCACAGTAATAAAATTATGCCACAGCTTCAATTCTCCCACAGCAAAAAGTACCAAAATTGTCTGGAAGAGTTGAGAATTAAAGAATAGCATTGTGGATATTCAGTTATTCAGTGGCAGAAAGTTGCAATGAGGGGTTAATGTTAACCTGTGAATGAGGCAGGGTGAGTATCAGAACGGGTGCCAATTCACTGCAGTGGAGACAGAGGACACAGGTCTCCATCTGCAGAGAATAAAATCTGTAATGCATCAAATTTTAATCAAAACCCAAGAAATTAATGAACAGCTTTTATTTTTTGCAAAGTTTAGGTCTTTCACACCCTCTGTTGTGGAGAACCACTCTTCTGAGGCACAGAATTGTATCATGTAAAGTTGCCCAAGGATGGATGAGCTCCAGGCGTAGAGCTGAACACTGCCTCACTATGGCATTGTCAGCCTTTCAGGTAATCCCTGTGTCCTGCAGCCAGGGAAAAAAACTGCTTGAGCTGAGGGGTAGCAGTTCTCCCATAGAAATTCCCACCTCTTTTTTCAGGAGATTATAAATGAAAATGTGAAAGCCTGATTAAGGAGTAAGGACCATCTCATTGCACCTACCTGGAAATGCTTACAAACACAGTCTCCTTTGTGATCCTCAATTTATGTACAAACCAGCCATTAAATGGTATATATGTATCCTCTAGGAAATGCTAAAAACACCCACCAAGAGACCTTGTAGCACAGAGCGTGGCATTGCCATGCAACAGTCCATGGGAAGGAAGGTCTGAAAGAGGAATGTGGTTGTCTCACCCAAGTCAAAAAGTAGACATTTTGTTACCCAGCTGCTGATCGCATCATCCCAATGTGGATGGTGGGTGTCCTGACAAGGGTCTTCCCATCTAACAGCAGAAGGCTGCTATCTGCTCTAGGATAATGTTTCTTCTTTTAAGTTCCATATGGACTATAACCCCTCTTCCTATTCTGATTTGGGAATTGAGTACCTCCCCTATGTGTCTAACATCTGTATTGTAACAGTATATTATAAAAACTCACCTTGTGTATTGTAAGCATGCTCCCAGTGAAATTATTCTTAACTACTGTGTTTTTCATTTCTGGCTATCACTGCTTGGCATGATCCACCATGCTGGAAGTATGTCTCTGTGGGGAAGCCAGGGGAGGGGGAGGAGGAGGGAAGGTAAAGCTGTGGCGTAATGTCATATTAAAAATGTCACCCAGCTGAGCATACTAGGGGCTGTGAGAAGTTCTGCAGCTCCTCACCTGTTGTGTTGCTCAGGGCATCATTTGGGGGCTTTTTGTTATGGGGGTTTTTGTGTTGTTGATTTTTTTTTTTTTTTTTTTTTTTGGTAACCAAAGGGTCTCAGTGAACAGGGAAATCACAACAAAAGAGAAAGAATAATATTTAAATGATCTCAGAGTGAACTGTTTTGCTGTTAATACAGAAATACAGAGCAAGACACATTTAATGGGCTCTATTTTTATTATACTATGCTGAATAATTAAGTTTGAGGCTAAGTGTCACATAGATTTATCTTTTAATTAAAAAAGCATGGTTCACGAGTATTTGAGTGGTAGTCCAAATAAATGCAATATAGAAATTTATGTTTGTTTATCTAGGTGTTAATTACCTAGAGATTGTTCTGGATTACTTCTTTTTATAAAGTGTCATAGGCTCATGTCACAAGTAATAAAGCTTAACAGTGGAACCTTATCAATTTGCTAACTATAACACTAGTGTGACCTGGAGGAAAGGGAAAAAAACAACTTTGGAAAGCATTCTCTGTGTGCACCCCATTCAGCACATAAAACCCATGCAGTGAAAAAAGCAATAATTTTTAAAATGTTCTCATAAGTAAAAGTACAAATATATCTTTGGTGTTTTACAGCCTTTCATACATGTAATTATTTATATAGCACACTGTTATTTATGCCCATGTACTGCATGTTGTGCAAAGACAGACATGGTAAGCAACAAAATGTAGTTTACCTGGTGGGCGAGCTATTCATTTGAAGTATGAAGTAACACTTACAAAGACTGAACACTATATTTAAAGTGAGATGAAGCAGATTTAATTTTCTTAATATTTTAAAGGTTTTACAGCATTGCTAACAACCAAGAGGATGAGAAAAGCAAACTGAAGTCTAAAAAGAAAAGATCATGCATTTCAGTGGTGCAAACAGAGGGAAAGACTCTGTACAGGCACAAATTGTTCATCAAATTCTCTGTCAGGCTTTTTCTTTGCTTATGACCAGAATTCATATTGCTGCTCCACTGAGCAATGGGGAAGGGTGCTGAGTACAAGCAGAGAAGGCAAACTTCACAGCATGAGCAACCTGAGGGGCTCTCCATCACTAGTGTAAATCAAATGCCATCCACCCTATCACCCATGGAAGGATCTGCCCCCAGGTCTTGAAAGACTAAGAAATCTTCTTTTGTTTTTCTCATAGGTGTAAACACCCCTCTTTTTGGGGTTAATTATTTATGCTTTTCTTAGCTTTCTGATGATTTAAAAGAATAACAGGTTTCTATGGCACTGCACTATGCAGTAGAGGTGCTGAGAACGTTCATTTACTGATATCGCAAAGAAATCAATGAAAATTACTCACCATGCTCACCACCATTAATTTTTACTTGATATACAGATTTTCAAAATCAAGGGTTTCTTCTATTTATTACACATCAATTACCTGCATAGACATAAATAACATAAGCTTTGTCTCATGTGCACACAGCAGTAGTAGGTAAGTTGCATTTCAGTAGATGAGGTTGCAGGCAGAATTGATCTTTAAAAACAGGTGCTGAATGTGAGATCCTTGGTAATAACTGAAAGAATTTTAATTGTAAAGGACTGAAACTGATTCATATGATTATATATATGTAATAACTGTGTGTGTATATACACAAATGTATACATGCTGCAGATTTTCTTTTAGTAGGAACCTGACTTACCCCTTGACTCCATATTTAGTGTCCTGATGTGTCTGATTTTCAACACTTTAGAAAAGCCAAAAATGGATAGTCAGCATTTCCAAACATCAGCTAGGAGCATAAATATAAAGTAAAGGATTGAAAATCTGAACCATGGGATGTGATGAATACTGTAGCTCCTGAAATTCCACCTGTGTAAAGTTGAAATAATTTGATGGTGAATCAGGCCTATTATCAATGAAGCTAGAGAAAAAAAAAACTTCTCTCTGAAAGAGAGGACTTTGTGGAAAAAAACGTGTTTTTAAGTAACACAGAATATGTGATTTCTCTTTAGGTTGTGCCACTGTGCTTCCTTATTATACTTTGGATCTTAGTCTTGGGAGATTATTTTCTCAATTGTTTTCTGTTTGCAAGAAGTTGATGCATGAATGAGTGAAACACAAGGAGTAATAAAGAAAAATGGAGCTATTAATCCCAGTGGAGAAAATCTCTCTTTTGTTAAAAGTCCCTCACATAGTATCTGTGACTGTGGTACATCTGTCTTCATCAGAGAATTTCTGCTCCAGATCTGTGCTAGTCCTGACCACGCTGCTGGTGGAAGCCAGCACTCAGTGCAATGGGAACAGCATTCAGTAAAGGTTGGCTACTTGTGAAGACCACTGGTGATTTTCTGTAAAGAAATCTGCCATGAAAAATATAGGTATCTCCAAAGCTACAATCAGACAGTGTTCATGTTGCTTTCAACAAAGCGAGGTGCACTGACCCTGTGGAGCAACAAAGTCATATCTGTGTGCCAATTGTCATTTCTGTGTCTCCTCTCAAACTTTACTAGTGGTACTGGTGTCAGCAAACCCAGCTCATCCAGGCACTAAGAAAAATATTCATTTTCAATTAGATTTGAAAAACTGGCAGGTTTGTTCATTTTTCCAAAGCCATTGATCCACTCCAGGCTTCCCCTAAGCGGAGGCCTTCAAATGCTATTGGTTTATGGGATAAACACCTTGTCCTTAGCATTGTAAGTGTTTAATGCCTACCCGTTCCCTCTTCTTCCATGGATGTTAATGGCAGAACACTTTCGATGTTCAGAACAAGCAGAAGCACCTTCTGAGTGTCCCGTCAGTGCTCAGTGATACTTGCTCTACTGGAAATACTGTCACCTTCCCGCAGCCTCATGGCCATGTTCATTTCCAGCTAACTGCAGGGAGTTCAGTCATCTCCACCTGAGCAAGAGTCAGTTGAGCAATTTCATGCAGTTGCAATTAGGTCATAAGGCTTAAACTACTGGGAAAAACGTGTCTGATCCTATCAATATTTGTTTGACAGAAGTGGAAGTTGGAGAGGCTGCCCTGCGCTTTGAGCTCCATTTGAAAAGAATGGCACCCAAAGGTGTGCCTTTCCCAGGTGAAATTGGTAAAATCCTCCTGCTTAGGTAGGGGCTGAGAGATGCTCATTTACTGTCCAGTACTGGCCAGTCACACCCCTGGGACTTAAACATAGCACTTGGCATCCAAGATGTGACAGCAATTGTGCAGAGCCAGTGAAAGCAAATGTGATATTGTTCACTTAACCCAAACTGGAGAAGTGTCTCCACGGAAAACCAAGCCATTATTTCTTCCAGCTAAGACTATTCTAATCTCCAGCTAACACCAAAGCACTAAGGCTGGGGGGCAATGACTCTCAATCCAGTGAGAATGGAAAAGTGAGCTAATGTGGGACAGTATGTGACTCAGAGATGAAAATTAAACCTCATTAAGTCTCTATTTTCAGCCCAAACTGAAAATACTGTTTTCTTCCAATGCTTCAGAAACTTTTATTTCAAAGAAGTGCTGCACTAAAAGAGTAACAGGGTAAATGTTACACAGGGGCATATGCTTCAGTCCTGAGTGCTGATCATTTTCCCACCCCCTGGCTCTGTCTCAGAGCAGGTAGGCGTCAGCCAGCTTTTGTCTGCAGCCAAGGAGGACACACAGTTTCCATTTAAGCAGACAAAAATTATGCAGAACACAGCACGTATTGTTCTAACTAGTGATTTTTGCTATTTGGTCAAATAATTCCACACGGGTGGAAACATGAAGAACTGATGAATCACTCAAGTACCAAAGACCTGGCACCACTGTTGGATAACGTTTCAGGTCAAAGGAGAGACATGTTTTCCTAAGGAGATGGCAAACTGTCATGCTTGGGAGCAGAGGATTCAGGATGGAGCTTCTGCAGGTGAGGTGGGGCTTGAAGCTGGTCCAACTAGGACTGCTCGTGGGTCCTGCTGCAGGCAGGAGTGCTGCTGAACCCCAGCACACTGACCCAGGCAAGATGCTGAGCTGCTATCTCTTGCCCTGTGCCCAGAGAGAGTTTGAGCCTCCAACAGCAAACCCAGACCCATGCTTGTAGGGCAGGTTCCAGTACTGAGTTGTATCCCAGGAGGGGGCAGGTAGACAAGAGAAGAAAAAAGGAGAAAGAAGAGAAAAGCGGCCATCAAGATCCATCTTTCCCTTCCTTCCTGTAGTGATGTAATCCCTAATTTTCACAAATGAGGAAAAATAGTTGCAGCACCTAAGTATTTAAATTTACCACCATGTTTCCCCTGTGCATAAAAAAAAAAAAAAAGGGCAAAAAATCCAACAAATCCAACCCATAGTAAATTCAAGTACTGAATTGTAATGTTTGCTTCATTGCTATTTCTTAGTAGCAACCAACATGTTAATCACTAGTATATAATTAGATGTCATTTTGGAGCAATTCAAAATCAAACAAAATCTCAACATGCTCTGAACATGTTGTGAAAGTTTACATTACAATTAATTTATGATTACCCAAATGTGCATCCACTGATCTTAAGTCTTCCTTCATACATTACAAAGAAAAAAAACCAACTTCTGTTTCCACACACCTTAGTGCCAGAAGGCCCCTAGAGAAAAGGCTCTCCTTTAAATAAATGTATTATGTGTATTCTGTTTAAATAGCTGAGCATGAGATGAAGGAGTTAGATTAATTTGATAAACTAGCCTCTCTGTATCCCTGGACTTTTCTCTCTGCTTTGGCTTGTTTATTTGTTGGTTTTGGTTTTGTTTGTTTGTTGCTGTAAGCATTTGGTTTTTCTTTGCTGTCTCTTCATCAGACAGGTAGAAGATTAAGGGGAACCAGTATTATTTCATTTCACACCAATTCACTAGAGCCATGAGTTAATTTCAGCACATGTTCCTGAAGGTGAAAAGAAGTACACATCCTTTTGTCCCAACAGTGAGCCAGTGCCATAAACTGCTGAGAGTTCCCAGCCCTGTCAAAATCAGAGGAAGGAGGGTAGCTAGTGAGTCATGGGAAATCCTGGATGCGTTAGTGGATACAGACAATGTGCTGAATTATGGATGTGCAATAAACATACAAGCTGTTGTACTAGGACACAGCTACAGTAATCACAGTAAGCGAAGTTTTAAAAGCATTCATGCGCCTTTCCTTTGTTGAAAATAGTGATAATGTACACAAAAAGGTTAACAAATGGCTACACTTTACTCCTTTTCATCCAGAACAGAGAAAACCTTGCTACTTCTGTTCTAACAAGCTGCCAACTGATGTTTGGCCTTGCTGTTTATGTATGTATCCCATACATGCAAACACAGAACAGGGAGGAAAACTACTTTGGGTGTGAAGTGAGAAAGTTGTTTTATGCTTTGATTGCCCATAATGAGCATGACAAATCCTGCAGGATGCAAGGAAAAGTCTTGTCCGATAATACAGTTATTACCTTAGGATCCCATCTTCCTAACTATTTTGAGGATGTTGTTAGCAGAGGAAGGAATATTTTTATTTAACATCTTTATTAATGAGCTGAAGAAAGACATAAACACACTAATTACATTTGCAAATGACAGTACATTAGTAGCTATTGCAAACATCACCAGTGACAGAAATAACAGAGGAAAAAATGGGCAACAGTAAAAAATTTAACTGGAAGGAACATAAATTCAGGTCTGAAGGCAAAAATATTCCATTATTAGAGAAGAAATAGTTTAAGGAAGCAGGGAAGCAGGAAAGGTGAGGGGGACCAGGGGCATGTAGGGGCAAGCAGCAGCTTCCCAGGGAACCCTGGGGCTGGGGAGGGTTTGGGGATGTTTTGTAGCATCAGCGGGCACCCCTGAAGCCCCCGTTAGCACAGTGCAGGGAAAACGCCATTCTTCCTGTTATTTACCAAACCCTAACCCACACGCCCGACATCTAGAAGCGGGCAAAGGGCGGCCGCTATTAGCTGCCGGTGGCAGCCCTGCCTGGGGCCGGGCGCTAAGGACGGGTACCTGCCACTGCAGTACCGGTGCTTGCGCTGTGTTGCCCCGGCTGTAAAGGAGGAGGCCCCGCAGAGCCCTGCTGCGGGCTGCGGCGCGAGCTGCAGGGGAGTCCTGGTGGCGACGGTGTGAAAGAAACAAAGTGGCTTGCAGGTGTGTTTCCTCCTTGCGGAGGGTGTCTGATGCAGCGAGCAGTTCTGCTGGTAAGTGCTTAAACGCTGAAAATTAAGAAGCAAGAGAGCTACAAGGGGATTGTTGAAAGCGCCCACGAGCAATGAGATAAGACTGGGTAAAAACAACTTCCCAAGTGTAGCTCTTCTAAACTCTTTAATAAGTTCCCGGGAGAGCTGGTAGATGTGCAGTGACTCCAGTGACTTAAAATTAGACTGGCTACAACAGGGAATAATATGACTGTGCCTGAAGTCAGCTGGGCAGAACTGCCCTGTGCTGAGTGCCCTCCTGGATGCTGCTGCTGCCTGATGTGGGATGTGCTGCGGGACTGGGGTGCTTGTTGCTTACCTGCCTGCTTAGTTTGCAGCAAACATGGGTTCCCTGGCTTTGCAGTACAGTGGCTGGTTATTGCTGCTTAATTTCCTGAAAGTTACAAGCTATACTTAGTTAAGAGCCATCTAATGAGTGATAATGCAGGAAGCAGCCACAGGTGCTTATACACCAGTGAACCACAGGGTTATGTTTCATCCTTACCTGTTAATGATTTAAAAAAAAAATATAACAACCTTGTTGCCCAAGTTGCTGGAGCATGGATAACGGGCTGCTCCTTTCCCAGAACCACTCCTAGAGACCTTTAAATTGCAGACTTCCTATTTCAAGCTGCAGTACATGGACCTTGTTTGGAGTTTAGAACTGCTAGAGGCAGCAGACTCACTGTCCTGAAGTAATCTCTGCCACCTCCAACCGAGGACAGCGTGTGTGCCTCAGTAAAGTGTGCTGCTTTGACAGGTCGTGATGGAGCCACGCACATCAACTCTCCAGTTGCTTGGCTGTGAAGGCAACAAGGACCATACACCTCGATGGCACTGCGTGAGTAATGACAATAACAGCTCAAGCTAATGCCAATCACAGTGGTGGCTTTTGCTGTGGTGTTACTTGTGCAGTGGCAATTGAATTGAAACTGCCACATCAGTTTGCATTAGGCCACTTAGCAGCTGATGTGGTTTCTCCTCACAGAGAAGGGGAGGGAGTGTGGCTTTTGTGAAGCCTCTGGAAAGTCAGGTTTCCATCTGAGACAGGGAGCACAACTGCACTCAGCTGCGGAAGTTGTAAACTGGCTGTCTGCAAAACAATTTCCTTTGACATTTCAAACTTAGAACATTTACTCCCTTCCTTCCCCTCCCCCCACCTCCAAGAAAATGCTAAGGTGGTGTGGCCTGTGTGTACTCAGGTATACTCAGGTGCAGAGCTGTGTTTCTGTAGCTGGAGCATCTCTACTGGGCATCCCCACTGTCCCTAAGCACACCCAGGGCTTTGCTCCTGGGTCATGGGCACAGTGGCAGTGGATGGGATGGGAGCATTGAGCTCTCCCTGCCTGGAGCTTGTTGGGGGCAGAGAGCTGCCATGCAATGCATATTTAACTCAGTCCTGTGTAGTTCCCTCAGCGGGTATGAAGGAGATGTGCCCTACAGCTCAGGTGTGCTGGGTTTGGAGCTGAAGTTCATGTCTGGTGATGCCCCTCGTCATATCTGCACTCCCACCTTGGGGTAGGAGGACCAGTATCCTCATTACCTGTGACTCTGCTTCTCCAGAGCCTCACATCTTGTGGGGTTTGATATAATATCTGCAGGTTTTAAATTGCAGCGTCTGAAACACTGATGTGAGCAGCATAAATTTACTTTTTTCAGTGACGTGTATTAGCTAAGAAGCTTTATTTTTTTTCCAGTTGTAGAATTGTTCTAATGCTTCTTTTGACCAGCCTTGGCTTAAAAAAGACTTCATCTTTAAAAATCCAATTTTACAAACAGTTAGTCTTTAGTGTGGACTGTTGCTTTTTAGTAATTTGACTGGAAAAATTAATGGCTGATATATTTAATTTTCAGACACAGATACTGCATTTTTAAAGCATCTTTTTTATATAGTTTTATTGTCAACAATATAGGTGGAACACTGCAGAGATATTGCTGTTGCAGGCTTGTAAGGTTAAAATCCTGGTATTTCTGAAGGGGCTGTTAAAGTGTCTGTGGAGCTATCTGCTACTGCATAGCTTTGCACTAGTTCAGGGGTCATATATGTTGAATATCAGTGCAACAGCTTGTTTTCCAACTAGACAGAATGCTCCAAATCTAGTGTTAATATGCTTACTGACTTTGAAAGAGGAGCTGTGCATGTTTAGCTTTAATTTTACTTCTCTCTTTAAATACAGCTAAAGAGTAAAGGCTGTTGGACTGCATAGCGTAACTTGAAGCTAACGTACAGTCAGATGTGCGTAGCTCCAGGGTACGGATACCCAGGTTTTGCCTTTCTTCCTTGGACCTACTTTCTTTCAATCCTTTTTTATCTGTATCTCTAATTTACATGGTTTAGTGTGTGCTTAAGCTGTGAAAAATGGTCAAAATCATTCCTGCATGGGCAATACTGTATTCCTTTAAAGTAGATCATTATTCTATATGGAATAAATAGTGTTATCCAGTTGATATGCTTTAAGGCTAATGAACCAAAGTCTACCATCTAAGAAGCCATATAACAAGACATGTTTCTCCAGTGGTTTCTTCTGATATATTAATTAATGAAAACCAAGATTCCTCTCAGAGGGAAGTGCAGTTCTGCAATTTCTACTTGGTTTCAGGAGTGTTCTTCTCTCTTACTCTTACATGTTGATGTGTGTGGGAGATCAAGTCTCTCAGTGGTCTGGGTAACAGGGTGCTTGTGCATGCTGTAGGTGAGGGTGTGTGTGTGGAAGGCAGCCCCTCGAAGCTGTGATGGGGAGCAGGCTCCAGCCCATGGGCAGGAGCAGGCAGAAATCTAGCAGTCCTGAGGTTCCCTGGCTCCATCCTTCCTGGCTGGCTGCACTGAAGGTTTCTTTGCTCTGTACTTGTTACGGCAGCACCCAGAGCCTTTCAGGCATGGGGACCCAGTATTTATCTGCCAGGGAAAGCTAAGTGTTGCCTCATCAATGTGGATGGAGGTCTGGGAAGGAGCGGAGGACAAGAGGTGGAAGGCAGAGCAGGGTGCTCCTGGGCATGTCCTCATGGTTGTGAGAGGGGGTGGACCTCACCACACAAGCCATTCTGTCATGCAGTGAAAAGCTTTACACCTCTGAATCTGTGAACCTGATTGCACCTGTTCTGTGCCGATATCGTGGTTTAGAGTTCTTCCAAATCAAAACACAAGGTGCTCATAAACCTGGTTTAGGAATCATGAGATTAAGTGTAAAGATAAGAAGTAACTTAATTCTGTTTTCTGACACTTTAGGGTTTATTAGCTGCAAGCTAAACCTTTCTTACAACTGTCAGCTGGACTTCTGCCTCTTCAGAATAAAAGCAGTTCTCAGACATGGGATTTAAGTAGATCAAGACTGCGGATGCAACTGTACCCCAAGATGTAGTGTCACTTACTTGGAGAAGGAGCAAAAACTCCTCTGTGGTTTAAGAGAGTGGAGAATGCTTACAAGAGTGTGCTGTGCATGCATGCTCCATAATAAATGACTACCAGAATGTCAGAACACATTGCACAGAGGGAAAGAATTTGTAGCATCTTTTTTTGTATGTTTTCCCAGTCTGAGGAGCTTTCTGACCCAACTTTCTGCTGCATCCTTGAAGACCACCTCAATTCCATGGGGTCTTCTAACCTGGGGCACACTGCAAGCGAAACACCTGAAGTATTCTTTGGTGTTGGCATTGCCCTATAGCATTCTGCTTTGTGTTGTGAGTTATTCCCTTTGGAGTCCAAGTACTGAGTTATTACATCTTTAAAGGCCTGCAGAGTTTGAGGAAAAGTAATTGGTTTGTTGCTCCAAACCTCTTGGTGAAATTATGTGAGAAAAAAGCTTTTCAACTTAATTTTCTATCTATATTTGGAGCTGTTAGCATGAATTCAGCCTGTAACAGATACCCACAAGCTCTGCAAGTGTATGCAACTGAGTACTGCTACTGCAGAGCTAGTTGGGGTAGCCAGTAGGACTCTTTGCTAAATGCAAGACTTTTCCTCTCTGCAGAATGGCTGTTTTATACAGTATATGGCAAGTCTGTTTTTCATCTTTACTGGTGAGGTGATCAATTGCAGTTTTGTGTTAATATAAAAGCTAACTAATGGTATATGTTAACAATGCTTAGTGCTTTCCAAGAACAAAAGAAAGCAAATCCCAAATCATATCTTAATCTCTTGATCTGATTTCCTTGTTTATTAAGCTACAAACATCTACTTGTTTTATGCTACAAATCTTCCCGGTTCATCAGCTGTAGTTTTGAGACCCATGGAGATATCTTAGTCTTTCATCTACTTCTAAGGTTAAATGTGCTGTTTCAGTAGGTGAAATCCTAAGGCCAAGGTAAGTAAGGTCAAGGGTTTCTCTCTGATGGTTTTGCACAGGCTGCCTGCTGCAATCACATGCTGCCATTCTCCAAAGTCTTCTGGCTCATGCACCACGCAAAGTAGGTGCTCTGCAGTGACAGAGCAGGTGTGTGCCTGTCACTGTGGAGTGGCTTTTCTGATGAGTCATTGTAGAGTACTTCTTGGGGACAAACTTGCATAACAACAAAATATATAGTAACTAGTAGCTGAATTGGCTGTGTAATATGGTCCTTTTTTCCAAAGTTTCATTACTCCTGTATGACGCGTTGAAGTATGATGATGAAACAAACAGCTTTAACGATGTCAGTCTAATTTCCTTTATCCTGTAACTGAGATAGGTGGACTTTGATCTCTTTCCTTGCCTTTACAGTCATAAGACCTGACTTGTTCTGTTTGTGGCTTTTAATGGGCATCTTTTGTTTTCCATGGTCGGCAGGAGGAAAATTATGATGAGTGCCTCAGTCCTGATTTGTCTATAAGAACCATCTGGGAACAGTGGAGGACAACTGGACCATCAAACACTTGTAAAACCTGATGCTTAGTTAAAGTCCCTGCTTTAGAACTAGTTCAGATAGTTCAGAACTGCAGGGGATGTTTAAAGAAGATTTAGCTTTCACCTGAAAAGCTTTTCACCTGAAAGCTAAATCTGCTTTAAACATCCCCTGCAGTTCTGAACTATCACTTATCTTGTCTAAGTGCTTTCCAACTGCTTAAGCCCTTTCACTTATCTTGTCTAAGTGCTTTCCTAACTTCTTAAGCCCTTTCCTTCTTATGTTTCCCTTCTTCTCAGCATGAACTTCACAGAATGGTTTTATCTGATCTATGGCACAGATTCATTTTCCAAGTTTCTGTGCTAGATGACTTGGCAACTCTGGTCTCTGAATAACTTGCTTGGAAAGGTGGAATTGCATAGATTTCCCAAACTTATCACCCTTCCTGGAATTTAACACTGAAATAATTTACTTAATGACTTAACCCAGTGAATTATGTCTGCTAAAATCTCTGCTTACAATATCACATAGTGGAGGTCAAGCAAATCCAGGTTAAATATGCCACTTGTTCTGACAGAACCTCTCTGGACCTTCACTAAACAACCATCAAAAGGAAGCTTATTCATTTGGGGTCCAAACCAAACAGTTTTTCAAGTGAGTGTTATTGATTCAAGCTAGAGCAGGACTGAGCCCTACAGCTGCAGAGCTGATCTTTGCATTTGATGATGTTGACAAAAATTCTGACTAAATCAAAGACAGTATAGGTGCTTTGGTAAAACATGAATCACCTAATTCCAGACACTTTTCTGGGATTAATTAGATCTGGGCAGATGATTCCTCAATAAATGGTGATTTCAAGTTATCCTTCAATACTGTTCAGCTGTTGAATCTAATGATTTTTTGTTTGTTTTTAAAGTGACAAATATTTAAGGGGCTGGACCTCTTGCCACTTAAGAAATCACTGGTCCATTAGTCAGATACTGAAACTAGAAGTAGCATGCAACTTTCTGCTTCTGACTTCCATTACATATGACCAAATTGTATTAGATCATCATATATAATTAGGCCAATTTTTCCTAATCTTTGTTGAAATGGGTTCAGTCTGGTTTACAAATGAACACTGTTCATGTTTCTTTTTGTTCCATAGGCTTTGAGCTTTCCACTGTGCAGTAATACATGAACCAATTCAATAGTAACCTAATGTATTGCACATGCTTCGTATTTAGCTAGTTTTAGCTTTAAATGATAGTCTCCAAGCTTTCTGGTTTTCCCTCTGCATAGCATGTGTGTGGTGTAAATGTTTCTATGTGGTAATGCATTCATTAGAACTTTCTGATGCCCTTGTGAACCTCTGCAGGAAGGTCCTTAGGACCTGAGGACTGCTTAATGCACTTGTGTTTAGGCTAATTATTAGTCTTCAGCAGAAGCTCCCCAGTAACTGTGGCTTTTGTTACACCGTGGCAACTGAGTAAGCCCCTAAGACATATATTATTAGATAACAAAACTACTTAATACTATAGCATTTTTTTCTGTGGTATATATTCTTTCTTGTACCAAAATATGCTCTTATAGAACAAGTTAGGTCACTCTAAATGCTGAATCTTTCCAACAGTGACAAAGATCTCTTCTGATACCACTCTTCAATCAGTCTTAATTACTACTCAGTGTCTAATTTCAAGGTCTCTTTAGGTGTTGGTATTAGCGAATATTCAGTAAGTAAGGCAAGAGATAAGGCTGTCAGGCTCGTTTGCCTTTCAAGTTAGTATCTCTCTTTTCCCAGCAGTACACAGTAGGGCTAAAACCTTCTTGTTTAGCTTGGGGCAAAACACACCCTGCAAAAGCTGAGAAATAATCTAATTTTTTCAATGAAAGCCAGTGCCAGTCAAAGAAGCTCTTGCATACTTACAATTAGGGTACAACAAAAATGTGCAAATGTTGGTAACTCCAGTTTATTGTCTATGAGATTATGAAAGAGAGCCAAATGAAGGGGGGATATGCACAGTCTTTGAAATGATGTAGGAACAGCAAATGCTGTTTCATTTAATGTTCTGGAGTCACTGAAAATGAAATTGTTGCTTTCATTGGATGAATTTCATAGTTTTTAACACATTAATATTTATGCTTCTCAATTGTCTATATTATAAATAACCTCCAGAAATCAGTGTAGGTCACTTTTTAGTTTAGATGTTTAAAATGTAAGTAGCCTGAAAGTAGCTCAATATCAGTGCTACATGCATCTTCATCAAAAGACAGAATGAAGGTGCTCAAGCACTGGTTCTCCTCTTTGTCCCAGGAAAGAGTTAACACAAAGAAATAAAATCAGATATGTGTAGCCTCCAGACGTCCATTAAAGTGCAGAATGCTGTTTTCTATCACAGATTATATGCCAGATGTTCAAACTATCTCTAATCATTGCAGATGTAATGGAGTAGAATGTTGCAGTTTGTGAGTTTACTGGCATTAATTCTGTATACTGCACAAGGGAAAAGATTTTAAATATATAATTATATCTCATTAATACTCAGGTTTTATTTCCTTTCAATGGAACAGGACTTATTAAAGCAACCATTTACCGCATGTTTTCTTTTAGTGTTTGGCCCCAGCATAATCCTGTGTGCATTGTACTTGTAAATATGTACTAACCTGACTATATAGAAACATACACTACTGTATGTAATTCCGCTGATACAAACTCCCACTTTTTATATGCTTGAGATGTTTTCATACTGTAGATTGAAGAGGAAAAAGATCTTATTTATACAATACTGTTCTAACCACATGCTGTCTTATTTCTTATGGAGAAGTGTGTAAAAAAAAATGTATCTTTTAATATTTATTCAGTTATGCTAGGAGAAAATTGTGCAGACATGTGAAACATGTTAGACTACTTTCTTGCCTTCTGACTGCTAATCTTGTCCCAGTACCAAAGGCAGAGGATTGATGAGGGTGACTCGCTGAGGATTATTTGCTGGTATTACTCAGTATACCAATGCAGGCGCTTGTCCTGCCCTGCCTCTTCCCTTTCCCTACACACTGTGTGAAGGGATGCTCCTCCTTCTTTACACTTCCTTCCTTCTATTCTCTTTTGTTGTATTCTTTGGGGCTCAGCTCCCAACAAATGGTGTCCACAGGGCATAGCATTTCCTTTGTCCTCCCTCCTCTGCTGAGGCTTCTTATCCAACTCAGAGCTCAGCCACTTCTCAGAGAGTCTCTTTACATACTTTATCTATTGAACTGAAATCACTGCAAAAGTGTTAACTGTTCTCAATGGGCCATGGACTTTGTTGTCCTCTGAAAGACTGCAACAAAGCTGCAAGGAGGAACTTTGTGGGGAAGTTCCTACATCTTTCATATACAGATTTCTCCTGCAGCCATCCCTCATTCAGATGATAATTTGTCTTCCAGCTTTAACACATAGCCTCAACATATGTAAAACATACTCCCTTTACCAAGTGCATAATTCTTTCTGGGCATAATTCTTTCTGGGAGCTGTTTTTGCCTTGTCATCGTACCCAGCAGCTCCACAAATGCTGACTTTCCTTTCCTAGTCCCACACAGAGAGAGCAGTATTAGTCATGATGGGTTTTTCTTGCTGGATGCCAGGAAGCCAGTGAAACTAAAAGCAAGTTTCCCAGGTCCCTGCTGAGGTCTGGTGTGTAGGCTGGATCAGGCAACTAATCATGTTTTAAGGCTTTTGAGGTAGACAGAACTGGGAGAACACAGGCATTTTGGTTAAGAACTGCAGGGAAAATCAAAGATTCTTACATCATGCATATAGTCGTGCCAGATACCACAGTCTGAGAAAACCAATAGAAAGAAACCTGTACATAACTTCCTTTCTCCCACAACTTATTCATCTAATTACTTTGCCTTTTCAAATATCAAACAGCAATA
Organism: Myiopsitta monachus; assembly: GCA_017639245.1. Taxonomy (NCBI): domain Eukaryota; kingdom Metazoa; phylum Chordata; class Aves; order Psittaciformes; family Psittacidae; genus Myiopsitta; species Myiopsitta monachus. Next base: position 90,862,926 of record CM029941.1, read on the forward strand.
GGAATTTCTCAACTATTTCCTTGGGAAGTAAGCAACTGGCATAAAGTTTACTTCAGGCTCTGAAGTGGGCTGAGTGCTGCAAGGGTGCAGAGGTTCGCTTTGGAAGAGCTTGCTGTTGGATGATGACCTCTGTGCTAGTGCATAGTGATTGCTTTCACTTTGAAAAAAATATCTTCCCAAAAAATGTAGTATCAAGCAAGGGGTACTGGGTGAAGTTCAGATGTATTTAGAGAAACACCTCTGTGTGCAGGCAGTGCCATTTTGCTGCATATTAGGTATTTTAACATGATTTGTGTATGATGAACGTACAAGTCCATGGGACCTGATGAAATCCATCCGTGGGTCCTGAAGTAGCTGAGAAATGAAGTTGCTAAGACACTGTCCATCATATTTGAGAAATCATGGCAGTCAGGTGAAGTTCTCGACTACTGGAAAAAGGGAAATATAACACCCATTTTCAAGAAGGGGAAAATGGATGAGCCGGGGAGCTACAGACCAGTCAGCCTCACCTCTGTGCCTGGCAAAGTCTTGGAGCGGATTCTCCTTGATGACATGCTGAGGCACATGAAAAACAACAAGGTGGTTGGTGACAGCCAGCATGGCTTCACTAAGGGGAAATCCTGCCTGACCAATCTGGTGGCCTTCTATGATGGGGCTACGGAACTGAGGGACAGGGGTAGAGCAGCTGATATCATCTACCTGGACCTGTGCAAAGTGTTTGACACTGTCCCACATGACATCCTTGTCTCTAAGTTGGAGAGACATCCATTTGATAGGTGGACCACTCAGTGGATAAAGAACTGGCTGGATGGCTGCACGCAAAGAGTAGTGCTCAATGGCTCAATGTCCGGCTGGAGCCCAGTAACGACTGGTGTCCCTCAGGGATCGGTGTTGGGACAGGTCTTGTTCCACATCTTTGGTGACACAGACAGTGGGATTGAGTGCGCCCTCAGCAAGTTTGCCGATGACACCAAGCTGTGTGGTTCGGTTGATACACTGGAGGGAAGGAATGCCATGCAGAGGGACCTGGACACACTTGTGAGGTGGGCTGATGCCAACCTGATGAAGTTTAACCATGCCAAGTGCAAGGTCCTAAGCTTGGGTGGGAGCAATCCCCAGCAGAGCTCCAGGTTTGGCAAAGAAGAGATTCAGAGCAGCCCTGCGCAGAAGGACTTGGGGGTGTTGGTCAATGAGAAAATGAACACGAGCCATCAGTGTGTGCTTGCAGCCCAGAAAGCCAACCGTATCCTGGGCTACATCAAGAGGAGCATGACCAGCAGGTCGAGGGAGGTGATCCTGCCCCTCTACTCTGCTCTTGTGAGACCTCACTTGGAGTATTGTGTGCAGTTCTGGTGTCTTCAACATGAAAAGGATATGGAACTGTTGGAACAAGTCCAAAGGAGGGCCATGAGGATGATCAGGGGACTGGAGCACCTCCCATATGAAGATAGGATGAGAAAGTTGGGGCTGTTGAGCCTGGAGAAGAGAAGGCTGCATGGAGACCTTATAGTAGCCTTGCAATATCTGCAGGGGGCCTATAGGGATGCTGGGGAGGGACTCTTCATGAGGGACTGTAGTGAGAGGACAAGGGGTAATGGGTTCAAACTTCAACAGGGGAAGTTTAGATTGGATCTGAGGAAGAAATTCTTCCCTGTAAAGGTGGTGAGGCACTGGACTGGGTTGGCCAGGGAAGTTGTGAATGCTCCGTTGCTGGCGGTGTTCAAGGCCGGGTTGGACATAGCCTTGGGTGGCATAGTTTAGTGGGAGGTGTCCCTGCCCATGGCAGGGGGGTTGGAAGTAGATGATCTTGAGGTCCTTTCCAACCCTAAGTTTTCTATGATTCTACGATTCTATGTGTTTGACTATAAAGAAAAACTGGTAATTTGCTCATCATGATTGCATATAGGTACTCCTTTTAAACCTAAGTGAGTGTCCAGCTGCACACAAACTGAAAAGGGTTTGGGAAGCCACTGGGCTTTCCCCAGACATGCTTCATCTTGAAAGAGGATCTTTTCAAGCACTTGGTAATTTAGATTATATTAAGTATGTAGATATATATCATATACAAGAAATAACAATACACTGGCACCAGTATAAATTGAAGATTTTCTTGAAGATTATTTATATCCAGATTTAACTTTGTATATTTTGAGATTTGTTAGTGTAATGCTTTCATTATTAAGGCCTCTTTTTACGTTATACGTATGTTCATCATATTATATGCTGTAGCTAATAAAGTAATTAGCAGATGAAATGCCATCAGATCCTATCCACTAAATTCAGTAAGGAGCTAAACAGTTAAAAGGTAGAATATGTGACAACTTGAGCTCTGTTCCATATGGTCCAGAGATGCAGAACATCAGCTGAAATCTCTCTTTTTAGTGGTGCACAACAAGGATTAAGTCAACCAGGTAATTTGCTCAAAGAGTCAACAATACTCCTTGTCAAAAAAATAAGCCAACAAAACACACCAACGCAAACCCAACCTGGCTAGCAGTCACAGGAGCAAGGAGGGCAGGGGTGTTCTCATGGCAAAGACCTACAATGTCTGGTAAGAAGAGAGAACAATTTTAAAATCAATGCAGTATTTCTGGGAATGCTGAAAACCATTCTTACTTTATTTAAAAGGATGTTTCATAGGTATCTGTAAATAAAGGATTCTTTCCTTACATGCCAGCCTTTCAGAAACAAGGCAAAGATGTGAGACAGCAAAAAAAGGTCTGACCATATCAGCGCACAGTATGATAAACTGCCCCTCCAAATGATACTTTCATTATCAGTAAATTTATGTTCCTATTTCATTCTATAATAATGACCATTCACAGCAAAAGCAAGGTGGCTGTTAATGGACAGGAGTGAGGATAAAAATTCATTAATTAATGTGGAATTGAAGCATTTCCTCCACACACGTTGAGCAGCCAAGTATTTCACAGCAGATCTTGGCACCCGAGTGCAGGTATAATAATTATACACAATTTTCAGTGATTAAAAGGTTGTAAAGTAATTTTAGATACATCTCAAAATTATTTATCTTATAAATGAGGATAGAGTGAATACGAGCTGAATCATAAGTACCACTGTTCAAAGCTGAGCTGGAGAGCTTGCAAGGGGAGATTCCTGCTCTTCAGCAGTGATGTCTCAGCTGCACCTCCATGGTGGTTATCTGCTCATAATTTTCTGCCTTTTATGTTCTGAAAAGGCAGATGACTCTGAATGCTATGATTTGCAAATATCTGTAACATCTTTTATGTAACAGTAATTTAGGCAATGATATTCTGGTTCTAATAGTATGCTACCAACTTTGATAACCAGCACATTAGCATCTGCTGTTGTGGTGAGGATGGCGATCCTACACATCACTTTGTCTTCTTTCCATCAGATTGCATTTTATTCTACTGTGGATTAATTTCCAGCTCCTGCTTCTTGTCATCTAAAACCAGAATCAGATGAGCAGTCCAGCTGCCTGACACTCATTAGACCACTGCCTCCACCGTAACTGCAGGTTGACCTGTCCAGAAAGCAAGTTTCCTCTTTACTGTGTCACCATGACTTAGGCAGTGAGATGCCAGTGTAGATGCCAAGCTGCAGTATAAATGCATATTTGGAAATAGTCCTAGGGGTTTTGTTATGGAATTTTTATCTTTATTTTGGATGGCGTGGGCTCCAAAATAATTCTTTAATCTTTAGAGATAGACAGTGAAAATAGGTCTTTCACCATTCCTGGGCTCTGATCTAAATTATTTTGGCATGGCACCAAAGGCTATGTTAGACATCAAAGGCATGATCGTTTCATTTCAGTGTTAAAGTTTAAGAATTTATGGAAAGACTGAATATACCCCCATGGTAACCTGAAAGGAGGTGATAGTCAAAACTTATTCAGGAGTTGAAAATGTCTTGTTTGCATTTGGTAGTCCTAAATTTTCAGTAGCAGACAGGATGTCCAATTTGCTTTCTCGTGTATTTTTACTTAGCTTTCAGGTGGGAAGGGGAAACCAAATGATCCTTTAATGAACTCCAGAAACAATGGACACCGTTGAGGGGGAAGGGGAAATACTTTCATTTAGGATCAACTATAAAAATAGCCAGTTCTAAAACACACTTTCCAAAGCAGGAATGTGAAAGCCCCTTGTTTTTTAGATGCAAATGAACTTGTTACTGTCAGCTCTTCTACACATGTCTGATAAAACCAGCTAGCCTTGCCCTTTTTAGGTTAAGCATGATTATACAAACGAAATCCAGCAAAATATATGATATGGATCAAAATGTAACAAGATACAGGGCATGTTGGATTGCTTCTGCATCACATCTTTTCCAGTGAGTGGAAATAGAATGTTTTTTGGAAATTTCTCCTGGTTTGGCTATGCCATCAGTAGTATGAAAGTGATGGGGGCCATAAAGCTGCTATTCACTCTGTCAACTATTTATTGCATTTATTTAGAGCATTTATTTCAGTCACCCTAGTAGGGTCAACTCACTTCTGAGCCAAGCCAGCTAGCAGCTGGATGTGTTAAAAATATACTATGAGGCTTAAGAGAAGGAAGAAAACCATTCTAAAATGTATTGCATTCAGCTGAGGAGTAGTGTTGCTTCCCTAAAACCTGAACAACATGAATAAAAGGGGAGGTTGAATTCTGGGGCATTGTATTGATCTGTCCAACAACACACATATCTTAATGTAAAGCTACAAAAAGGAACTTTAGCCAGACTCTGCAGAAAATTTCCTGATGTGAAGAGGTGCAGAGCTCCTGGCCAGAGCTCAAGAGAATGTTATAAGACTTAGATCTAATAGAAATTTCCATAAAACACATATTTTAGTCTTTTTTTCCTATTATTTCTAGAAATTACAGGCTGAATGATGATATTCAATGACTAATATCTAATTATAACATTAGCTGTTCTTTTTAATGGGTATTTACCTTCTGTCGTGGTTTAAGTCATAAATTTCACTTCTCCCTCCTTCCCCCCCCCCCCCCCCCATGGGGGAGAATGGGGAGAAGTACCAAAGAAAATGTAACTCTCACGGGTTGAGATAAGAACAGTCCAGTAACTAAGATACAATACAAATCACTACTGCCACCACCTATAACAATAATAATGACAAAGTAAATACAAAGGGAGAGGATACAACCGTTTTGGTGCCCGACTAAGCCGAGAGACCGCGCAGCAAGAGCCCGCGAGAGCCCGCCAAAACCCCCACTTCCCGGTTTCTCCCCCCTGTATTCTACATCCTGGGCACGACGTGCTGTGGTATGGAATAACCTCATTGGTCAGCCCGGGTCAGGCGCCCTGTCTCTGCCTCCTCCCAGCTCTCCCCTCCTTCCCAGCGTAACATGAGACTCAGGGAAAGCCGAACCCATGACACCTTCCCATGTTTTTTTGGTTTGCTTTTTTTTTTTTTTTAGAATGTCTTGCAGACTGGCTTCTATTTGTAATAATGATGAAACCCATAAAAACTGAGATGGAAGATTTACTTGCTTGAACCTAGAAGATATCTGTTCCCCACTGCAAAGATGCAACTTGAAAGGGTAACAGAGCTTCCCAAAATCATCTGTTCTTATCAAGAAAGCAAACATTAGTGGAAAACAAAACTGAGTTCTTCCTGTGGTTGATTTCATTGCAGTGCCCAGGTATTAAAAATGGCCATAGAAAATGAATACATCAGTCATTAAAATAAGTTTGGCTTTTCCTCTGTAGCATCCAAATACCACTGGTGCTGCAAAGGCATGAATCTATTATGTGGGGTCTGTTTAGACATTTCATACCATGTAATGGGAACAGAGGCAAAACCATCCAACCTTATATATCTCCATCGCATAATCCAGTGCTGGTGAGGAAATGGGCTTGTTCCAGATAACACATTAGCACACATCACATAACCCTACTGTCCTGTCTCTGCATCACTTTTCTGCACAGTGGGGTCATGTCCTAGAAGTAAATTGGATCACTTCATTGCTGAGACTTAAGACTAGCAACAATACAAGGACTAAAGCATTTGAAAGATAATATAAGCATGTATGTCAAAAATTGAGCTTTACAAGACTCCTTTTCAGCTGCTGTCTGTTGGAAAGTGGGAATATTGCATGTTTGGCCATAAGAACATTGTCTAGAGAAATAGGAGGTGATGCTTTCAGATTGCTTCAGATAGCTGAGGGAGCTGATCCAAGGTATCCTGACTTATGCCTGTGTGTTGTGAGGACAAAGCTATTGGATGTAAGGTGGTGATCAAGAGAGATTCCCGGAGCATTTTTGAGATGTGCCCTTTCCCACTGCTGGCCCTTCTGATGGTGAAGTGGATGTGGCAGAAAAGGCTTCTACCAGGCTGTGGGCAATGTGGGGCTCACTGCCTGGTCTCCCAGTGGTGTGGGAGTTTTCTTGGCATTGGCCTTAGAAATGCTGCACTGGACACTATCCCAGTGTCTGCAAAGAACAAGTGGGGCATCTAACTCAAGGACGACAGTTCGCTGTAGGAATGCAGTACCTGAAAGTTATGTGTCTTTGTTCTGATCATCATGGGCCCCCATCCTTTTGGGCATCTTGAGTTCTGAGATGTGTTGATTAAGTGACCTGGGCAAAATGTCAGGAACTTTAATTGGACCGTCCATGCTGCCAAAAGGCATCTTAATGGAAGGGTTGGGAACTCAATAATCCACAAGTAATGTGTGGGGATATCATAATGTTGGAGGGGATAGTATAAAATAAACCAATTTGTTAAAACTCTACAGGATAAATATGTGTAGAACTAATAAAATGTCCAGGTATCTTTTGCCTTGAGGAAAAGAACAGTCACCATAAAATCATAGAATCGTAGAATAGAAAGGATTGGAAAGGGACCTTAGGATCATCCAGTTCCAGCCCCCCTGCCATGGGCAGGGACACCTCCCACTAAACCATGCCACCCAAGGCTATGTCCAACCCGGCCTTGAACACCACCAGCGACGGAGCATTCACAGCTTCTCTGGGCAACCCAGTCCAGTACCTCACCACCCTTACAGGAAAGGATTTCTTCCTCAGATCCAATCTAAACTTCCTCTGTTTAAGTTTGAACCCATTACCTCTTGTCCTCTCACTACAGACCCTAATGAAGAGTCCCTCCCCAGCATCCCTATAGACCCCCTTCAGATACTGGAAGGCTGCTATGACGTCTCCACGCAGCCTTCATCTTGGCCAGCAAAGCAGGTGGTGAAGCCAAGCCATCCATAGCTAAAAGCCTGAGCTTCTTGTGAAGCTACAGCTCTGTAGCTGGGAGCTGCAATAATTCATATCCTTTGTGGACTGGCACAGAGGGAAACTTTTAACAAATGTGTGCCAGTGATTTGAAGAACGTACCTCAGTCTCGACATTGACTCTCCTCTCTTGGTTCCCTCACCTTATTGTTGAATATTATTTACATTATAAATAGAAAAGCTGAGGTAATAGGTGGGAACTTTTGATAACAGGATGAACTCAGAAATATTTAGCTATCATCCTTTTTACTTTTTGGGTCCCTCATTTTGTGTATTTATCACTCATTTGCATTCTGAAAGTTATCTGAATATCAAATTAACTTCTAATTGCATGAAAACTTCTTTTTTCTGCTTTTATGCACTGATGTTACCAAACAGGGAGGGAATGGAGTCAATTCAAAAGAGGTTAGTAACAATCATAGTAAAATAGAGATGTGGTCTGGGCAGATGCTTCGTTCATGCTGGTGTTAGTCAAATTCCAGATCACTCTGTCTCCAAATGTACACTGAAGTGCTCAGTTTGGTTTGCTTGTGCAGAATTAGGGGCAGTTATTTCAGCAGTTACAGGACCCAGTCATGACTATTTCTTCTATTTCTACAAGAAGCTCTGGCTGATGTTGTGTTTCGCCCAAATTCTGTAAAACACTGGCATCCTTCAGTACTAAGAACTTAAAGGGGTTCTTGGACTCTTAAAATCCTGTTTTCTTCCAGCTATGTTTGCAGGTACCATCTGCAGGTGCCTTAGCTGAGGTACACATTGAGCTAAAACCATTGTTTCCCCTCTTTTTTTGGCTTATTTACATGTAACTGTGTTCTGCTTATACACAGTCACCGCTTTTCCCCTAGTTGTGTCTTGATCACATGACTGCTTAATTAAGCATGTGCTTAATTTTATATAACTTATTCAGGAAAGTTTTTCACTTGATTAAAATTAAGCATATGAATGTTGCATATGTGGGGTTCTAATTAGTTTTCTTGGCTGCTTGTTTTTTTTTTTTTTATAAACCATGAAGAGAGCAAATGAACACAAAGGAGAACTGTAACTGTAAAGGTAGTTTGGGGCTTAGCAATGGTATCTGACATGGGGTTTACTTCACTGAGAATAACAAATCAAGTCAATGCTTTCTTTTAAACTGCTTAAAGATTTAAAAGCTTTGGGGCAGAATGAGGTAACTGCTTCAGACTTTGCTTTAAGGATTTAGAACCTGATTCAAATCCTGGTGAAGTCAATGGAAATCATTTAATGGATTTCACTGGGCTTTGGATGAGGGCCTCATAGTAAATGAGACCTTTAGTTGCTTTAAGGAGTTAATGTCTTTAAAGCTGCTGTGGACTTGAAGTGGTTTAAGACCTTACAGTGTATTTTCAGGCATTGTGGTGTAATTCAAAGGAGCTAAACTCTTGCATTCAGTGTGCTCTTCTGTACCGGAAGCCCTTGCAGCAGCAAAGGCTTGAAGACATCTGTCAGGGCAGTTCCAACTCTTTTGTTGTTCTAGAGGTCTATGTGCATCAAAGCTGCTCCCCTGAGGGTCTGAGTCCCTGATAAGCTGACTTGCTCTCAGCTGGGACAGAACAACATACAGGGCATGATTTTACAATACCTTCATGGCCTCTGCTTGGGTGGGTGGTGTGGGAGGATGTGCTGATGTGGGTGTGCTGTGTGAAGACATATGCACACACAGCCTGCAGGGGAAGAAGCCTCAAAAGCCCTATTAACAAAAGCCCATTCAGTTTACTGGCCATCTTCACTGGCTGTGGTGAGTAGCTCCTCCTCTGGGGAAATTGGGGCTGAGGCTTTACGGGCTGGACATTGTCACTGTTTTCTGCCATTGTCACCATTCCCTCCAGCTGCTCTCAGGTCTGAACACTGGGCTTTGGCAGCAGGTCGTTGGCAGGGAGGCTGAGGCTCTGTTTCCTTTAGTGCAGATGAGTACAGGCAAATTTCATCTTGCTGGGTCTTCCATCCCACCACTGATATTTTACCATATTCTTCTTATTATTTAATTTGATATCCTTGAAGTCTGCCTCTAGTCCCAGATTTAAACGACATTTTGTGTTCTCAGTGACCAGCACAGAATATAAGAGGAACTTTTTACAGCTTTTGATTACATGCTGTTTCTCCGTGCCTGGGAAACTGTAGAGGAGTGAGTCAGAAAGATGTTCTGATTAATTAGATATGGGATTTTAGGATGCTTCAGTCTGGTAAAGTGTGGACTAGAATCCAGATTTCCCACTTACCTGCCTTAAATACTCTGACCCTATCCTGAACCTTGCATTTGCTATGTGAATGTTTGTTTATGCTGGATTTTGCTACAGGATGTCTCATTCGCTGGTGGTCAAGATTTTATTTTTAAATGGATTGTTAACTTGTTACATACTCAAGGAGGCTGTTGATGCATCTTTGCACAGAAGTCCTTTCCTCCCATTCCTGTGCCCGCCTGGCATGATCCTGCTTAGGGACCTTATTAATTTCTTTCCATTTGTGAGAAAATAATAAAAGGCAATAGGGTTAAAAAAAAAAACCAAACCACCAAAACCAACACCCAAACAAAACAGGGAAGTAGTGGCAGTGGAAGTGGAAACACATTCTTTAATCATGGTAATGGAGCAGATGCTTCAACGGCAACAGCAGTAGGTCCAGTGAGTGCTGCATCTTCTTTCATCCGCCTCTAACCAGAGCCACTAGCAACATGCCATCTTTACTTCTCAGGATTTTGCTTCCAGTAGCATCTGCTGTGCCCCTGTCTCCTACGTGCTGTAACATATGTAGCTGCATCACAAGAAGCAGCCAAGTCATATGCTAAGGTAATTTCTGTTAATGATTTGTACTTGCTTAGTGGATAAAATCCCTATCTGTAGGCCTGATTCATCACAGCTGCTTTGTGCTACTGGTGTGTGCAGAGGAAGTGCTGTGATGATAGGTGCATGATTCCTGGCTAACCCAGGACTGACAGCAGAGCAGCAGAGCTTGAATTAAGGGAAATAACTTCAGTGAGGATAATAAGAAGATCATGGTTTTACATTTGTTGTAAGAGATGGTGACTGCTGGATTTCCGTGTGACATTTTTCTCTGTTCTCACTGGCTTTGTTGACAGAATTAATTACCAGAAATTTCCAATGCAATTTCCAGAAGCACATGTTTGCGTATTTTAGATGAAGAAAAAGAAAAGGGTGGGAAGGGAGAAACTCACATCCGTGGGAGTATGGGCAAACTAAACCAAATCTCAGAACTATGCACTTGTATCCATCGCACCTTTGCCTCTAGAGTAACCCAAACATTGTCTGTGCTGGAGCCTATGTTTTGTCATCTCTTGAAGTGATGTATGAGAGTCTGAAGGCTGAAACATCAACATTCACTTCTGTGGCGGTAGAAACATGGGAGATTTTATCCAGTTTCTGTTTGAAGGATAATAAATGTGAACAGCAGCAATTGGCAACTCCTGGAAGCCCCATGTTCATGCCCTTGGTTGCAGGGACAAATAGAGGCTCCCAGGGAGCTCACAGGACCAGGCCCACCAAGACTACAGTGTTTGAGCTAATATGCAAATTCTAGGTAGTGCAAACACCAACACAGTCAATTACACACAGCAAAAACATACACAACAGCCAGGAAGCCATATGATAGATATCATGTTGTGACTATGTTGTGGGACTTTCATCTTTATTGGCAAACATTTCAGGCAGCAGTTCAGATTTACATAGAATCACATATGTGCTTAAGAAAGCGTTTTATCTCCCCCTTCCTTTCCTGAGCCGCAGTTACTAATACCCTGCTACCAGTAAGTAATTAAGAAATTTCAGTGCTCTTCAGATAATCGCTCAAAAGGTCAGTATCTTTTCCAAACCCCATCTAAATTTCTTGAAGTTGTGAAACTGGGATGAAATTTAAGGCAAACTGGCAATTCTGCCTCTTGTTAAGCTGAAACTCCCTCTCTCTCTTTTTTCTTTTTTTTTTGATTTTTGCTTTTGTTATGCGTTTTTGTGGTTCTTGGCTCTTGCAAGAGCCCAAAGAAAAGTGGGCAAAAGGGAAGCTTATTGTATTGAGAGAAGTCATCCACAAAGAACCATTTTATTTGTAAAGGTATTAAAGGCAGCACACTTAGTGTGTTGAGCTATAAAAAATTCTGGTTTGTTTTTTGTCATGTAACAAGTTTGTAACTTAGATCACATTTCTCCAGTCTTTTTTACTAATAGTTTCTTAAAAGAATTATTTCTGTAAACTCCCACGTAACTCTTCTGAATTAGGATTTTTTTAAAAGTACCAAAGGGGGTTTGGTGGTTATTGAAAACCAGGCTCTGAATGGTAGCCTGAACCAGAATGAGTACTAATAAGTCTACTAGTAATTTAAATTCACTAGAAAATAGAATACTATGTTCTAAAATATTGCTTAAATTCTCTATTTATGATATACCATACATTCCTTCTATCAGCCCATTTTTCATCTTTTTCCTTCATGGTTCAGTTTGGTCTTTTGAAATGAAAATATTCAGGAGCATTCTACTCATTAAGTTGCACCTCCTATATGAAGACAAGATGAGAAAGTTGGGGCTGTTCAGCCTGGAGAAGAGAAGGCTGCGTGGAGACCTCATAGCAGCCTTCCAGTATCTGCAGGGGGCCTATAGGGATGCTGGGGAGGGACTCTTCATGAGGGACTGTAGTGATAGGACAAGAGGTAATGGGTTCAAACTTAAACAGAGGAAGTTTAGATTGGATCTGAGGAAGAAATTCTTTTGTGTAAGGGTGGTGAGGCACTGGACTGGGTTGCCCAGGGAAGCTGTGAATGCTCCGTCGCTGGTGGTGTTCAAGGCTGGGTTGGACATAGCCTTGGGTGGCATGGTTTAGTGGGAGGTGTCCCTGCCCATGGCAGGGGGGTTGGAACTAGATGATCTTAAAGTCCTTTCCAACCCTAACTGTTCTGTGATTCTATAATTCTATGCTCAGCACCTAATGAACTTTGAGGAGGCCAGCAATCCCACTGTTGCACAGAGATTTTATCAGAAAAGTTTCCCCAAGTACTACGTATATCACTTAGAAAATTTCCATAAGATTTTTTCCAGTAAATGGCATATAAGTATTTTTACAAAGAACAAGCAAATCATATAGCACTTGAATTTGTTACATTAAATCTCCCTGATTGTGCAACAATAAAAGATGAATGAGGATTTATGTTGTACGCAAATTGATTAATCTTTTCAAAGCATTGTTCAATAAAAACTGTGGGGTAGAATCACAGTGGTTATCTACTAGTACTGAAAGGCAACAGCAGAAGAGTTCGTATAACACCCATGTGCAGGCATGAGGTATACAGCAGTTTTTCATCTTGTTTTTAATGCATGTGCAGTATTTGTAGTTGTTGCAAAAAATACTCAAGAATGGCAGTTGCAAGGCATGGGTTAGGACCTTCACTGCAGTGGTTCTGAAGCACGTGCTCTGAGATGCCTTATTGCAGAGCCTTTGTAGCAGCAGCTGCTGGGGGAGGCTGAAGTGTCAGTTCCTGTTTTGTGATGGTATGTCGTGGAGGATGATGAGACCATTCCTAGTGTGACATCTGGGGCAAATATTCAATGCATCTTGTCCTAAAGGTTCAAAAGAATATGATCTCTACCATTACAACATCTGTAATTGTGGTGAAAACACCTTGCAATTAATGAAGGCAGCCCGGTGGAAGTGTAAACCGCATAGGTGCAGAAAGAGTTATGCCAAAGTGTGCATATTTTAATAGCAAGGATCATTAACAGCAAATGTTCTTAGCAAAATGGTTTGTTGCAAATAGAAGGCACTGGGGTTCCTCAGGTGTCCTCAAATGTGAATTAGATTGTGTTTGCAAACTTTTTTTCTGGTTCATTGTACTGATCAGGCAGAGGTGGATCTGGAGAGGAGCACTGCATTTCTGTATATGATTAAGATGGAGCAGCTGGGAGAGTTTGACTAGGATTAAACCAGAGGCATTCACATTTATTCAGTTAAGTGATTTTGGTCAGCCTTGTTTCAGTTCAGTAAGTCACCTTACAGTGTATTTGAACATTTGTCCGAATAGGATGCAAGTGTTTATACTCATCAACCATTGTCTGGATTCAGCCTATGTCTCTCAGACGCAATTTCAGGTATGTTATGAATTCCTGCAACAGGAGCAATCACTTTCTATGTGGTCCCACCTTGCACAGAGGTGGCTTGCTCTGGGTCTGTGTCTTCTGGGTGCTGCTGCAGTACAAAATTGTATAACAATCCACTAGCAATAACTGCCTCTGGTCATGAAAAATATGCAGGGGTAAATACAGCAAAAGAAACCATATGACATGAGTTCATGAGGTAAGCAGTATGGGACTGTCTGGAGAAGGCATGCTGAAGTTTTCCTCCTGCCCCTCTTATTGAAGACCTTTCTTTCAACGGCCTTCCTGCTCTTCACTGCTGCAATGTTAAAAAGGCATGTGCAGATGTGGCTAATGTCCTAAAAGGCAAAGTGAAACCAGCTCTGGTCCTCATGGGAGTCTCAAACACTCCCTGCTCCTCTATTTCTCGATTTGGAAAAAAGAAATATTGAAGTTCAGACATCTCAAATCCCTAGAGATTCTTCATTCTTAACTGGTTTTATCTTGTTTCATGCTTCCTACATGGGAATTGAAGTTTCAATTAATCTCTATTAATGAGAATTTTGGGGGATTTATTTATGAGAATTATGCCACATTTAACCAAGTGAAGCTGGAAGAGGTTATACCCTAACAGGCCTGGGAAAATAATAGACCAAGCCTAATTTTCCCCAGTTAATTGCTAATTGTGATTTTTTTTTTTGTGCAAAGTATTACAGGAAGTTTTTTATAGTGATCGACTTCTGTTTTCTTATTTATTTCTTTAAAAGTAGTAAATTCATATTTGTCCACACAGCACAATGTGCTTTTTTTTTTTTCTTGTCATGAAGTAAGTAACTCAGCAAAATATCAGCATTACAAAGTGATATTATTTTTCCTTTGAAGACTTGCTTTACACAGCATGTCATACTAGAGACAGTGCTGCTTTCAGATAATCTTATGATTTTCCTTTCTCCCACGTTTCATTCCATGTTGGCTAAAGTTAATGGAACTGGATATACTGGTTATATATAGTGGATATATATATGGTATGGTTAATACCTCTATTACTGGTCTTGCTGTATGATGTCTGCCAATCAGTTTATTATTTCAGTGTCTGAAACACAGGACATGATAGAGATATTTACAGTGATGAAAGCTACCTGCATAGTTCCTTTCACCCTTCACCAGGACACAAGATCAGAGACTTGCATGCATTAGCTTGAGCCAGGATTACATGTACTGCTCTGTGTGCATCCTGTGGGCAGCATTTGGCTTTTGGGTCTCACTCGGAACAGGTTCAACCTGAGCATCTGTCCTAACTCTGAAATGATGCAAAATGGACCCCTCTGTGGCAAGGCTCAGGCAGGGTTTGCCGTCGTTTATTTTAGAGCTGGGAAGCATGGGACCCGCAGCACATCAGGGCAGCTCCAACCCATTTAAATTAATCACTTCACAGGAAAATACAGCTTACGCTACAAGACAAATTCACTTGCTGCAAACCCTTCATGTTTGACAGGAAAAGTGCGCTTCTCTTTAGGACTCTAAACAATGAGTTGAGAAGCCTTTATAATTAACACTTTATTAAAAGATCTTAGATAAGGAGGAAGCCATTGTCAGAATGCATGCTGCGTCCCCAGAAGGTGCCTGGCTACATGTACATCATTTCCTCATACAATTCCTAAAGCTGAAAAAAAATCTATTTAACCCATCAGTTCCTTGTGTGATGTCTTATGTGCTTTAGTACCCCTCCATTGCTTTAATAACATTGCAAGCAGTCTTAGTTCTATTTCTGCAATGGTTTGGCTGGGGAGAAACAGGAGCCTGGACTGTGTCCTGAGTGGAAAGTAGTGCTAGGGATGCTTGGGTAGGATTAGTTTTTGGTGACAGCAATCAACTTAAAATAATCTTGGTCTCATGAATGACCTCTAAAAGCATTATTAATAGAAAATGTTTTAAGAATGAAATGGGTTTTATTTTTCTCATAATTTAAAAAACTTATTCTAGGTTAGTTTTACAGAACTGAAGGAGCTTATCCAAGTTTACAGACTTGGGAAAATGTGTAAGGGAGCATATAGAAAACATCAGTGATATGTGAAGCTCAGTCGTGTTTTGGACAGCATTGTCCATCTAAGATGTATAAAATACTTCTGCTTCTGTAAGGTCTCCCCATACTCTTGTATCCCTATGTGAGAGTAATCATAGTCAGTCATCTTAAAGAACTGGCTTCTGTAGCAAATAAACATACTAAGAGCTGAAGCCACCACATCAAAGACCCAGCTGAGGTCAGGTGCCTGTTCATTTCAGAAAGGTATACTGGATGCTGTCACCGAAGCTGTGAATGCTTTACATCTATAAAACATCAGTTATAAAAGCACAGAGTATAAAGCTTTCAATTTAAAGGCTAGTAGCAGATTCCTCACTTTCTGATAACTTCCCTCCCCCATGGGCATACTCATCCTTCTGTAAGTCAGTTAACACTTAGCCAAACAAGCAGAGCTTCCGCTCTCACCTCCAGCTTGGTAGACCACTGCCCTCAGCTGATCAAAGCTGCGTGCCTTAGTGTCAAGACTAGATTTTTCTCCTCTCCTTCAAAGCCCCAGCTAGCATGAATGCCATGAACTTTGGAGAAAGACCAAGAAAAAATTAATTTTGGATGATTGATGTAAAGTAAGCGCTAGAAATCTAGAAATATCAAAAGGCTGATGACCTCACAGGGATGGGGTAGTGCCTAAAAGATATGACATTCCTGTGCACTATTGAATCCTATGCATGTTTGTCCATCCCTTTAAAAGAGAAAGAGCTGTGCAACACAGAATATCTGACAGTAGTTGTAAAATTCCCGGAAATGCAAATTAAAAAAGAGGAAAAGTTTCTCTTTAAAATGAAACAAAACATAGGAAGTTGCTTCTTTTTGCTAAGTCACTGCTTTCTGTGGCTTTTTGATCTGTTTCTGAAAGGATTGGCAGCTCAGTTGGCAATTAAACAGTTGCTGGAAGAACACAGGCCTTTTTGAGTGTTTTCGAACAGTTTTCACCTCTTCTCAGGATTTCTTTGAAGAACCAAAGTCAAAAGTATTTTCAACACATCAAAACTCAACTTTGTAATTTGCAGACAGAAAGAGTTGGATGACTTCATTGCACACTGGGTAGTTCATGCTACACAGTGCTCAGATGTATACAAATGTTACTGAATGTCCTTCTGGTTTCAAATTATTTTGTTGACTCCATTCAGGAGCTCAAGACAACATCTTGAATATTACTTAGACAATGCTTTTTAGGTCACTATTTTTTCTAATTCTTAATGATAAAGAGGGAAAAGTGTGCTGTGGTTTAGCTGCTGCTGTATAAGCACGTGAAATCTGAACTGTAATTTCATGACACTGAATTATTGATTGCAATATATTTCAGAAAAGAAACTTCCTAGTTCACAACATTATTTTCAGTTTAACAGGAACAACACATAACTTTAGCTATTTAAGCAAAATTAATCCTTTTTTTACATAGAGACACTATGGTCATTTAGGATTGAATTCTCAAAACGTCTAGGTGTTGGTCCGTTGCTGCTCCCTGTGAGCTCTGGAATGAACTCATTGACTGCAAGTAGTGGCAGAGTTGCAAGGCTGCAGCTTTTCATTGTTTTTCTAACACTCATGTGCTCTTAGATTTGGAATATTAGTGGCTGATGGATGTCCAAGGCCCACAGAAAGTAATTCTTCAATGAGATCTGGTACCACCCAGACCAAGTGAAATTCTGTTTTGCTTGTTCTGCTCCTCTGTGCTACACAAAGCTCCACAGTATCCTCATGAACAACTTAAGGAAGAGCTTCCCATGGGGAAGCCAAGGTGGGAAGGTCTTGTTCTGCTCCTAACCGTGAGGATAATTTCATTGATAGCTAACTGATCGCTGTTGTTCATAAGTTTTTGGATGTAGCCACAGCTGTGTACAGGCATCTATTCAGCAAGTGGATCTAAACAACATGGAAGCATATCCGTATTTTGTGAAGAATTCTGGGTGTTCTAAAAAGACTCATTAGGAACATTCCCATTTATAACCCCCCCATCTACTGCACTATGATTTTATCGTACTTGCAGATTTAATTGTACTTGCAAATAACTAAACAAATCCACAAAATGTTTGCATTATATTAATTTACTTCACTTGGCCCTGCAATACTAGAACCATAATTACTTACATATTTCCCTTTACTATTTTCTAACCTCTCTTTGTAAATTGTCAATAAGCATTCTGGAGAGAGTTGGATTAAAAAAGAATACTGAGCATGTGTCTGATTAATATTTTAAGACTCTCAGGATCAAATCTAAAAATGTGGCTTTTTTTTTTTCTCTCGGCAAGTTCAAATTAACTGATAAAGCTGTACAGTGTGCATTCAGAAGCCTTTTTTTTAACTGTTGCATGAAAGGGGTTTTTACCCTTCAAAATACAGCCACCTATATCAGTAACTACCATGGAGAAGGCAGGTTTCAGTTTGCGCCGGTGGGGTGGCTGTGTTGCTAGCAGAAGGTGGCCTTCACATCTCAGCTGTACAATGAGTAGTCACCTCAGGCAGCTGTCCTTCACACATTGTCACAGGCTCTGCCAGGAGGGCACATGGTGGCTGCAGAGTTACTTCTCTCCCAGCCAGGCTGTCAGCAATGATGTGGGCTGCCAGTGCAGCTCATCCAGCCTCCACTGTCAACAGGGTTGCCACCCCTTCCTTCCCCTGCAGCTGCCAGAATAGACTTTTATTTCTGATTTCCATCATTCCCTGAGTCATTAAGAGGGAAGGAAGAACATAATGTTACTTCTGCACTCTCAGGTTCACTGTGGCAGCAGGTGCCATGGGCCACTGAGAATTTTTGCCTGCTCACAGTAGGCACCAGCCAGCCTCAACAGGCATAAACCCCTCCGTGTTAGTAACAGGGCAGTTCCAAATCGTAAGAAAACTCTTTTGTCTGAAGAGCTAGACATGAATGGGGACATATGGAAACTCCTTAACTCCTCCCTTGAGATTTTTGGTAAGTGTTGGTAACCTTATGGCTTGTGGTCTAGCGCTCACAGGGACAAGGTGAATTCAGTGTTTAAAGGGCTCATGCTGTTCCACTTCCTGTTTCTAAGAAGAGATGTAAGTCTACCCCCATGCTGCTTCTGATGTTAATTTGTGGTACTATGGTCTCCTACCTAAGGGGTATCTGCAAAACATCCTCTGCTTTTCTTCATTAGAGTTGTGCAATGTCTTCTTGCAGCTGTAGGATCCCATAGGAGCCTTAGGAAGAGCACACCCATTCACTGATCAACTCCTGAGAAGAACAACTTCATTGTTGTAGGATCAATATTTCACTTGAAGTAAGTGGTGGGCTCTTGATTCTCCAAGACCCTATTCCTCCATGTTATACATTGTTAAGTGGCTGTCATGTTCCACCCCAGAAGAGAGTGTGTTTCAGTGATGGGTGAACTAATTCTTATTCTTTCTGCTTCATTGATATAATGGGGTGTCATTAATCTTTGTAAAGCCTTTGGAGGTTGTCATATGGGAGATGGTGTCCAAGTGACAAATATTAAATTAATTAGGACTAGTTGCATTCTGGTTAAAAAAGAAAAAAAGAAAAATGAGTAAAGAAAAGAAACATCAATTGCCTCTGTCGTGGCTATTTATTGGTTTTGTGAGTGGCAATGAAGGATCTGTATGGAGTAGGATCATGTCAGAGATCATAGTGATGATCTGAAAGGTAAAACTATCCTTTGCTGATAAACTTTTCCTGCCATCAGCTGAGGAACAGTTCATTGTCTGCACTAAATTCAAAACCAAAATCCCTTAGGGAAAAGGCTAGTGCATTAAGGACAGTGCATCCATCAAATGTACCACCCAGTCCCCTCAAGGTTTTACTTTTTGGAATGGCAAGATTTATGGGATTTCTGTCACTTAGTACCTTGCAAGAAAAAAACTCTGTTTAAAAAAAGTCACAAAGCTGCTTAGTTTGGAATATGCCCTACCAGCTGTCCTGGCTCTTGACACAACTATGAACCACAGCATCCACGAAGAGCACTCTTAACTTTCCTGGGTCAGATTAATCCTGGAGTCTTTTCCCTGGCAAAATCAACATTGGAGATCAGAGAGTATTTACCTGTGTAAGGACTCTAACATTTGCCCAAGGATTTGTTGGAGTATTTGGAAGTATCTTGGTCATGTTGCTAATGCAGGGACAGCTAGCAACAGCAATACTATAAATAAATCTCCGCTCATCATGTAGCTGGTTAGACTGCTGCAAACACTTGAAGATCTGGAGGGCTGATAGGCAATGTGAGCTCCAGAGACCAAAGGAGCCTTCATAACAGATCTAGATGCCATCTACAGCAACCTTTCTCATTGAGGTTTGTAGAATTTAAGGGTAAGCTACAATTATTGAAAGAAGAGTTGTATTTTTTCACAAAAAATATTTTCAGATGTTTCTTGACATTTTTTTGTGCAGCTCTGAAATTTCATTTCACATATCTTAAGGGAAACCTTTGATAGTCCAATCAGAATAGAAAAATAAAAGCATGCCTTGCATTTAACTTTATTAGCCAGCACAGTATCAGGCAGTAACGCCTTCATTATAGCAATCTGAGTACTTCCTGAATAATTCAGAAGTGCCAAACAGAAGACTTGTTGCTTGGATGTGCTAATGAAAATATCAAGGGAATTAATTAACAGTCAATTATATCAATTTTAGATTTGGACATTGATTATGATGCTAGAAGCAAAATCTACGTTCTTTACAATAGATAATTCCTTACTTCTGACTGCTATAACTCAGTTTAATAATTCCAGTCAAAAGTGTGAAGGAAATAAATATTTGGATTATTTTTCACTTTTTCTCCCCCCTTTTTGATATGCTGAAGATAAATAAGATAAAAGGCGTGGTAGAAACATACACGTGTATCTTATAACTGTTGATGCAGATTTTGCTAGTTTGTGTTTTGTAGTAATATGCTTATGAAGAAGCTTGAATTCAGGGGATAATAAAAATAAAATATGGATGTGTATTTATTTTAAAGTTCATTTCTAAACTGGGAAAATAATGATTTGATATCATTGGTATTTTATTGATAACAGTGTTTTAAAAGGGAAGTTTTGATTTTTTTTTTTTTTTTTGGTGCTCAACAAACAGTGAAGTTTAAGTGTTGCGTTAAACTCCACAAGTGCTTTAAAAAAGAGAGAGTTTTCTGCTCTTCGGTGGTTGAGGAAAGCATTTCATTGAGATCAGTTTTTGCATGATTTGGCACGAGTTGTCTAGACTGGTTTATGAAAAATGACAGCTAGTAGGAAAGTAATTAAAAATGTATTTTGCTGAAAGCAAAAATATTTTTGGAATCTATAACAACCATCTTTAATTTGCCAACCATTTCCACAATTATTTTATATTAACTGGAGGATTTTGTATTCTAGAAAAGATATATATTGATAGCTGAGCATTGATAGCTTAGCATTGATAGCTTTCTGGTTTGATCTTCTCACAGGCTCTGCTCTTGTAACAAAATGGCAAGTGCTGAAAAAGTGATGAAATAGTACATTTAAATCTCTGGCATTCTTTATGAATTATTATGATTGACAGTAGATGGTGATAGGACTCTCTTCCATGGATGAAATATTCCAGTATTTTGGCTGGAGCTGTAGGAAACATTGCTTTACTTGGAGCTGATTTTACAGGTTTGAACATAGTAAAACAGTGTCCCTAGCTGAACAAAAAAAAAAAAAAAAACCCAAACCAAAACCAAAAACCACAACAAAACCCCAAACCAAAAAACACAACACTGGGAAGATCTGATAAGTGGAAAATACATAATCTGGAATCAAAGCCATGTATTACAATACAGGTTGTTCGCAAATCATGAAAGAGCAGAACTCTAATTGCCAGTGCTGTAGAGCACATGGTACTTTGGAGATTATTGCCAGTATCAGAATTGTTAGGTACCCCTCTGCATTTCATTTAATCACTTTCCCTGTGCAACCTAGAGCAGTCAAAATCTTGCTGTAAGTTATTTCAGATAATATTTTGGGGTGTTAGCAAGTCTATGCATCAGGAGGTCAGTGAGTTGGAAACCAGTCTGAGGATCACCTAAAACTGGGCATGCTTCTTAATATTGTTGTCAAATACGTGTTCACTAATCATAGTAAGCTTTAGTCTCAAGAAGCCGGTGTTCGCTTCTGTGGGGCCTCAGGGTGGGCAGGTGAGGAGAGGTTATCCCGTGTATTCAGCGAGGCCCAGTTCCTTCCCAAGAATGGCTTAAGCAATCTATTTTAGTGGGTTGATTACTCTTTGTAATTTATCATTCTTAGCTTACATTTCTGATTCAATATTTTAGAGACAAGAAATCAAATACAAAACACTGCAGTGAATGAACTATCATTTCTTTTAAAGCTGGAGATTAAGTTAAACTATTAATAACAATAAACTGATGGCTGAAAACTTGCTTGATAGTCCATTGATCTGTACCTGTTGTTTGTTGCTTCCTGGTATTCTTGGTGAGCGCTTTATTTATCACACTATCATTCTCCTATCAATTATTCATTCCATACTGGTTCTGTGGTTAACATCCAGAACCAGCTTTCTTATGAAGATGGGTACCCATAAAAGCTACAGAATAAGTAGCTTTGTACACTATGTTTTCTAAGCTGTGTTCCATTTTTGAATGATACTGAAAACTCCTTAAACGTCTGTGTAGAGATAGAGCTGTAGACACACAATGATTCTCTCTAAGTGAAGCAGCTACATTAATGTTCTTTCCTTCAGGCATATGAAATCTTAGTTAGGTTATCTCCAACAAACTCACAAAGTGCTTTGAAATCCTCAGTGAAAACTGTTTCGCTGATGGATTGACCAAGTACGTGACAACTGCCCAGCTGTGCAAGAAAGGTTTTGCCTATCAAACATCCTGCAGGAATATTGCTGTGCCCCACACCTTTCACGCATGGGACTATGGTGAGCTGTCTCATGATTTATGTTGAGGAAGAAAGTAGTTCTGCAATGTTAATTAAAAAAAAAAAAAACAAAAAACTTTAAAAGTTAAAAATGTTATCTCTACCTCTGACATTTCATAATGAGTATTAGAGCTGTTTCTTTTTTTGCCCCTCCTCAGTTAACTAACCACCTCTTCCCTATCATGTCCTGTCCCACTGACTGTTACATGGCTTCCAACTCTTCCCCTCTATGATTCTGCCCATTCTACCTCATGGGGTTTTAGTATTGCCTTTTCTTAGAGAACCATTTTCTTCTCAATTGATATGCATAGTCAGACACAGTTAACCCATGCTTAACTTATCCATAGTCTAAGTATCCCAAAGATTTAAGAAACACTAATAATCAGTTTTATAAGGGACAGCAGACAGCTCCCAAACATTTTGCAAAAGTGGGGGGCTCATATAAACTAGCAAATTTAGCTCACAACTTATTTCTGTGATAGGACCCCAAACTCTGATGTCAATGGTCTTTCTTGTGTCTGCATACACTTAGAATCATAGATTTTTGTCCTTGTTATGGTCTTTCCTATGGCATTAACTCAATGTGTATAATAATTTATGTTGTCACTTATGTTTAAAAGAGGCTTTCTGAGCAGCAGTATTTTGCCTGTTAAATCTTGTGAATCATACCTTGAATTGCATCTTAGTTTGAATAGATAAACTAATGTAGATCACAGAGAAACAGACAATGTATAATATGAGAAGAAGCAACCAAAAAAAGTCCTGGGTTTTACACAAGCTGAAGTTTGTGAAGGATTTTCCAGTGCAAAACATATTGTACTAATCCAGTTTTGTGTGAAATGTTCTTAGGATAAGCTCCTATCAACTGACCCACCAGTCATGTATGATATATACAGACAGGATATTAGTTATGGATTACAGACGTCTTTCTATAAAGTATTTTAAGTCCTGCCAATTGCAACACAATGACTATTGTTATGTATTGCCCTCTGACTAAACCTGCCACTGCCCTCATAAAAGCCCCTCTTGGAGTTTCAGTTGTACAGTTTAGTACCAAAGTGCACATTACTGGGCAGATGTCCCCAGCAGCAGTGGGAAACAGCTTTTTCTGAGAACAGCAGAAATCACCCAGACCTCTTAGAGTATGGGTTGAAGGCATTTGTCACAGCTGGTATTTATATCCAATGCTGGAGCCACTCAGATGTGGTTGGGTTGATGTTAATTCATAGAATCATAATGGTTTGAGTTGGAAGGGTCTTTAAAGCTCATCCAGTTCTAACCTCCTGCCAGGCAGTGACACCTTCCACTAGACCAGGTTGCTCCAAGCCCCATCCAACCACCTGGCCTTGAACACTGCCAGGGATAAGGCAGCCACAGCTCCTCTGGGCAACCTGTGCCAGGGCCTCACCACCCTCACAGGGAAGAAATTCTTCTTAATATTTCATCTCAGTTTCCTCTCTGTCATCTTAAAGCCACCCTCCCCTTGTCCTCTCACTACATGTCCTTGTAAAAAGTCCCTTTCCAGGTATATTATGGGACAGCTTAAGGTATTGAATTCTCTCGGGGTGAAATCAGAGGGTGCTGACCCACTACAGCCTCATTTAGAGAGTTAGAAAGCCTCCCTGCCTTCCACCCCACCAGTGGGCAGTGCAGTTTGAGAACCCAGCCATGGTGTGGGAGAAGAGGCACAGGCGAGTGCCACATTCACCTCCTATACCAGGCAGGGGACCGGCACAGAGAGGCAGCGTGCTGACGATGCTGGGGTTTCTCCAGTGGCTGCAGAGCCAAGAGCAAGAAACAGATTTCAACATCTGGAGCTCTCCTCCATCATCCCCAACCTTTTCATTTCTTATTTTCTTATTCCAGCTCCTCCTGCCTCCCTCTTCTGCCTTATTGGAGTCATTAATGAGGGTGTAAGCCATCCCCTTACTAGGCAGGCATACATTTTGGGCTTGATGACCCTAATCCTCCTCATGCTCAGCCTATCTCCTTTCAATTGTTTCATCAGCTGCGTGACTGCCGGCTCACACCTGACAAGTGACAAGTCTCAGGCTCCTGCTGACTAGATAATCAAAGTCTTGTCAGAGCTGTCAATACCCTGCAGATAGGAGAGGACAATGAGAGGAAAGGTTTCTACAGAAACCACTGCCTTCAAAAAATACCGTCGATTCTTCTTACAGACATCACCTGTTTGTTTCAAAACATTATTTATTACTGAAAATATCGTCTCTGCAGAAGAAGCATGTAAGCAGAATAATGGCAGTGGCTTTGAATGACATAGCCCTCCAAATCTGCCAGTCCCAATGTTTTGTTGGGAATTGTTTTGAATCCCCCCCAGAAGGAGAATGTTAATGTTCAGCAGCCATTTAACCTTCCTAAAGAATTTAAGGGAGACCATTTCAAGTACCATAATTATAATTTGATAAAACCCACATTTTTTTAAAGCAAAGAATGTAGAAGTATGTTCTAGTCTAATATTGCAGACCAAGGTTATTTATGGTCTTTCTCAATTCTGGAACATATTCAAATGCAGATTTGATTTAAGATGTTAATTAAAGCACAGGGCAAATTTTTTCACTTATTTACAGAACTCTAAATCTGCAACCTACTGAAGTTGATGAATTTCATCTGGGTTTCACTAGCACAAGAAAGTGCCATATCTGACACACAGCTATTTGGATATTCTAACGTATTTACAGTCAAAGTATGTGTTAATGTTTTGAGACTCTGGGATGGACAGACGTTTTGAATGTGATGGATTCAAGAGATATTTTTTTTAATACTTTGTGTATTAAAAATAAATGACCTTTGATTTGAAAGGTAGCTATGTCTGGAGAATAAAACATTGCTTTTCACGGCTTAAAGTCCTTTAAAATAATATTGAAGGTGAAGTTTCTGGAGACCTACTGACTGTTTAGTGTATACTATTTACTGTAGCACCAGAAATAAAGTGGTGGGTCTGGCCTGCTGCTGAGAGAAAGACATATGGCATTTCTTGCCTCAGAAAAAGAAGCCTTTAAGCAGTGTTTTCATCAGCACTTTTCATGTGCTTGCCTTCAGTGCCACTTCCAGATACCTCATGGTTTGAAAGAAGTGGCACTGCTCAGTCACTCCCCAAGCCCTGCGTGCAGCACAGTCCTTTTCTTTGCTTTTATGCCTATTTCTTTTTATTAGGAATGGCTTTGTTAGACATAAGCTGTTATCCATCTGAGTTCTGTTCAGCTGTCAAGCGCTGGCTGCCTTTGCTGCTAGTATCAGCAGTCAGCATTAGACAGCAGAAGGTGGCAGGCAGACCTGGAAGTTAAAGCTCGTTAGATCCTTGGTGGGTTGATCCCTATGCCTGTGGGTTTGCTGGAGAGGTTGGTGCATGCTGCACAACCAGAGCTGGGCAGGCAGCTGGCTTGTGGGCTTCTGGGCCACCACCTTTGAACTGCTGCGCTGGGGAATGAGGAAGGCAGGGGCAATGCTGATACCCCAGGAACACTCCAGGGATTGTCAGCCCACTGATGGTCCAGACTAAGAGAGAGAATACATTGTACTGTTTGCTCCTGCTCTGCTTGATGTGGAGCTGATGTTTTTGTGTGGAGGTAGGAAAGCACTGGGGATGCTGCCTTGAGGCTAGCTCCCACCTGTTAGTGCACTGTGAGAACATCAGGAGCTGCCTTCAAACCTCAGTTGTGGTTTACACTTCTAGTGTGAGGGAACAGAATTGGGAAATAAGAGGTCCAGTGCTCCCCCAAGCACTGCCCAGCATTGCCCCATAGCTGTGACTTCTCAGCACTGGTGGCTGCTAGCAGAGCTCAGAGGAAGTTTTCAGAGAGAAAGTTGCCTTCTTTTTTTTTTTTTTTTTTTTTTTTCAATCAGAAAATGCCGATTTGTCAAAAGCAAAACAATTCACAAAAACATCTGGCTTCCAATGAATCTTCCCAGAGAACCTAGCCTGCTAAGCAGATTTTCATTGTAAATCTGTCTGGTTCCCTGCCAGGTCACCTGTGTGGCTATGTGGCTGCCTGCCGGCATTTGTGGCTCAAAGGTAGCCACACCAGAAATTCTGCCCCACATCACAGACCTTGGCTTTCGGGATTTACATCTGCGTAGCAAAACCCCATCCCTGAACACAAGGAGACTTCCCAGGCACACACCCAGGCTTCCAGCAGCCATAAGTCTGGTGGATTTCCATTCTGTAAGATGTTCAAGAAAAAGAGAAGGGGGAAGATATGACAAAAAAAAAAAAAAAAAAAAAAAAAATTGCCCTGAATCTGCATGGAAACAGATTTCTAAATGCTGGCATTTCTTGCAGACCACAAATTCTGAATTCTGGCAGTTCCCAAATGTCAGTTGATAGAAATCATGTAGTGAAGCTTAGAGGTAAGATATGGGATACAGGAAGCCAGTTTGGTGCTTCCAGGTTAAATGTGTTTAGGTAGATCATATGGAAGCAGCCCTATTTGTGTGAAATACATATATTTATCCACAAAGCAAGTATAAGTAGTATCACTGGACTTAAGCATTTATTTAATGTTATTTAAAGTAAATAATAGTTATCATATGAGCCATCTCACTGCAAATACTTCTATATAATTTTTAAACCTCACTAAAACCCTTTTAAGTAATCTAATTTTTGTGTTTAGTTACCATATAATGCATGTCCTGCTAATCCTGATTAAATGCATAATTGGGTGTATTTAAAGTACTTAATTCACAGTATTAGTGCTTATTTAGACAATAGTTTTCTTATTAAAGATTAGTTTATTTGTTAATCAAATGTCACTTAAAATGTAGAGTGGCTGGAGCAGAGTAATTGTATCATTTACTTGAAAGAAAGCTGTAGACAAAGTAGGTGGGATAAAGTAAACAAGAAACTGTTTGAAGATCACTATTATGTGCATGCTTCTAATTTTATCCATCTGCCTCCAGCAAAGAAGTTGAAGGGAAGGGAGAAGAAAAAGGCTGGAGCAGTGCTGGGTCAGATGGCTCAGTGGTGCTTAGCTGGGTTGCAGGAATTTTTAATTCCCTTCATTTTTGTGAAACAAAGTTTTCAGTATGTAACTAATGGAAATGTTTTGCTAAAGTTTTTGCATCTAGGGATGCATTCCTTGATGGTGAGATATGGCCACTTCCCCCCTGTTTGTCACCATGCTCTCCCCAAAGCTAGCTGGAGGGAATGTGGTTGAGAGAGCTGGCTTTTAGTGCTGCTCAAATTTGGGCTCCATGGCTCTGTGACAGCTTAGTCACACTGCCTGCTCTTGGATAGGCAGTTCTGGGAACTCCTACTAGCTAGAAAAGCTGAAAAAGGTCTTCTTTCAGCTTTTGAAGCTGTTTATTGTTTCAGGTTTTGCGAGTATTCTCATTTGTGTTCTACTGCTAATTATTTTCAGTTTTAACCATCACATAAAAAAACAACTACATTAAAAGCTGTATCAGAATAATTACTGGAATTTTGTATTAAATTGCCTGCAGTTTTCCTCAATAGGAGGAGAGGAAAGGAAAGCTCTAAAGGAAAACTGGTTTAACATTGGCAATCTTTGATGCCTTTGTTTATATTAGTGTGAAAAGTAGCCCTTCCCTGGGCATGGTGATGCTGCTGTCCCCTTTCTTTCTGAATCTCAGACAGTGGAGAAGCCTCAGCTGATGCAGGTAGAAGTAAATGTTGATGAAGCTCAGCAGTGTTGATGAAGTCTCAGCTCTTCAGAAAAGTGGGAGCTGCACTGCAGCGAGTGGAGCTGTGTTAATTTTCTGCAGCCCCATGGGTTGTCTTTGTCTTCTGTGGGCTGCTCAGCCCACCTCTTGCTTCCTGGATGGTGAAGTGAAGAGATTGATAGGTCTTATGTCACTTGTTAATTAATAAATTCTCTGCATCATCCAAGAGCTGAACAACTCCATTTCCAAATCTAGAATTTTCAAATTGCAGTTTGCAACATGCTGAGATATGTCTTTGGCAACACATGAGGTCCTGACATCCAGGATTTGAGGGAACTTCTGAGGCTTCCCCTATCATTAATTTGTCCTATCTGGAAAAGGCATGGAGTAATGACAGATGTGAGAATGATGTGGCATTGACACAGAGAATTATTCAGATGTAAATTTTGCCTTTTTTTTTTTTTCTTTAGGAATGCTCTTTGTGAACTTAGGTTACTAAAATAAAATCAAAACCAGGTTTTTTTTTTTTCCTTTTTGGAGATGGGAATAACAGTAGAATATAATCTATAGCATGTACACTTAATGGCTGTAAATCTGTTCGTTAGCATGTCAAAAAACCTTTTATCAGTAGTTTCAAAGTTATGCTCAGAATTGAGTGAGTCTCTAATAACATTCTGGGAAAGCTTGTATTGAAATCTCTTTCCAAGAAGTATTTGGGCTATCTGCAGGTTGTGTGAAGAATGCCAGGCATTGCACAATGCCAAAACACGATAATGGACATACTCCCAAGGAGGCTGCTGCAGCAAAGACTCACTTTTTCTCCCTCTGAGGAAAGATAAACAAACTTAAAGCTCTGTGTTTTAATGTGGAAATGTCGTGACAGTTATGTAGAAAATGTTACGGTTTTATTAAGGCAGACATGGTAAGTGTGAGGTTGTACATATTGCCAGTTCTGTCCTATGATGAGTAGGTTGCTACCTCCTCTGAGTTTAGAAAAGTCTGTGTCATCTAAATGGTACTGTTGATGATGTCTGGTGTGTCTGCTTCAGTTTATGTGTGGTGGTACAGCCCCTAAACATTCACAAAGCTTTAGGCATTGATTGTCTGGCTGATATTCATATTGGTAGGCATTTTTCTGAAGATACTCAAAATTTTCTTAGTTGTATAAGCCTCATGGGCTTATACAGCCCCTCTGGGACTACTGCTTGATCTAATAGTCTCTGAGAGACCAACTTTTTTTTACTCTGTGGTTCTTTAGACTGTTTTTATAAGTTAGTGGGTCTAACTTATCCATGAAAGGACATCTATGACTATGAGAAATACTATGAGGATGACTATGAAATATACTATGTCTTCAATGTTTTGCCAAGATTGTTTCAGTATTCAACAATAAAAGATGATTTATTTGTTGTTATTTTTAAAAACACGAATGGAGAAAGGAAACTCCATAACAAGACTTTAAGGCATGTTTGCATGAAACACACAAGTTGTATGGCACCACATTTTTCAATGGGGGCATTTCACCAAAAAGCTCTCATGATCAGCTTCTGATTTACACTTCTTTTCCATCATTCTAATCCCTATCTGAAAATATTATTGAGACAAGAATTGAGTCATGACTCCTTGCAGAATATATATTTAATATTTCCTTAATACAGAATGCAAATTATTTTTCTGTAGTCTACGTAAAGATTCTGTATAATACAATTAATTGATACAAGTGGTTTCAATTCTCCTTAATATGGCAAATCTCTAGTGTGAAATATTATTAGTTAATGATCAACACAAAATAGAGTTCATTTTTAATGCAAGTACAAGATTTGAATTAATTTGTAGTCAGAGCAGAGTTATTAAACTGTATAATATATACACACATACATTTCCTTCTTTTGTTTTTAAAGCTTTTCACACTCAGCAGATATGATGATATGGTCATGGTCTGTCTATCTAAATTCTTTTTCTTTTCCATACCAAACAACTATCAGACACTTATTTGGGGTTCCTCCACAACATGCTGCTGTTTTTCTGTGCTAAAAATCTCATAACTGACTTGAATTTTTTTTTGTAGTGACCTGTGTTTCCAGTTTGTGATGGTTTAACTCTAGCCAGCAGCTAAGCACTGCAAGGTTGCTCCCTCACTTCTCTCCCCTGGTGGGGTGAGGAAGAGGCTAAGAGTAAGAGAATTCATGGATTGAGATAAGAACAGGTTAATAATTTAAGTAAAATACCAAGTTTTAATGAAAAGGAAAATAACAGAAATAAAACTCAAGAAAAACAAGTAATGCAAGTGAAAAACAATTGCTCAGCACCAACCAATTGATGCCCAGCCTGTTCCCAAGCAGTCACACCTGGCCAGCTTTCCCTGTAGTTTATATGTTGAGCATGATGTTCTGTGATATGGAATACCCCTTTGGTCACTTTGGGTCAGCCATCCCAGCTGTGTCCCTTCCGATCTTCTTGTGCACCCCAGCCTACTCACTGGTGGGGTGGGGTGAGAAGCTGAAGTGTCCTTGACTTAGTGTAAGCACTTAGCAGCAGCAAGTAAAACATCAATGTGTTATCCACATTATTCTCATCCTAAATCCAAAGCACAGCATGATACCAGCTACTGGGAAGAATATTAACTCTATCCCAGACAGGACACAGTTTATACAAATCATCTGGTGTGTAGGCATGAACCTGTGGCTCAGTTTCCACCTGCCACTGAAGAACTTTCTGTCTCTGAGATACAAACCTGCTTGCTGCAGTGCAGTGTTGCTGAAGCCTGTACTGGTCCACGTGCAAAAGTACTATCTCTAGCAGAGAGACAGTAGAATGCAGCAGGCATGATAGGTTTGCACAGACTAATCTACTTTGAGCAGAGTATTAATGCAAGCAAAAGAGAGTACACAAGCATACTGGTAAGAGATTAGCATAAAACTATGTACATTATCATGGTTTCACTTTCTTAGATTTAATGTGAGTGATGTTTTTTAATATTACTATTAAATTTATAGCAGTGAGATAAGTATCAAATTTTCCTGCAATTGCATTAAATATGGTAGGGAGGAAGTATTGGGAGAAGTGCCAAATAGAATTTGAATGTTGCTTTAAATACACACGGGATGGAAGAAGCAACTTGCAGGGAACAGCTGTTTCGGCTGGACCTTGTCACTTTTCTGTCAGTTGTAACACTGAGTTAATCAGATTCCTTTAAAAACTGTTGTGTTTAAAATGCAGCACAGATCAAAAATAACTATCCGGTTGCTGGAGTCTGTACATGTTATGGAACCACTTCATAAATGAGGACAGAACTTCATGCAAATACATCAGTATGTATTTTCTCCTGTTTCAGTGCATGAGGGAGGACTGGAGGGATTTGAAGTGGTGTAATCCTTTCCATTCCTCCTATTTGCATTGTTTCACAGGTCAGTGAGCTGCAACATTTGTGTTTTGTTTAAAAACACATATTTTAATGTATTGGCTAGATACCAAAATTTGTCTGAAGAATACAATTGAAAGTCTTCTTTAGTCATAACTGCCTTGTCTGGTTTACATAGCCCCCAAATTGTATCAAAATAAAAGTATAATACCAGTCTGTGCTACTGCTTGAGCTCTTTGTTTTTGATGAGCGAAACAAGCCAGAGGGTCTGGGCCGATGTTTTCTGCTCTGAGTGTATTCTTCGGTTGCTTTCTGATGGGTCAAGTTACAGTAAGATAAACTGGGAGAGGAACAAGAAGCACTGTCTTCTCTGGACAGGACCAACTCATATACTCTACTACGTGTTTCCCAAAGCTTTTCTGAGAAAGGTGTTTTTACTATCATGGTGTATTTTGATTCTTCAATTTTCAAATCTGGCTTTCTCACTTTCACTCACTTTCGCTTGCTTTCTCTCTTTCTTTCTCTTTATCTCTTGTGGGAGATTCCAGGACAACGAACTCTGACCAATATGATCAAGCGTTGACAATTTATTAAAGGCAAGCAGCGTCTTTTATAGAAAAAGCCTCAGAAGACTAGAACATTCAATAACCTCTGATTGGTTACATTCTTTAGCCAAGTGTTAGAAACGGTTTTATGATTGGTTGTTACAATAGCAAGTGATTCCCAGGCTGCGGCCACAACAGCAGATGGTTTCAAGGACACAACTATCAGGTCCTTTGTACGCATCCCTCTTAACAATCCTCCGTGCCAACGTTCTCAAAGCATTCCGCACATACGCGACCTATAGTAACCTCCACACATTCTTTAGTAACTTGCAAGCAGGGCCTCACAGCCTTTGGTTCACTACTTTACAAATGTCAAGCAGTTGTCTGGATTGCTCACAGTCCATTTTCAGCAAGAAACGCTGCAACAATTCCCTCTTTTTGTTTTTGATCAATCCAGACCTGACTTACAGCACGAGATAGCATTTTTACAATACATTTCCATAAACAGCAAAAAACTAAGACAACAACAACCAATGTTATCATAATCGATAGACCTTGCTTAATTAATGTTCCAAACCAGACACTAATTCCCCATTCTTGTAGCAATTTCTGAAACCAATTCCATTCTGAGTTTAACTGCAATTTCTGTACTCCATTTTTTAAGATTTGAATACTTTTGTGTACAGATTCAGAATGATTAGAAAGATTCATACAGCACATTCCTTCAAAGTCTTCACAGCCATGATCTTGAGCTAACAGTAAAAAATCAATTGCTGCTCTGTTCTGTAGAGTAGCGTGTCTTATGTTATTCACATCTAGTAGAAGACCACTTAAAGCTTCAGAAGTAGCATTAGTTTGTTTAGCAAGCCATCATCCTAGCTTATTTAAGGTGGTTAATGCTCGAGCAGCGCCAATTGAAGAAATAATACTTGCAAAAATGCGCTCTGCTGTGTTCCAAAATTCCACACGATCATCACACAAGTTAGTAAAGGCATGCAAACTTCTCCTTTTACAGTGAGTGTGTCTACGTCTAATCTGTAAAATTTGTGAGTGATTTGGCATTAGTAGGGTTAGTCGTCCTAAACTACATGGACCTCCTTTAATGTGGGAAGGAACCCCTGGCCAGGCACGATCTCCACAGATTAGGAAGTAAGCACTACGCAGGCTAATGGGTTTATTAGTAGCTTTAGATATGTTAGGAGAAGTATAGTCACACCAAAAACTGTGATTATTATACACTGAGAGGGTGGCATTAACCCACCATGCTTGTGACTGATCTTCCCAGTATAATTAAAATACAAGCCAAAAAAGTACTGAATGGATCGTCTGGAGATGATGTTGCTAAACACAAAGAATCTTGACCTGTAGCATTTGCTAGAGTTACCCATACATTAGTTTTTGGCTGATTTGAAATCCATGATTCCCCAATGGCTAAAGTCACATAATAATTATCAAGGTAGTTGCTCTGCTGAATCCACATAGTCTTTCCACAGCTTGACCCATCAAGCAGGTATCCATCGAAGTCCGTTATCTGTAAGGAAACAAATATATCCTCTACCTGTTAATTTAACCTCTGCAGGGCCTTTCCATTTGTCCTGAATTGAAATCTTTATACTGAACTAGGATTTCCTCTGTTTTATTATTTGTTACTCCTGACTGCAAAGCTGGTCCATGAGTAACCATAGGTGGTTCATTTCTGTTCCCTGCTAATCGCAAATAGTTCAAAACATACAATACTTTGGCCAATCTTTCATCAGATGGGAGCACCTCTCCCCCTTTTTGTTTTAAGATAAGAGATTTTTGGGTAGAATGAGCACGCTCAATAACAGCTTGAATGATGGGTGAATGTGGAATACTGATAATATGTTGGATACCTCACTGATTATGGGTAAATTGTTTTGCAATATAGGCAGGACCATTATCCGTTTTAATGCATCTAGGGACTCCCATAGCTGCAAAACAACCATATAAGTGTTTTAATACATGTTTAGTAGTTTCACCAGTTTGTGCTGTGGCCCAGATTGCCATTGAAAAGGTGTCAGTGGAGACTCCCTCACATCAAGGTCTGGCATGGCATGCATCTCCACCATTCAGCGCCTGCTGGGTTGCAGCCAGCAGCGGAGCTAAAGGTTCTTCTTGATGGCCATCACAGAGGCCAACCCAGTCTTGCCCTTGACTGTGATAGGAAATATTTGGCCAACCTCAGTCCTTGCATCTCATTGTCAACGCAGAGTTTCACCTGCTTCATCCAGTAACAAGTTACTGCTATGGCAAAGCACATACAGATGTACATTAGCAGTTTGTATACCACAGGGTGCAGCAGCATGCTGAAGATGCCAGAGGCAACGAGGTTCTCTCACTCTCTCAATTTGTTCCGTTGCCTGCTTTATAACACTATTATTGTATTAGAATCTTTCGATCTTTTGCCTTAGCATTTTCTAGCAGCTGCTGCAAATTTGTAAGCTCTAACATCTGTTTTACAAGTGACAAATCCATACAATAGAAGGTGTATTTTCTTATTAGCAACTGGCTAGTAAGTACAGGTGGTTTTGTACACAAAAGCACATCCTCTAATAATAGCTACTTTACTAGCACACATATTCAAGCTGTTACTTTTCAGTTGCTCTTAAGTGATGTTTTGCAGTAATTCATTTCTCTCTTCCTCTATCTCATTCCGCTCAGGATATTTACGGTCAGCTCCTGTAGCTGAGGCATTGGGCTTTTCCAGTCATCTGTCCAGCTCATGGCAAGGCTTGACAAACTTTGCAGGTAGCCGCCATAGACCTGTAGATAGGAGGACACAAATATACCCCCTCCCGCAGGTTATCAGTTCTTGAGGAGTAAGTCAGGTTAAAATGTTTCCTTAAAGCAAAGGCATTCTGATGAAACAGGAATGTGAAGCAGCTTCAGAAGCAAACTATGGCGTACACTATCTATGATTGGTTACATAAACTTAGCAACAGGCATACTATTGGTTAACATGTTTCATGAGAACCTAAAGTGTGGTTTTTATAAGCAAGCAAGATTTACAGCCCAATTTAGCAACCTTCTTATCTTAGCTCCTTGTTATCTTCTAGGCCTGCATTCTTGATGCATTAGCTATCCAGAAGTTACTTCTTTTCCACGGTTGGCTGCACAAGGGTAACCAGGAGTTACCCCTGCTACATGGCCAGCTGCACATAGTTACTTTCACTCAGAGGAGGCATATGTCCATTCTCTAACAAGAAATTATCCACATCTTTCCTTTTTTTTTTTTTTTAGCCAAAGCTGGTTTACCGATTTTTCAATCATATCACGAACATATTGCAAAATACAAGGTGTAATCATAACTATGGTCAAGACTTTTACTAAAATCATTACTAAATCATACAAAAAACCTTTTATCAGAGATGCGAGCCAACCATTAAAACCCCAAGATGTAAGAAGGGCATCTAACCAAGAAATCTAATCATTCTGATAGACATTGTGAAGTACTTTCATACTTCCAAATCACATACGTATTACCACTAAAAACAGCATTGTGTTAACCGACAAGAAGTTTTCTCTGCCACCCTGATGCTGTTGGGTGGAGGCTGGTAAAGCTTGTGGTTGCGCTATCGCTCTTGCTTTTTCTGTTAGCAGTTTGTGTTTCAAATCTTGGATTCACCCCTAGGTTACCTTAAACACACTAAGCAGGACTGCTCCACAGCAGCTAATGAGCAGCAGCCACAAATACCTGCCAGCAACAGCACTTTTGCATTAACCCTTTCTTATCTATTAAACCCCCCCTTTTTTTTTTTTACATAAACTAGACAACAAGTGAGTACACAGACCATTGTTTGCCCTCAACGCACACACATGGGATCCCACAAACACACTCTATACAAATACAATATTTAACACACAAAATACATATAATCATTACTCCCACTACATGGTCCCACGTACAAAACATGGTGCAACGACCCTGTGAAGACAATCAAAAAACCAGCTCCGAGCGGCATCATCGCCATGCAAGGTGGCAGGCTCAGTCTCAGAGGGAGTCCCAGCAGGGGCTCTGCCTCCCTTACATCGCATGAGGCTTGGGCTTTTATACTGACTAAAATGCACACTCATTCCGATGCAGGTGGCCAGTCTGCATCGGAAGAAGTGGCCAGCAGTATCTATAAAGGTCTGCAAGGGTCGGTAGAAACATGAACATACTTATATTTGCCAACATTTACCACATGAATATCACAGAGAGACTATGTAAAATGAGTTGCATATCACCGTTTGCCTGATATCTTTGATAAGAGCATACGAGAGACCTTCTTACTGCAGGTTTTGATCCGGCACATATACCACCATGAAAACATGCAATACATCTGCACCCCCCACCCATCTCGCTTCTCCCTTTATGGATATAAATCAGGCTCTTTTTCTGGATTAACAGGCACGGGGTCAAAAGGACTATCCTGGTCAGCATCAAAATTATCAGGTGTCAGAATCTCAGGAGCAGCAACAGCAGTCTGTGTTCAGGAGTTTCAGCATTATCAAGTGCAATTAAAACATTTTTCTCCGCAGGTTTCCCGTGATCTGAGAGTAGGCTCTTTCTCGGGATTAACAGGGCTCAGGGCAAAAGGATTGCCCTCATTCCCGTCGTCAGTTTTCGCAGCTGTAGTGACAAGGTTCGGGGGGGGAGGGGGGGGGGACGCTGGGCTCCACTATCTCCTGACTCCCCAGGAGTAGCCGGTAAAGGTGGATAGCTCATTTTCGTTGACTGACATGCCACCCCCCTTTTCTCAATTTCCCTTCACGGAGAGACTGTATCATCATGACTTTCGTCAGGGTTTGGACTCGCCGCATGATCGGCTGAAGCTGGCAGGGGTGGTTTTACATGGTCTGTTGAGTTTGAAACGCCAACTGACGCAGCTTCTGGGTCGCCAGGACTTTTTGACGGAGACAGGGAAAGAGCACTACTAGCAGAGACTACTGCAGCTTGTTCCGACTTCATCGCTCGCAAAATCTCACGAATGAGCTTCCATAATGTAGAATAGTTACGTTTCCTTTCCCGCTTTACCACCATTACTGACAGTGTCCCATAATCGAACTCCTATAGCCTCCCAAGTGGAGGGTTCGAAAGCCGTATCCACACCATTTAATAACCCTTTATCTTTGCTCCATTGCAACAACCCTTTAAGGGTGGCTTCTTCATATTTAATCCCTCTCTTAGAGAGGATGTGGTGGAGAATCTGCAGGACTGCTATCTCATCTTCTGCTATAGTAGCCCTCATTCCTCCCCGGCCGCCACTTGCCTGTTGAAGTGAATCTTTTGCAGAACCCGTAGTTCTACAGACGCACGTCACTCCGTTCATCGACAGTTGCTGCTGTTGGCTTCTTTTGACTGGACCTTCCACCCTCAAATTTGCACTGATCTTCACCGTTTGACCAGCTCTCAGGAGGCAGATTTGAGGGTCCCCTGTACTGCCTGCAGTCCCTGTTCAGGCGCCATTTGTGGGAGATTCCAGGACAACGAACTCTGACCAATATGATCAAGCGTTGACAATTTATTAAAGGCAAGCAGCGTCTTTTATAGAAAAAGCCTCAGAAGACTAGAACATTCAATAACCTCTGATTGGTTACATTCTTTAGCCAAGTGTTAGAAACGGTTTTATGATTGGTTGTTACAATAGCAAGTGATTCCCAGGCTGCGGCCACAACAGCAGATGGTTTCAAGGACACAACTATCAGGTCCTTTGTACGCATCCCTCTTAACAATCCTCCGTGCCAACGTTCTCAAAGCATTCCGCACATACGCGACCTATAGTAACCTCCACACATTCTTTAGTAACTTGCAAGCAGGGCCTCACAGCCTTTGGTTCACTACTTTACAAATGTCAAGCAGTTGTCTGGATTGCTCACAGTCCGTTTTCAGCAAGAAACGCTGCAACAGTCTCTCTTTCTCTTTTTCTGAAAGCAAGCATTTAACATTTTCAACAGAATAGATGTGATTTTTTTTCTGACCTGTGCTACCACAAAATCTTTTTTAATATGAAGGAAATCATTGCAGTAAGTTATAATTCTGGGGTGGCTTTTTTTTTTTTTTTTCTTTGTGTGTGTGTGTTTGTGGTTTTTTTTTTTTTTTGTTTCCCCAGGGTACAGATCTAACTGTATATGTAATAAAGAATTAAATAGTACCCTGCATCACTCTTCATATTCTCCATAAATTATAAATGTGTTTATTATTGTCATCTTCAAAAGTACAATTAAATATATGGCATTGTTGATGAAAGCTTTAGTTAAAATAATTTCATAAAAAAACATTTTAAAAGGTACAGAGTCTTCATGCTGCAAATACAGTTATGCCTATTAGTGCTGTGATGTTATGAACTCTCACAAACTGTGAGGCTTCATTACTTGAGTAAGGGACCTCTAAAGAGACCAACTGCACTTCACGTAATGGTGCTGCTAAATCAGTGAGCAATATTCTCCTCTTTGAGTCAACACAGAACAAATGGCCCAGTAGGGTGCTGGGAGAAGACAGCATTGCTGGAAAGACCGTGCTAAGATGCCTAGAAGTCATAAATTTGAGGTCATGATTATGTGCAGTTCACACACCTCATTGCATTATTTTTGCAAGACAGGGGTGTGAATACTGGCGTGCTGGCTAAACTCCAGTTCCAGCAATTATGTTTTATGCCTGAAATTCCCCTGCAGTTCCAACTTGATATGTTTCACATCTCAGTTTGTACCATTGCTGTGTTGTGTTAAGCAGCTGACATTTTTACTCTATGAACTGCTGCATTTTAGATGTGAGTCTTCTGTGTGATCATGGTCCAGCACTTTTGAAAAGACTCAGAGTGAAACCTGTTGTGCAAGTAAAAATTGCTACAGAGGTTATGGAAGCAAATACTGGAGGCTGATCTCTGCAGCCTGCAGGAGTTTTATATCAGTATGCAATACAGAAGTTTTACAGCAATTTGTAGAAAACAGGATTGTCTAGGACTGATCTCTGTTCTCTTTCTTTCAAAAGGAGAGACCAAGATCAAAAGCCTTAGCCCAATCAGTCAGGCTTTAATCAAATGAAGCACTTGAGTACATGCCTTATGCTAACCACATCAGGATTATTGCTCATTTCAAGGAAATAACCATATGCTATAACAGGAACTTGTATATGGTTCTCAGCAACCTTGTATCCCTGTGTCTGTCTGTAACATCCACTTGCTTTCACTTGCTTTCATTTGCTTTAGAGTGAGGTGAACATGCCGTCTAATAAAAAATAAGCAGGTGAAGGCACTGAAACACAAAAGACTTGTTGCTCTGAGATCAGTTTTAAGCAAAAGAGCAGCTAGAATATAAGCCAACAGAAAGGTTCTGTGTGACTTCAGTGGGCTTTGCGATACACATCGTATCCTGATGTTTAATAGACCGTTGTCTTCTCAGAACTTCTGTGGCGAGTCACAAGAATTTGGCTTTTGACTCCTTCCATTTCAAACTGTGAGGCACGTGCAAGGACTGCATGCACAAATACCCACACAGGGCTGACACTGCACATACAAAGATCATACCTACACCCACAGCAATGATTCATTTACAGATTAAATGTTTTTGAGATCTTCCACTTAGCTGGAGGTTAGTGTACATCAGAGTATGCAGGTTTTGCATAATATTTATATAGTATTCTATGATCAAAGATTATTGCTACATGCGAAACAGCTTCAGCAAACTAATTTCTGGTGAAGCCTTTTTTCCACTTCTAAGATTATGCGTTAACGTCATGGTTGTTTCTGTGTTAATGGCACAACCAGACACCAAATCCTGGTTCCTGAAAGCAGAAATAGTGAGTCTGGAAGAAGTCACAGAGTTCACATCCTAACTTAGAGGCTTGGTCTACCTTTAATTGAAGTGGGTGTCCTCAGCAAGTGGCTTCTCCCATTAGAAATGATTTTCTGCCAGAAATCTATATTCTGTCATATCTAATTATGCACCCTACTAATCAACAGAGAACTTGGTAGCGCCCAACATAGAGAAGTCTGCATCTGTTCTAAATCCTGCCCTTCTAAGCAGGATTATTGCCAAGCACTGTGAAGATTGCTTAGCTGGGTACAAAAGATGTTGTAGCCAAGCCAAAAGAGGGAAGTAATTCTGATTTTATTTGAATGATCTTATTTTACTGGATAGAAAGAAGTAATAGAATTGTGTACAACAAAATAAGGTTCTGTGTTTTCAAGAAAAACATGGGCAAATTCTATCTCATTGTCATGGGTTCAGCCATGACACTCATAAAATCTCTTGAAACAACAGAAGAATGTGTTGGTCCTCAGCAGCTCAAATATCTTCTTACTGGAAGAACTTCTCTGGAAGTAAGATCTGCTAGGTGCATTTTAGACTACAGTAGCAGTCTTCTGTCAGCTCATTTATCAAATCTGCCAGGCCTTAAAATGCTTAAGAATATGCTTACTTATTAAGCACAGGAGCATTATAACCAACATCAATGAGAGTACTTAAAGTGTTTTGTGGAACATTGCTTGCTGTTGCTTGGTTTCCATGCCAGTAGCACAGCCACATACTTTGTGATTGCCTTTTTGTTTTCTGGTGAAGTCCTCAATATTTCCATGCTCATAGGCCACCAGAGTCCATTAGAGGGACTTTACAGTTGTTGAATTAGAGAAGTTCTGCTGGGGAAGCCCACAAGACACCAAATGGCTTCGTGGGTGATGACAGATTAAATAGATCAGCATTTTTTGGCTCAGGAAAGAGATGGCTATGAGAAGATGGGAAAGAAGAGATGTGCAAATTACAGGAGAGGTGGGACAGCTTGTTCAAGATTTAGGAGTGTCTCATGAAACTATCAGACTGCAGGTTTAAAATTTAACTTCCCTGGGCTTTCTTTTCTACATATCACAGAATCTCAGCACTTAGAACATTGTAGAGACCAGAAGTGCAAACAACTTGAATGGGAATTCAATAATTTCATGTAAGAATAGTCTGCTGAGTATGACCTATATACACCTGCAGACATGCTGCAGGTTTGTGGCAAGTACAAGGATTCCATCGGTCTGCAAGTATTCCTTGCATGTGTTGTATTCTGCGGTCATGCCCTGAAACATGAATATGGAATATAATTTTGCTCTGCAAATTATATTCTGCCATTTTGGAATAACTGCACTGTAGTTTGCTGGAGTTTTGTTGAGTTCATTTTCTTTTCAGATGTTTATTATTCCAAATTGTAGGATTTGGGTTTTTTTTTCCATGGAAATGTCAAAGTGTGACTTGATGACTCAGTCGTCCTTTCCTATGTGGTTACAGGACAGGGTCTGAGAGATTGTTATAAATCTGGGCTGATAGAAACAACTTGTAGCAATTCAGGTGAGCTGTTCCTGTGTTGGCCAGACCACAGCACTTCAGATGAGGGTGCCCAGTCTTTCCACTTTGCACTGATTTTTACAGGTCTCCTTTGTTTACAGCAGGATAGGAAGCTCCTGAGTGTTTCCGAAAATGAGATGTGTGCTCCCAAGTAGAGATTATGTAAATGTTGCCTCTCTCTAACACGCTGTTCCCCTCTGTGAAGGCATCACATTGGTATTTTAGCCCTCCCCCTGTTCATGCACGTGGTGTGTGGATGTTGAATAATGTGGCTCGTTATGGTTTTGGTTAAGTGCTGCGACTACTTATTGAGCTTAGAACTCCATTGTGGTTTTATATGATTATTAACAAGTAAGTGGCTCTCCAGGCTGGCAGTTCAGGCTGGGAATGGATTGCAGGCACAGGGGAATCAGTCTCCCAGCAGAGTTCAGAGGGGCGATGCTACATGTGCAGGTGAGGAGCAGGCTTCTGCTCAGCTACAGCTATTCTAAGGTCCTGTTCAAATTTGCCTTTTACCATCTTGAAAGTATTAAATCCAATGGAGGTGTGTCACAGCTGTGACGCACTTTCTTATTACTGGAATAAGTTGAAAAAATCTCATTCTTAAGAAAAAAAAAAGGAGGAGAAAAAGGACCCAAGTTAGAAAAAGTACACCTCTGCTTGCAACAAAGTCCTTTCAATCTGCATTTAAATAGAGGTATTGACTATGTAAAACACAAGGCTGCCCAAGGCAGACCATAAATAGTGTTTGCCAGGTAGAGTGCTTGATGTGGGCTTCCATGTAAAGTGTTGAAGGCACACATCGGTAAATCCTGAAGCTGCCAACTCTTCTCTGTGCAGTGTCACTCCAGTCTAGTTAGAGTGTATCTAGAAAGTACCTAAACACACTTTTGTGGAAATCGTTAAATAACACAGCAATTTATATGTTTGTAGCAGACAGTATCTAATGAAAGTTATTAACTGAAAATAAAATCTCAGGATTTATCTTACATTTTATTTTTAAAAAAGTCAGATGCCCAGTATGACTGAAAATGTAATACATAAGGTTTAAGACTGGTTTGTAAACACGGTCCCTAGTGTCTACTATTGATCTTTTGCTATTTTAATGCATTTTTACTGACCGACATGTCCTGTGGTAAAGAATATTGCCTAAATTAGTTATCTGATTGGTTCTTTTGATTAATGATGACACTGTGCTTCATTACACATGACAACATGATCAGAATAATCACTGCAGCCATGGAAGTTGGGACTGGCATTTTTTTATTCCTTCATTTTTAAAG
Source organism: Myiopsitta monachus (assembly GCA_017639245.1). Taxonomy (NCBI): domain Eukaryota; kingdom Metazoa; phylum Chordata; class Aves; order Psittaciformes; family Psittacidae; genus Myiopsitta; species Myiopsitta monachus. The sequence continues at coordinate 90,905,329 of CM029941.1, forward strand.
TTCATTTATAAAATTATTTAATGTATAGGTCCTAAGTTGTAATTTATTTACCTGACACTTTTTTCTATGGGAACTGTTGTACTGTGTCACAAATGGCTAAGAAAACAAGGTAAACTAGATGTACAAATCAATGTCTTTTAGCTCAAGGGGAAAAAAACATAATCAAGATTCAAGAGCTGACCTTGTCCAAAGTCCAAGTTGTCACACAACGAACAGTGAAGTGCCCAACAAATCACTGGGATCAGCAGGATGTATTCAAAGGAATGTTTAAATGATGTTATTCCTTGCAGAAGGTCTTACCTAGACTGCCAGGATTGTGTGTGTTGGGGTAAAATCAGGCCAGGATCCATGTGCCATTGGGTCCCCTTGGTCGATTGAAAGGCAGGCATGCTGGAGCAGGACGAATGTCTCCCCAGGACACCCCAGCTGAGCTGCTGCTGGGCTGTTTGCCTTGGCATACCACATCTCCATCAGGTGCTTTGCAGTGTTTCTGATGTCTCTTCTCAGATGGGGCTACTCCAAAGCAACTAACCTGTAAAGCCACAAAAGGCTGCAAACATGTCCCCAAAGCGAAAAGGTTTCTTGATTAAACCCCAGAGACAATCTGAGCAAACACTAACAAGTTGCAAATGAATACACTTAACTTTTGGAAAATTAAAACACATGTGACTCTCTCTGCGTGGAGGACCAAGACCAGATGTGTTGCCTAGCATCATTTTATCCCTGTTTTATCTGCCATAGTTTATAGCACCTTTACGTGCTTTGAGATTCTTGATTGCTTTTTAGTAGGTCATTCTGGGATTGATCTGTTTGAATTTATAAGGACATGCATGCCACCTTATGTCATGTTGATGAATGATTCAAAATTTTAAATGGCAATTCAACATTTAATGTTTTGAAAAATGTTTAAATGGTGTCATGCACAGAAAAAATGGCAGCTTTCATTTTCTTTCTTCAAAATTCCCTGCCAACCTGTTTACATGATGTTGACAGACATTTTAGCGTTTGCCAGAGAAATAATGTGAAGGGTTGGATACTTGCCATAAAATGGTTTCCTCTCTATGGCATGTGTGGAAACAAATGTGTGCATGCACAGTACATACACGCACATATATTTTAAACATATTTCCAAGCAAAAAAATTAAATGTTTGTTTGCTGCTATAACTACAGATATGTATCTCCAAGCAGAAGTAACTCCAGAAAGGGATTCAGGGGAGTCAGAGCCAGACTGACTCCTGACCAATTCCAGCTCATTGTGTACAATGCCATAGATTCATTGCAAAACTCAGGAATGGTCTTGCTGATCAGCAGCTAAACAACCTTCATTTCACCCCCCAAATTAGATTAAATTCCAATGTGACAACTAAAGAGTGTATTTACAAATGGAGCACTTCACATACTGATATACTTCTTATTGTACCATTTTTATTATGCTCTGCCTCACTCGAAGACCTCATTGTACAGCCTCCTTATAACACATTATGTGCATATAAAAATAAACGTTATTCAGATTTAGATAGGGCCCAATCCTTTACATACTTATGCACTTTAAGTGGACTTCGGCTTTGGTGCAAAACATTTTCTTCCTGGGATTCCAAGAGGTAAGCTGATATTTGTTGTGTGTAGTAAATGTGAAAGTTTAATATGCCAATAATTCCATTTCCACAGAATAGCTATGGATTTAGGATGTTGTGCTGAGTTAATTTTGGCTTGTGTTTAGACATTCATTTTGTGACTAACAACATTTGTCTAATTAGGGTGGCATACCAGGCTTTTGTTTCCTGGGAAGACATTGCTACTGTATAAAATATGTTTAATCATGGTTAAACACCCTTTGACTTCTCATGTTGGTTCTGGCTATATAAAAGGCTGTTTGGTGTTACCTTTGCATGTAGGTCACTGAATCATTAATAATTATTTTGTGAAAGCAATTCCAGATGATGGATTGATATATTGAGTTTATGATTCTTATATTCAGGTTTGTTTTGTGACTAACACATTAGAAATTGTGACTAGTTATTGAAATGTCAGCACTTCAGGTCTTTCTGAATCAAGACCTATCTTAAAAGCAGTTGCAAACTACTGTACAGGTCACTGAGTTTTACTATTGGAGGTAAATGAAATATTTAAGAACGTTGAAGGTTTCACACTGTACTTAAAAATTATTTTTTTAATTAGCAGATGTATGAATAGAAGAAAAAAAATGTTTTCTGGGAGGGGTGTGTGTGTGGAATTAATGAATGTGTTATATGTGGAGCATGCATTTTTATTTCCAAATGAGGAATTGATGCATTTTTCTATTCCAAAGTTGTTTCCCATCAATACAAGCAGATAATTGGTTATGCTAGTTGAATTCCTGTATATGTATGTGTTACTTAAAAGCTTACCAACAGATACAGTAGTTTACAAAGCTGCTTGTATTGCACTGCAACCTCTTATACATCATAGGATTAGAGCATGTAAAATTGATGTTGAATATGCAAGTTATATGTTAGTCTGATTAAATGAATGGAGAATTGCCCAATGCAATCAACTGAAATTTTCAGCAACTTTGTGTTAAAGTTGAAAGAAATTATCACCTTGAGGCTGCCAAACCCATGGTACAACTTTACATTTGCAATAATATTTGCCTATTTAGCATTCAAAACCACACACATATATACACATATACATATACATACATATATATATACATATATGCATAAATATATAGTGGTTTCGTAATGAAGCAAGATTAGTCCATCAAGGAGAGGATTGTTAGAACTGGAAATGCAACAATCTCCGCAAGATAGGATTGTTAAATGTTGGATGAAGGATTTTAGAATGGTTTTACTCATAACGCTTTTTTTTTCCCCCAAAGAAATGCAAAGGCATCAATATTATTTTATCACTTTAATATTTGCTTATTTTCCTTAAAAATAAAATGACTTGATTTAAGTATGTGATACTATTTACTTGTATTTTAAAGCCTCGCATAATATTATACAGTAGATTGAAATGCATACTTATGTCTTTTTCTTTCATTGGACAGCTATGCTAAAGCAAATAAAATCAAACGCATGCATTCCCTTTCAGTGGCTTACAAACTGTAAGTGATGGGAGGAAAAACCTGCAGCCATTCCACAGAATTCTATTATTGACAACAGCAGAAGTAAAAAAATTAGAAAACAAATCCCTTTTTAAATAAAATGAAGTAAAAGACCTACATTGCTTGGAGGAAATGCTAATTGAAAATACCTTGCTAATGCTAGCTAGTCACAGGAAGGAAACATTAAGTTATTATTTTTAATAATGTTTACAAGTATATCCAGCCATTTCCAGCCAGTGAAAAATGTTAGCCTTGGTAAAATGTGGCAGTGCTACTTTTCACTGGTGATGCTGCTCATCTTCTCTCTGATAGCAATCATTAATTTTATTTTTTAACCCAGTCTTCAAATGAAGACAGATGAGCAGGAGAGTTTTAAATGTGAGCTGCTTATGTTCAGAAAAATGGCTGCTAGATTACAGATCACTGTGCCTGAGACGAGTCCAGCGACTCTTTGGAAAGGGGGGAAAAAAAAAGCCAAACAAGCATTAGGTGAGCAACAAACAGGCAGGTCTGCCAAGGGACACAGACTCTGCATGTGTGTGCAAAGGTGTATGTGTCCCTGCATGTGTCTTGGGATGCAAAGGAGAGGGAAAGGAGGACGAGGGAAAGGAGTCCTGCACAATGGTACAGCGATCTGATTCATTCTCTAATTGCTATGGAGACCTACAGATAGCATTATTGTTAATTGTGCTTGATAATTTTGGTGTTATGTTTTAACATTTCATTCTCATTAGCTCTTAGAGGATTGTTCAAGACCAAAATACATAATATATCACTTCATTGGTAGCATCATCCTGCATTCTTTTACTTATTCTTTTAATGCCATTAAGGTTTTCTTTTCAGTCAAGTGTCAATGAGCACAACGTAATTTCTATATCTTTTAAGATGTGATTTTTACTGACAGCCTTACCTTGATGGTTTCTTACTGCAGACACACTGGATTTATACTCATACTCCTATTGCTCACAAGACTAAAGTTTTCAAGCTTGGTCCTACCCACAGTGAACTCGTGAGTGATTATTCAGATACACCCTTTCCTGGTAACTATTTCTGTATTGTTTGAAAGGAACTGGTGAGTTGGGCAGCACATTAGAAACAATGAGAGACAGTTAAAAGATTCCTCCTTTAGTGGAGTAGTGAGTTGTCCACTGGCTGACCTGTAGAGCTGGTCCCATACTGCCAATGCCTCAGACAGACCTCCCAGACATCTGCCTTTCTGCATCCCCACAGGTGACCAAACTCCCCCAGGTAGGAGCTGGGGTGTCCCTGTTTGCTTCAGAAATCCTCTGTCCTGTTCAAGGGGGATTTTTAAAATAGAAGTCAGGAACTGATTAGATCAAGTCTGAACTTTGCCATAAAAGTATGGAAGGAGCAGATCTTGGACTGTTAAATCCACTCAGATACAGGAGTCTAGTGCCTTCAGACAGGGACAGCAGTCCCTGTAGCTCCTCTAATATGGAAGTTCAGATCAGTTCTTTTAAGGAGCTTTGCTGGATCAGAGTTTGAGCAAAGACAGCATCAAATATGTCTCCTCTACACTTCAGGGTTTTCTGCCAGCCCAGCTGCTCCTGGGGAGTGACCTTTTCTCTAGGAATTAAGCCTTTTGTTACAGTCCCTTGTAAAGAGTTGAGAGAGGATTAATTGATTTGCTCACTGCAGTTTCTGGACATATCTCACATTTTTCAGTGGAAGATGACTCTGGAAGTACTTTCCTACAGTGAAACAAATCCCTGCCAAAATAAAATGATGAATCCTGAATATTACTGGCAGCATTTCATACCAGTTCTTGAACAGTTCATTTTGATCTGCACCTCCGTTGGACATGTTCAGTGAGTTTATTGCCTGCTGTCAGTGTTTTCCTCCTTAGCTGACCATGGATGCAGGAAGCACAGATATGAATGTCCTGAGCTCCCCCACATCTCATGTGCGAGACGTAAACCAGGCTTAGAAGATACCCATTGCCCCACCAGGGCAGATGCACATCTGACATTTGAAATCCTGAGTCTGAGGATGGTTCCTGTTAAAAAATGTTTATAGAGAATGTACAGCAAAGGTGAAATGATGCTCAAGCCTTTTTTCCTCCACCGCCACAGCACCTCTAAGTGGGTTATCATTAAAAACTTCATCAAATGAGTGATTTTTTAAAGTTTACCAGGATAGCCTTGTCCTCATGGTGGGATAATGTCTTCATCCACAGCTGGCAGAGGGTGAGCAGACACTCTGCTGACCCAGATGAGGCTTGGCTGTCCTGGTACCCAAGGTGGAGGATGCTCTACCCTTGGCAGAATGGAGAGCCACTCCTAGGGTGAACAGCAACCAGAAGAAATTTGTTTGGTTCCTGCCCTTTGAAGGCTGCAAAACCTGAAAGACGTCTGACAGCTCTTAGCATCTTTTTGCGCTAGCTATGGGAGTGATTTAAATAACCCATGGATATTTAACTCCCATTCTAACCCTTTTTGCATGCTTAGCTGAATGGGGGTTGCTTAATAAAAAAACAGCCTTTTCAAGGTGAAACCAGCTTTAGGGTGATAGCAGGTCCTTGGTGCAGTGGTTCACTTGCATTTCTCAGCAGGTGAGTGCAGAGATAGAAAGTTGGAGAGTGTGGGAGGGGTGCTGGGAGCTAACAGAAGCCTTCAAAGTAAGAGTGATGTTAGATGGTGTCAAGAAGCAGAAGGTGCCAGCTGCCTGACAAAAGAAATATCATTACTCACTATTAAAGAACACTCCAGATGCTTCATACAATCATGTGTGTTCTCCTGAATTTTTGTAATATTTTTTAGCGAAGTTCCTACCCTGCCTGCAATGCTGTTTTCTGGAGTCAGGGCCAAAACCCACGAGCTTTTGTTCAAGAAAATAGACAATGAATCTCATGAGCAAAAGCCAGTCCTTACTGGCTAATGCTACAGAGTGGTGGTTGCCTCTTCAAAATCCTAAAATCCTCTTCACATTGTCTTATTCCTATGGGACATCATTACTAACAGGGACAGATTGTGCAGATACTCTCTCAGCAGTCCAGGGTGCAACGAACATTTGCTGTAGGCACTCTCCAATGTTTCTGCATCATAGATCTCCCTCCATCTCCATTTCTTCCTTGCCTTTATAATGAGCTACTGGGCAACTGTTATTCTAAGCCTGGATATGCATTTGTATCAAAAAAATGGAAGCTTGAAAAAAATGAAAAAGTTCACCGTTTCGCTTTCTTTGGCAGAAGTGTTAGAGTGAATTGTACTCAGACTGCAGGACTCTCCCTAGATTTTACAAGTACAGGGGTGATAGAAACAGAATAGCAAAAAAAATGGTGAAAAAACAGGGCTGCTGAAATTAAACAGGTTGAAAGTTGTCTGGCAGCTCCAAATACAGCAGAGAAGTATAGCCCTAGAGTGCAGCAAATTTAATCTTTGAACAGGTTTATTGTTTTATCAGGTTTTTGTTTAAGAAGGGTTTCATTATATATTACATTGAGATAAATTTTTACATAGCAGATTTATTCAACAGGTTTATCCTTTTAACAGCTCTCATTGTATTTCAGCAGTTGGTGTGTGGGGTCTTATACATCAAGCAAGTTTATTACTTTATCAAGTATGAATTTTAAGAAGTTTTCCTAATAATAGAAGATGTGTGGAAATTTATAGGCAGTGCATTGTTCTATTCAGTGTTTGAACTGTTTTACCTAATGTAAGCTACATCCTAACTACATGACAATGCTGCTAGAAATGGTAGTAATTTTGCTGTAACTCACACTATCTTCCCGCCACTGTAATAGATCTCACTTTGATGTCCCAGTGCTTTAAAACCCCTTAAAAGTCCAAGTACAACTACCCTGACTAAATGGTCTCTGTAAATTAGAAAAAGAAAATGAGGTAAAAAACAGTATTGACATTAGTAAGTAAATGGACTGTGCTAAGTTGTTTTGATAAAAGTTCAGTACATCTTAAATCGATGAATCACAAAATCTCCTAGGTGTGTTGGAGAACTTGCTTTGGTATCTGCAATAGGGAGCTACTAGTGTCTGGTACCACCACAAATTTTTGATCCAAGAGTTTTCTTCCAAAAATATCCATTACTGATTATTCAACCCGGAAATCAGTTTTGGAAGTTGTATCTTCCAGAGGGAATGGTGTGAAAATTCAGGCAGCTGTTCCTGATCTGTGCCTCTTACTAAGGAAAGTAATTGAGGAATAGTTTGTGATATATGGCATTTTTAGGTTTGTTTTAATCTCTCTGCTTCTGCTTGGAGGGAAAAAAGTAAAATTAAAAAAAAAAACCTTTTGAGATGTAAAGTCAGGTCCTATAAATGACATTATTATCTGTACTCTTACAACATGCATTTCAAATCAAGCTGAATCTTGCTGATTTTAAGAAAGATCTATCGCACATTTTTTTCATGTTGGGAAATAACAATGAATTTATGGAGCTGATTTGGGGTGTGCTGATGAAATGTTTTTTCATCATAAAATGCTGGTTCATCAAAACTAGACTGTTTATAGATAAAAGTTAATTTAAATTTATTTGTCTCAGAAATATTGAAGGAAAACTTCTGAAATTTGTTTGAATGACAACCTGTATGTCTGTAGTTTTGATTAGAAGAATTTCCTTTAAAAACCTGAATTAATTAAAATTGAATTTAAGAAGTGTTTCAAAATGAATAGTTTATTTGTACTGTGTTACTTTTCCTTTTTTTTTCACACTCTGGTTCACAAATATGTTTGAGAGTTCAGGTTTCCATCACGGCTCAGGACATGACATTTAGTGTACCTCACATCTTTACAGATGAGAGTTTTCCTTCTAATGCTAGTGAGGTGAAAAAGCAAGAATATTCTACAACAAAATACACAAATGTAGTTTTATATGATGATGTGTATAATCTCTAACTTTAATCTTTACCCACAACAGCTGCCATTTTCCTTACATCTTTAGTCATAGGAATAGTACTCACACAAGGAATGGTCAAAGCCATTCATGGTTATAAGATACATGCAGTAAGAAGTGCAAATTTGAGGCATTTATTGACATAGTTACTGTAGTGTATGCTGTCTTGCTGCTCTGTCATACTAAAACTTTTCTGAGAAGTGGGATGCTGCCATCTTGAATGTGAAAATTACTGGATTTGTTTATTTGGGAAGGGAATATCAGCCATGTCCTCGTGTACAGCTGATATGTAGACTTGGAAACCATTATTGTCAACTATTATTGTGATTTAATAAAATGTGATCTATATAATAATGTATAACATTTATATAATAAATATGATTAATATAATATAAACTTAAATAGGTATACTTTTCTGCACTAATCATATAGGTCTTTTCAGTGGTTCTATAAAAATTCTGAAAGTGTAATTTGATTGACATCTACTTGATATTCTGTGATGACTTTGACATATAGTCTATCTGGTTGGCAGGTGCATTGAGGGTGTGCTCTATGGATATAGATAGACTTAAAAAAATTTTTTTAAAGATAATTGTATGGTTTAGATAAAATCTGCAGTTTCTCTCAATGTAACTGTTATATCTGGCAGCTCTCAACTGATGAAATATTCTAGCTTAAGACCACTTAGAAAAAAGGGGCTGACACTTTAGATGAAACAGTGGGTCTGATAAATTCAGTGAGACTTTTGTCATTGACTTTAATGTGGCCAGCAGCTATGGCAGATGTCCCACTTTGGAGGGCTTGGGTGAGCAGGGAATTCACACTTTACTTTACCTCAGCTTCTTGAACACAGCCAAGCTGTGCTCTGTGCTTTCTTCCTTCCCCTTTTGACTGGGTGTCATTCATCTTTATACCAAATGCTTTTCATTTAATAGTCTTGGGTCCCAGAGGACCGAAACCACCTTTCATTTATGCTGACTTAATTCCATTAGCTTCAGTGAGGTTATTTCTGGCTTCAAGCAGGTGAGTTGGCACAATAATTAGGTCAAATTTCTGTAGTGGGAGGGAGACATTAAGTATTTCTCTGTGCTTTTAAAAGGTGAGGCTCTTGGAGCCAGGAGTTTGCTATTTCTCATGAACATTTGTTCCACAGTTCAAGAAATGCATTGGTAAATTCATGCTGAATTGTGTTGGTTTTTTTTTTTTTTTTTGTTTGTTTGTTTGTTTGTTTTTTTGTTTGTGGTTTTTTTTTGTTTTTGTTTTTGTTTTGTTTTGTTTTGTTTCTTTTTTTCCTAAATCTTATGCTTTTTCCTAAATCTCATGCACTCATTTAACAGGCAGATTTGAGAATGGCAAGCTCTGTCCTCTAGTTTGTAATGCTACTAGCAACCCAATGCTGTTGAGTTTCAGTATAGCACGTTGAGTTTCAGTATAGCATTGGTGGTGCCTTTCTGCTTGCACTGTTGTTTCTTATTAATTGTGTTGTGCCTCTTTCTGAATTACAGTAACTATTGGTGCCTCCCTTGAAAGTACTGGTGCATCCAACTTCTGTGTGGGTCTAGCATAGTGGCTACAGTATGTAAGGTGTAGTGGTGGTAGCACTCAATGTTACAGCAACACTGTCACCAGTCTAGTGCTGTCTCTTTTTCTGTTGCGGCATAACCTTCCTTCTCCCACACTTCTAAACTGCTCTATGGAGATGATCCATTAAGAATCACAATAAAGCTTGAAGGTTTGAACAACCTTTGAAATTATTGTCAAATCATCCCCAACAGACTACCTAGGAGCCTAATGTAGAACAAGAGATCAATGACAATGCTTCAGAGACAGGATCCAGACTGCAGAAGCAAGGGCATATGTCATAGAATCATAGAATCATAGAATAGTAAGGGTTGGAAAAGGACTTTAAGATCATCTAGTTCCAAACCCCTGACATGGGCAGGGACACCTCACACTAAACCATGACACCCAAGGCTATGTCCAGCCTGACCTTGAACACTGCCAGCGATGGAGCATTCACAACTTCCCTGGCCAACCCATTCCAATGCCTCACCACCCATACACGAAAGAATTTCTTCCTCAGATCCAATCTAAACTTCCCCTGTTTAAGTTTGAACCTGTTACCCCTTGTCCTCTCACTACAGTCCCTAATGAAGAACCCCTCCCCAGCATCCCTATAGACCCCCTTCAGATACTTGGAAGGCTGCTATGTCATATAATTTTTGCAAGATGCCAGTGGAACATAAATATAGCAGGAAAGACATACTGTTTGAGTGGACCCTGCTTTTCTTCTCATGTTCTTTTGTCAGATTAACTTCTTTGGTGCCTTCCCATAGCAGGGCCTGGGCTCATCATGAAGCCTGGAATAAGTGACAAGCAGAAGCCACCAGCGGTTAAAACCCAGTGATGGCTTGCTTGAAGTCTGTGTTGTGTGAACTTGGAAACTCCAAGCACACCTTTTCATCTTAGCAAATTCACTCACCACCTAAGGAATTCACTCGAAGTCCCTGTGTATTCCTTACTGGCATCGCATAGGAGCTTCTATAGTCTAAAAGATCAATTCAGCTACTAACTAACCTCACATTATTTCTATTTCACAACTGGGGAAGAAACAGATCATTTGGAATCACAAAACAAATCTGTTTTAAAGCCTGTCCCCAGTATTTGAGTCAAGTTTATATGTTATTTTTCTTCCTTCCATTCCTGTGAGAATCAAGGTCCTTGAGTTTAACCATTTCCATAGAGGCAGGTTCTCCTGGTCATCAGCCAAGGGCCAAGGGTCCAGCCAAGGGTCATGGCACAAGGGCCATATTCACTTTTCCCATTCCCTCTGATTTTTCCAGGACATCTAGGAGATTTGAAGCCAACGTGCACACAGTTTAAAGCTGGGTAACAAAACTAATTTACTAATGGCTGTTACACCCCATTCTCTGGGAAAAAAAGCTGTTTAGCAGAGTTTATTTATCAGGCTTAGAAGTCTGGTGAACTAATGCTCCTTTAAGTACCACTAGTTTCTCTTACCAGATAAATGTATCCCACCCAGATCTGTTTGGCACAACAGTGATCTCTAAAGGCTTGTTAGATTAATGGTGTCTCCAGAGACATACCTGGCTTTAATTCTTATTTAAAGGTAGACTTGTGGCTCTGTAGCAGGTATTACCCCCTTCATGCTGAGCACATCTTTAGAAAGGTCAGCACTTGGAAAGATCTGAAAGCCTGTTCCTTTTCCCTTATGCTGTATAAAGGCACCTGACCTTTCAGTGATCCTAATTTCTCTTCCTTTCCTCCTCCCTCCACTCTCCATCCAGCCTATTATTTATTGAAGTGTAATGGAAATTTCAGCCCCCCATCTTTCTTTTTTTCTTCAACATAGTTTCTAAAATAAGTGACCAAAGACAGTGGTGACAGAAGTTAGATTGCAGGTTACCTTCCTAATTCATCAGGAACCTTCTCTTTTCAGAGCAAAGCCATTCTGTAGAATTTGGAGCTGCATGTATTGCCATGCTCTAGCTTGCATGATGAGAAGCCAGCTACCGCCATGCACTAAGCTCACTTCCCAGAATTCAGCAACGGCACACAACCACCACAGCTTTTGCCCACCACAGTGCTGGGATCCAGGGAGGTCCACTAGCACACACAGACACTCTGCTTTTCTGTGAGAATTGAGATTCAGGCATAATCTTCATGTCTGTGAGGTAAATCTCCTTGATGCCAGCCAGGATGCAGACTGACTCTGGAGCCTGCTTTGAAGCAGGGCTTCGAACTTGCCCAGCTGCTGCGATGATAGTGAACCTGGATGTTCCCTGGCTCAGCAGAGGATGAGGGTTTGGTTCTGGCTTCCTAAATCAAAGCAGATGAGTGACACCTCCATCGCCAAACAGAGTGTTGTGGAGAGATGCAGCCCACACTCTGTGAAGGAGATGTGGGAAAAGGCAGTGGAGATATGGGTGGGCACAGAGAGACTAGGTGTGAAACTATGTTTACTCTACTCTCAGGACTGAGTTGTGGTGGAACCAGCAATGCCTTGAGGACTCCCAACGACCCAGTAATCACCGGCCTGAGGACTCCAAACAGGTCAGTGTGCTAGCAGCATATGGGAACCCGTGGTCATCGGACAGAAGTGGAGAGGTGTTTTCTATGTCATTTTTAGTAGATCAGTGCATTTAAATGTGAGATATGGGTTGTTTGTGATTTTTTCACTTTAATTAAAACCTATTTTGCAGGTACTAATTCCAAGAAACTGGGGTTTGGTTGGGAAGAAGAAGGAATAAGAGGAAGAGATAAAGGAGGATATTGGGTTAGGGGGGGGTTGAAATAAAGCAGAGGAAGTGAAGTGTAAATATGAGCATAGGGGCAAAGTGAGCCAGGGAACAGTGAAGCCCTGGAAGAAACAGGAAAGCCTCAAGTAATTGCAGGATTTTAAAGAGAGCTGCAATGGGCAGGAGACAAAAGTTGAAACAAAACCTGTGATCCTACCTAAATACCTTAATTACCGCTGCAGCATTCCAGCTGCAGATTGTCCATGTCTCCTCTTCAATTGACTTGCTGTTCCTTTCCCCAGACCACTCTGTTTCTAAAGGGGAAGTTTTCTAGTTTATCAATTGTAATTCTTTTTTTTTTTTTTTTTTTTAATTGAAGGGTGGCATGGTTTTGGAAAACTTGTTTTCTGTCAGCAAGAAGTTGGTTTGAGCTCTCAGGTTGGCTCCACTTCCCTTGAAATTAGCACTAATTGATTTTCTTTTTTTTTTTTTTCAAAACCACTGCACTCCAGGGGCTTGTCTTTCTTGCTAAAATAAGGCTAAACCCAGCTGCAGTTGGAGATGGTACCCCTGCCTGGGTTGCTCAGTTCTTACACTTTCGCTGTGAACAATTTTGCCCTTTTTGTACTGTCCTCATGGCACTCTTTGCTTGACAATTTTCTTCCCAAAAGGTCATTCTCTCACACTTATCTTAATGGGGAATTTGTATCTTGCTTTTCTATGGAGGTGGGTTTATCTGGGTTTAATAAAAAGGTCTTTCATTCAGTTTGGTCAACTCAGCCATAGCAAGATTGAGGGAAGCGTATTATAGTAAAATTCTATTTCCAGATTTTTGTTTTGGACCTCACAAAAGCACGCTTTTGCCCAGGTCTGGGAGAAGGGTTTGACTCAGAACAATGAGATTCTGTTGGAGATTTATCACGTGCCTCGTGACAAGGAGCTGGAGAATTATCTAATATTACTCAAAAAGAGCGCATGATGCATGCAAAGCTGTTCAGAAATAATATTAGCCAGACTCATTATTAAAAACCTAGAATTCAAAGTGTGACTGCAGACAAAACCTTGTTGGAGAGGATGGGAAGGAAATGAAACACCCTTTGCTTTAAAATACCCAAACAAAACAGTGGTGAGAGAGAACTAGCTCCAGTTTATATAAATACAACTGATGGCAGGGAGATCTAAGGAAGAAGATGCTGTTGAAATCACTTGATGAAGCATGTCTGGGCTAAAGAAGGGGTTCACCCTCCCAGCTATCATGGCCAAAGAGAGCCACAAGCCCCGCAAGCATGCTGAGGGTCCCCTGCTACAGTGGCACCCATGTGTACAGCCTCATACACTATTCCAAAGTGCTGATGCAATGTCACGGCAGAAGCTGGCAGAGGATAGCCCTAGTTGAAGCTGGTGGGTTTTTTTTTTTGCCTACGTAAGGACCTGAGAGACATAGAAACGCCTCTGTGTGATTAGCACTCCTTGTGACCAGGGGCACTTTGGATGTATCTCGCTGTGTTTATGTTTTTGGTTCTTATAATGAAAATTAGATCCCTCGTGTAGCCCTCTGCCATTTTGCACGTCAAACTGAAAGTATATATGCTCGTTGTGGGTATTAGTGTCTCAGTTTAATGACAGAAGCCTCGGACAAATAAATCCATGTGCCGTGGAGGATTTTCCTAATGAAACTGAAGTACAATACTGTTTACATAATGTCCTTTAGACTCTATTCAAAACAGCAAATGCAGGACATTGCTGTTATCCACCGACACCAGCTAATACGGGCAGAAATGAAAATGTAATGCAAAGTGGCAGCTCCTTTTAACTTTTGTTGAAGTCTCTGTGTAGTGGCTCTGAGCATCCCCTGTGAACTTTTCCCCTCTTGGGTACTGGGGTTTTGTCTTTATATATATATATATATATATATATTAACATATTGACATTCCAGCCCTTGGAACAAGGTCTTCACTCCTTTTCTCATTTTGAGATCTTGTTTTGGGAGAGCTCTAACACCTGTCCACTGATCGCCTGCCAGTCTGCATCTGTGCCCAGCTGACAGGGCTGTCTGCTTTGACTAATGATGTGATTGATGGACAAAATAAGGAAGAACACACAAAAAAACATTTCTGTCTGGTCTGGTGTGTCAGCAAGCCTTCATCAAGTGGCTGCTGAAGGTATATTTTGCTGCATGCCTCATTACACAGTAATGGCATTCCCAGGCAAAGCTGTTTCTTTTCATGACACAAGACAGCAGGCAGCTTTATGGACTCTGGGCCTATCGAGCCTGGAGGAGAGAAGCGCTAAAGAGTGGTCATTTCCAAAAGTGCCTGAAGTTGCTTTTTTGTTGTCATGCATTTAATATGAATCAACACAATATGAAATGAGCATGAGGAATTTTAGCGACTAGTCATTTTTTAAAACTGCTGTCTAAACAGCCATCAAGAAAAAAAACATTTTCTTCCACCAAACCTGTTGCAAAAAGAAGTCATCTGTCAATTTTATTACATTAAAAAAGTACACAGAGGCATATAGTCCAAACAAATGTCTGCTTCAGTGCTGAACATGTGGAAAGCACCACATATCTGAAGCAAAAAAAAGGCAAGTAACTGGCAGGCTGAATGCAGTATTTAACAACTAAGATTTAAATGGCTCTTTCTGTGTGTCTGTATGAACACTTTTGTGTAGTTCATATATTTTGGTAGGGGACAACTGCTTTTTTCGGGGAACACAATAATGATGCAATAGCCATCAGGCAATGTGACATGGGGCTGTGAAAAGGCAGACATGAAACCCACAGCACCCCTCTTGTTTATGAGGAGCAAGCAGGACTGATCCAGGGAGAGATGGATGCAGGTGGAAGGATGCACACAGCATCCCACCTCCATTTTCCTCCTCTGCTCAAAGATGAGCCATTCACATCCATCCTCTATCCTTCCCGCAGCTTGTTTTCGCTTGGCTTCTCCCTCCTCCAAAGGCTTGTTACTTCCCATAGAGTTTTTGCATTTTGAAATACTTAATTTTATCCAGGAAAAGAAGCAGAAAATGAGTTATGCTTCTTCACTAAAGAAAAAAAAAATCTTTGTATTGTTTTCCTGTTCCTGATGCAGAGGTCTTTCACCATGGGTTATTGGGAATAATTTGTGATTTTAATGAGTTGTGATTAGTTAAGAAATGGTTCCTCATGTAATAAATACTACACAATAAATTAGAAAATGTATACGAGTTCTTTATACCCACTTAAGGAGAGAAAAACATCGATGTAAATTCTTGTTATGACACATATAAAAGATAATCTTTTAAAGTGCATTTAATTTACTGTAATAGTAAGAACCACTTTATCGATGCCTAAGAGTACAGAAAAAATGAATACTGGATAATTCAAATCAAATAAATAGCACGATTAAATTCAGTATGGCACTTACTTACAGACACAATCATGTTACCCTTACATACTAGTTAAAAGAATAATAATAGAAATACCATTTTTGGTTCAAGAATGAAAGACTTCTGTGTAGATGTGAATAACTAAGGGCTATTAAACTGCTTTCTTTAGTCTTGATTCTAAATAAGGCAACTCCAGGCTCAAGGGAAGAAGAAATTTTGATTGAAAAGTTTAAACAAAGTAATTATTCTATTAAGTGCTGGGGGGGGGGGGGGGGGCAGAGCACCACGAAATAGCAAACACCTGTAGGTTTCCAAGAAGTTCTCTGCTGAAAACAGGAAGCAGCTGGGTGGAGGCGAGGCCATTTTATCAGTAACCAATGGGTTTCTGTGCTCCACTGGCCTTAAGGTCAATATCAGTGCAAAGAGCTCACTGTATGCTGTTTTTTCTTGCATTATTCATTTGAGAACCATAAAAAATGTTAGAGATTTACAATGAATCACAATTCAGTGGGGTTTTGTTGTCTTGGGTCTTTCTGTTTGGTTTTTTTTCTTTTGTTTTTGATTTATCTGAGCATGGCCATATTCATTTGTGAATTATGGGCAAGTAGTTAGCAGAATGTGTCTCATTACCTTTTCCAGGGGGCTTTACTATCTCTTCAACAGGCAACTTTGCGGATCTCTGCTAATTTTGGTAGTGTTGGCGAATGGCATTAGAGTGTCTGGTAGAAGAGGCTGAGGTGTGAGCCCAGGGTGAAGGATGGCAATTTTCTCATCTCTCTTGCTGCTTTTTTTAATCACTCAGATTCAGTTTCTGCTTTGGTGAGGAGACATTCCATTTTTCTGGCCTCTTTTCCCTGAAGTTGTTGTGTGTGTCAAATTTGTCATGGTTTAATGGCTGACTATATTTCCCTGCAC
Source organism: Myiopsitta monachus (assembly GCA_017639245.1). Classification (NCBI taxonomy): domain Eukaryota; kingdom Metazoa; phylum Chordata; class Aves; order Psittaciformes; family Psittacidae; genus Myiopsitta; species Myiopsitta monachus. Next base: position 90,921,833 of record CM029941.1, read on the forward strand.
TGGAGCCACTAAACACATTTTCATTTAAGTTGGGATCTTTAAAGAATGATCATCTTATCCATCTGTTCAGAAAGCACAAAGACACAAATCTGGGTCAGAAAAGAGACTTGGAAAAATCTCCTGTACTCAATCAGTTTCTGGCAAGTGAATTTGTCTCATGACTTCAGGAGCTGGTAGAAAAAGAGAGAATTTAGCTGCAAGAATATTCTTCTATCAGCTCTTTGCTTGGAGCCATGGCAAACAGGTTTACAGTTTTGTAGATGGTAGCAGAGGAATTCAAAAGGATATTTAACCTTAAGTTATTTTCTTTAATCTTAGAAGAATCAGCCACCCGTTAACATGTCTCTCTCTATATATATATAGGAGCATACAACCTTTTCTTTCCTAATCAGGTTTGTGTATCTCTCTTGATTGATTTTTCTTTTTCCTAAATCTTTAATAATTTTTCTTCATGACTCCTGCATCCTGTCCAGGCTTTTCTTTCTGTTCTCTGTTTGTGATGCAGTAGTTAAAGGTTATGGCTCTAGAAGAAATCTGCTTATTTCTTCATTGTTTTTTGACAGGGGAAAAAAAAAAGGTATCAGAGGATCAATTGGCTTAATTATATGTCATTTGGGTTGGAGGATGGGATCAGGCATTTGAGGTATTGGAACTATTTTGTGAAAATGTTTCTATAAGGATTATCTGTATAGAAATAAAAAAATAATAAAAAAAAAAGGCAGGTTTTGTCCTTGCCTGGCTTTTCTAATCCAGGTTCTAGGATTCGAATCCATAGTCTTTAGAAGTCAATAAACTTTCACAAACCTTTGAACTACAGATTCAAATTTTTCAAGGATGAGGACTTTCTACTGCACTTTTATAAAAGTTCCTATTGATTGAAATGGGAATTTGGTACATACAGGACTACTGAATTGTATGGTGTTGAGTTGTATTTCAGAGGTTGGATTGTGCTCCATTTTCCTACTGGAATCACCAGGAACCCAAGAACACACCCCAAAATACCTGTCCCCCTTGACAAAGCTCTTGGCTCTGCAAAGTTGATACTTGTGTTGGTGACGTCTGTGTCTGTTGAAAGGTCCTCTCAGTTGTGATTTGTCAATATTGATTATCATTTATTAATACTAGTTGGTGGAAAGGAGCATGACTGAAAAAACAAATGAGGTATGCAGTGCCCACTGTGGAAGGGAGCAAGATGCTTCTGCCAAGCCTGGATGGAGTTGTTCTTTGTTGTTAATGAATAACTCCATTTCCCTTGAAGAAGTGGCAGGCAAAGTCCTTCAGAAGTGTTTGGCACAAATCATAGAATCATGGAATCACAGACTGGTTTGGGTTGGAAGGGACCTTAAAGCTCATCCAGTTCTAACCCCCTGCCATGGGCAGGGACACCTTCCACTAGGCCAGGTTGCTCCAAGCCCCATCCAACATGGCCTTGAAAACTGCCAGAGATGGGGCAGCTGCACTTGTCTGGGTACCCTAAGTCAGGGTCTCAGCACCCTCACAAGGAAGAACTTCTTCCTAATGTCTAATCTAGATCTACACCCTTTTCACCATTCCTTTCTCCCTGCTAACTTTGGATGAGGTTTTGTAGTCAACATCTCAGAAATGTAGACCAAGGTCTCTTGAAACAAGCCAGACTTTACCTTGCAAACGGTGATGGCAGCAAGGCTGGGATTCACCACAATGGTGAGAATCCTGTTCTGGGAAAAAGCTACAAAAATATTCAATAAATTCTGCAGTGTTAGAAAGCTGTAGATATGTCAAACCTTGGAAGGTTTAATGAAAATTTTAAGTACTTGTTGATCATTAGCATGAGGAGTTTTTTCCGCTTAAAAAGAATTAAAACTAATTATTAGTTCTTGAGTGCTCTGTGACCACAGATCTTTATAGAGTGCTGTGATGACTAGAGCTGTGTGAATAACTGATGTTTCTGTTCCTTGGCAATGTGGATATGTGGATAAATAATTCACAGACAAATTAATTTTTTTATTTCCCTTACTAGACTGGTGATTTTTAGTTATTTTTGGTAGCTTTCAAAACAAAATGGAAGAAAATGTCAAAGAAAACCTATGTCTTTGGAATTTCTTTTGTTCAAAATATGTCAGTATTCTCAGATTTTTATTCTTTTCATGTTGTTGTGCTTTTACTGATGCCCATGTTGCAGTGAAGTGGAAGTAAATTTGATAGCTGCTTCCCTGTTTTCATTTTTTTTTTTTTTTAACTGGAAAGAAGGCTTTTGGTGGAATAATTTTGCTTAGATCTAGCAGGAGTGCCTTACATATGGGAATCATTAAGATGTGAGATTAAGAACCTATCAGCTGAAGGCAATAAAATCAATTTTAAACTTCTGGTGTCCACAAGTAGGGAAAAGCCTATGCTTTGTTAACATGCCCCTTGGGTTGTAACAGTGGGATGCTTAAGGTTGACATGGACTTTAAGACCCCCATATGGTGACCTCTCGACCAAGCCACTGAAGGCTGATGTATGTATTTGTGAGTGGGGAGAGACCCTAAGACACCAGAGAAGTTTCCTCTCCCTCTCCATTTATGTTACTTTTTTTTGTCCCTGCAGTGTTATGGGTACTACTAGTACCCAAAGCAGAGAGCTCTAGTGAATTTACAATCACTCTTTTTCTCTTCAGACATGTTCAGCAATGAGCACAGTTGAGGAGCTATGTTGTCTATCAGTTCAAAATCCATTAATGTAAAATGTACGGTGTATATCCACACTATTGTATTAAATGTTATATGCATATGCAATACATTAGGAAGATACTGTGTATAATGCAGCCACCATATGTCATATAAAATAAAAATGAAGAGGGTATATGGGCAAATGCTGCACAGCATATGGCAATATGTATATTAACCTCAATCTATAAATAGCTTCTGAAATAGCTGTTTTAAAATAAGGAAAAAAACCTAGCATAATAGCAATCAAGTAGAAATTCTGTGTCTTTTAAAGTTCTTGATGTCAAGGAGGCAAAAAATCATTCTAATACTTAGATTTAATATGTACTTCACACAAAAGTAAATCATGTAATATTTTCATGGCAGGCATAGAATTTTATGATTTTTATGATGATCATGGAACTGGGATTCATATTTTATAGACAGCACTAATAACATAAAGAAAATGCACCGGAAGAAAGATCTTAAAGAGGAATAGTGGTGAAGTTGCAGGAAGGAATGGAAAACTTAATGCAGTTAACAATTTATCATAGGTTTTGGGGCTGATTTCAGTTTAGTTATTGGTATATTCACAAGGCAAACATGTTGATATTAAACAATAAAGAATCATAGAATCATAGAATAGTTAGGGTTGGAAAGGACCTTAAGATCATCTAGTTCCAACCCCCTTGCCATGGGCAGGGACACCTCACACTAAACCATGACACCCAAGGCTATGTCCAGCCTGACCTTGAACACTGCCAGCGATGGAGCATTCACAACTTCCCTGGCCAACCCATTCCAATGCCTCACCACCCTTACACGAAAGAATTTCTTCCTCAGATCCAATCTAAACTTCCCCTGTTTAAGTTTGAACCTGTTACCCCTTGTCCTCTCACTACAGTCCCTAATGAAGAGCCCCTCCCCAGCATCCCTATAGGCCCCCTTCAGATATTGCAAGGCTACTATGAGGTCTCCATGCAGCCTTCTCTTCTCCAGGCTCAACAGCCCCAACTTTCTCAGCCTATCTTCATATGGGAGGTGCTCCAGTCCCCTGATCATCCTCATGGCCCTCCTTTGGACTTGTTCCAACAGTTCCATGTCCTTTTTATGTTGAGGACACCAGAACTGCACACAATACTCCAAGTGAGGTCTCACGAGAGCAGAGTAGAGGGGCAGGATCACCTCCTTTGACCTGCTGGTCACGCTCCTTTTGATGTAGCCCAGGATACGGTTGGCTTTCTGGGCCGCAAACGCACACTGATGGCTCGTGTTCGTTTTCTCATTGACCAACACCCCCAAGTCCTTCTCCACAGGGCTGCTCTGAATCTCTTCTCTGCCCAACCTGTAGCTCTGCTGGGGATTGCTCCCACCCAAGTGTAGGACCTTGCACTTGGCATGGTTAAACTTCATCAGGTTGGCATCAGCCCACCTCACAAGTGTGTCCAGGTCCCTCTGCATGGCATTCCTTCCCTCCAGTGTATCAACCGAACCACACAGCTTGGTGTCATCGGCAAATTTGCTGAGGGCACACTCAATCCCACTGTCCATGTCACCGAGAGAGATGTGGAACAAGACCGGACCCAACCCCCACCCCTGTGGAGCACCACTCGTTACTGGGCTCCAGCTGGACATTGAGCCATTGAGCACAGCTCTATGCAAATAAGAACAATAAATTGCCCTCTTTCTGGTTGCAGTTATAATGACATTGAGCTAAATAGTTTTGGAAATAATTTAATATGTGTTTGATATTAAAGCTGTGTTTGTTCATACTTGTTGACTATTAATTGGTGTCTGGTTCTACCAACAAATCCCCAGTTCAGATCTTCTGAAAGATAGAGATAGTGTAACATACTTGGATCTTGGGTCACTGCTTGCTCTTTGCATTCTATATTGATGAATGTACCCAAACCTAGTCTAATGTGGAGAGTCTGTTGCTAATAGTGACTTGACAGCCAGCATTGCCCCAAGAAAAACAGGATTCTTTTCTATGTGGGATGCTTTGAAGAGGGGACAGAGAGCAGTTGGAATTTGTGCCCTGAGCAAAATTAAAAATTGAACTTTGATTATGTTGAGCTTCCCTGGCATATGGGGCAGCATTAGAACAGGATCAACATCACACAAGATGATGTTTTTACCAAGCAGCTTAATTTGGATATTCTACCAGGAGGATGTGGGGGCTTGAATCCGATGCTCACCTTTGATTCTTAAGGAAATATTAACTAAGTTTTCCTGTTCCCCAAGACATGCACCACAGATTTGGTTGCACTGGGGAACCAGAAGGGAAATATTCCACATTTTTCCTATGGAAAAATCTCCAGTTTTCACACAGGATTAAATCTTAGTTTTTTTTAAGAGCAGCGCTGTCATGTGAATATGTATCTGGCCGGCTGGTCAGGGTGGTAAGTACGCAAAGGGTGATTCCAGTCCTCATGGGTAATTATCAGCTTAATTACTTCTCATTAAGGGATCAAGGCTAGATGAAGGAAAAGCAGGCTGTGAGGAGAAGGAATGTTGCTAGGGGAAGAAAGGGGGACAGTGCAGTAGAAAGAGAGGGAAGACCTTTTCTCATGCAGGGGATGACACAAGAGATGCTCAGGAGGGAAGGTCCTAGCTGTGGGAGTTTTCAGCTTCTGCCTGGAAGCAGACAAGCTGAAGTGCTTGCTAAGAAAATGGAAAAGAATATTTTCTTTAATAAGAATTAACCCAGTCTGTGTTTTCATTGCTAAAGGGAGCACAGGATAATACTGCTATCAGCTTTGTGGTTGATGTGCGGCTTGCTTGTTCCGCAGCTGCTTCCTTGAATCAACATGTCCCTACCAAATTACTGTAAGCTTTTTCTACTTAATTATTACAAAAACCCAAAAGTCTCTTAAGACAAGGTATGGATTGCTAGAGGAGTCTGATCTAGGGTGTGTTTTAACAGTATTTCATACAATAGTATCCTTAAGGAGATGACCCTTCAACCTTATCCGGATTTTCCACAGGCAGTGGTGTATGCAAAGTGTTCCGTCTGTTCCCTGGTCCTGAAATGGAGCATTAACAAACTCAGCAGTGCTACTGATGCAGTACTTTCTCCTAGAATTCCTAAGAATTTATCCTAGAAGACTTCCTAGCTGTCACCCAACAGCAAAAATGTAAAAAGCCTGTGGTTAAGAGGCCTTGATGACAGAAGCTCCTTCCCTTCATCTTGGTGGCAGGCCATCGAAGGCCAGTGCCAGGTATACTGGCAGTAATGGGGTAACCTTTCCACTGTAAGTATTTAAATTTCTACTGCATTATCTCAGCTACCTGGACTGGTGCTTTAGCATTATGTCCTAAGGCACTTTAGAGTCTGTGGTTCACCTTAGAGTAGAAGGTGCTCTGTGAGGGTGATTTACAGCATCACCTGTACATGTTTAAGTACATAGATAAGTGCAAGTGCCAAAATACAGTTTGAGCTTTACTGCATAGTCCCGTGAAGTCCATGAATGTGCCTTCAAGATGTCGATGAGTACCTTGGGTTTGTTGTCTCTGTGCTGGGATGCTGTGGGTTGGGAAGCGTGATGGGCTTCTGACCCGACTGTAGATTTCACTGGAAATCTGAACTGTGGAACGTATGGTGAGAGCAGGATAGATGCAAGTGGTTTTATTTTGTTGGAAGTTAGTAGCAGCCCTGTACTAACCTGAGCCACCCACTGCCAGGGCAAAAGTCTTTAGAGCAGAAACCCTCTTCCTGTGATCTGCGGCAGGAAGACACCGCAGCTGCCTGCTCACCTGGCAGGAGTTGCTTCCAAAGGCTTTGTAGTAATCTAGCATTGCCAATCTTCCATTTTTAACATGTACTATTAGAACTTAATGGTCTTAAGAGGCCATTACAGTCAATATTGCTTGTGTGTGTATATCTGTTTTAATTGCCTAAGTGCAATTTTATCTGACTGAGCTGGTAGCAGGCTCTGACAGTGTGTCTGTCACACTTCTGCTCAGCTACTCAGTTTGCTGGGGTTTTCTGGTAGATAGTTTCACTTTGTTTTCTGTAATACCTGCCCTGTAGTGAAAGGAAAGAAGGACTCACAGAATATTTTGAATTTTACCTTTACCTTCTGAACTATTGTGCCTTTTTGGTTCTAAGTTGGATGCTTTGGTCCAGCTGTTTTGCTTTCCACCAGATTAATAAGATAGCAGAAATCATACCACAGAGCACACTTCTCAGCTATTGTCATTACTAGCAAGTATAGTAAAGAAAAATAATTCACTAGTAAAAGGTTTGATAACTCAGAGTTTTATGTTTCTCAGAAATTACTCATTCCCATATGCATCCTACAAACTGCATTCTGCCGACTGAACTCACTATAACCTGCTCTTAGAGAGGCTCTTGTCTCACATTCCCTTTTTGGCATTAGAAACAATAAAAGTAACAGCAGCTTTGCAGAGTATGTAAATGTATAATGGCTTTCCAAAGTGGATTGATAATTACTTATTGCACTAAATAATTCTGGAAGTGTGTTGGAGCAGGAATGCAAGAAGAACGAATGAACTTACATAAGTGGAGAAATCTATGCATCCCTTCTGCTGCCTGATTCATTTAAACAGTCTTATTACAGTATCAATGTAGAGGGGAGATAATGAAGGTTGGTTTATGTTGTTACATCTTTTTTTCCAGTTTATTTTATTTTAAGAAACACAGTGGCAGCTGTGGGTGGAGTTAGCAAACACTAGTGCCACTAAAATGTTGCATGCCCTCCCTCTGTGCAGCATGGGAAGTACAGCAAAAAAAGTTAAATGCCAAAAGTTAAATTCTTGTGCAGTAAATATTTGGGCTGCTCTAAATTGAAGTTTGGATGTTTCGAAAAACATTTCATTTTGTATGGTTTTTTTAATAAGCTTTCAGCTGGCACAAATTAAATTTATTTGACCTTTTGAAAGCTAATTTCCAAGAATTACCTCCTCTTTTATACTAAATTATTTTGTAAATAAAAAGGTGTGACACAGGAACATAGGAAGCAATTAGGCTTTATTCATCAATGCCTGTCTCTTGAAGTCAGTCAGCACAATGGAGCTCAATACCCCTGTTACAGGACAGGCAGTAGCATATTGGTAGCTACATTTTTATTTTTCTTTAATACGCTTTTGAGGTTGATTTTCAGCAGGTAAGTTTTCACCTACTGGATAAGAAATCACACTTGTGCTTTACCCATTCATGGTAAATACGGGATTCACTTTGTAGCTGTGGTATGAAGGATTTATTTTGGTATATGCTGCAGGGTTACTGGGGAGGTGGATTTTTTACAGGTGCACAATGACACATGCAAAAAGGCAGCTTGGGTTGTGGCTCAGCTGAAATTCAAGCCTTCAAACTGATGCAGCTGCAAACCTCCATTTAAACTTTTAACTGAGTTATGTGTAATTTAAAACTAATTGTTACTTGAGATGTACACAGAGTGGGAAGAATGTGTGCGTCCTTCCCTCCCCCTCTGTTGGCTAGATTTGAGCTGAATTTCAGTAGACTTTACCCTGTGCACCACCACTAGGTATCGCAGGCTGTAACTGGTGGCGGGGCATTGGGAAGTTTGAGCAGCAGCTATTTTTGTAGCAGTCATACGGTGGATACCAAGTCCTGGGTATTTTAGAGGGAGCAAGTGCATGTCTCTTCTTCCAAGTAATTTATTTGTATTTCTATCTGTGATCGCAATTTTTGCCCTTGGTGAAGTCTTGGGACTGGAAACCTTATCCCCTGCATAGGTGAAAAATGATGCAATGCTGACATGGTTTCTGCCACATCATGTTGCCCGTGTCCCACCTTCAACTCTGACAGAGGGGTTACTGTACTAGGCACATGCAGGGAGCTGTTGCTTCATTTAACCAGTTACGGAGCAGCTATTTTTTTAGCCAATTTTTTAAAATCTCATAGATTCATCAGTTCTTATTGAGAAGGATTAAAATAACCTTACTTGTCTTCAAATTCATGGCAAATTCCTTGATATTTAATACATTTCGATTAGCAAAATGAACTGAAACCTTTAACATTAATTGGCCATTGAATTCTTGGAATATCTACCTCTTCCTTCTGGCAAATATTTCCCCACGGAAAATATTTGCAAAGGTTTTTTAGGGCTAAAATGCTTGGAAGAAATCAGCTAGAATTATACCTTCTCTGTGAAATATCAGCAATTAGGACAGACACCCTCCTCTAACTCTGAGCCAGGCAGCTTGACAAATATGTCAAATTAATACATCACCAGGTATGAAAGTGCAGTTAGAATTTGACTGAGGTACTTCCAGCCTGAGAAAGGGAACGATTTATCAATGCAAACTTAATAACATCTATTTGAATCTAACTAAAAATCAATATTTCATTACCAAATTGTTAGTGAGAATGAAGAAAAATTGAGGAAGTTGGGCAGTTTGGTGGAAGAGAAGCATCAGGAGTTCAATGTGAAGATGGAATGATTCATGAGGCCAAGCTGGTGGAAGGGTGAGGGAGGACAAATGCAGAAAACTTGGAGGGCCCTCTCTCTGGTGACCTTGGCAGAGAAAGGGGAAAAAAATACCAGAAAATGAAAGTAACTGTCAACTCCCAACAGGGATGGATCACACCATAAATCAACCATAGCCCTGAGAGAGAAGAGAGGGGCTTTGGGTGGGGGGCGAACACGGTGGGGGAGACTGTCGGGTAGTTTAACTCTTTGAACCTCAGATGCCTTTTATTTGTACTTTAGTGGAGTTCATAAAACATATGTGAATCCCTTCCCTTTGCAACAGTTTACATAAAAACATGTCAGGGGCAGATAAATGGTCAAACATTGCTTGCCATTGGCTGGGATTTAAAGTACAGTACCAATAAGCATTTCCTTCAGCCCAGGAAAAGAGAAAAATGAGACTGAGGCTCCCGTGACACATAACTAAATCAGTTGGTTGGAAGGCCTAATCCGGGAGAGACTTTTTGGTGATTTGCAGGGAAAAAAATATGGATTTAAAGACATTAGTATTTCTATTACTGAAATAGTCTATTGATCTGAACAGCAAGCAAAAAACACTCCTTTAAACCTAAAACACAAATGAAACTGAAGGGCTCCTAGATTTTTTTTAACTTACAATGTTTGTTTAGTTCTTAAAATCTGCTCTCTGACAGAAGTGGAGGAGGTGAGTGCCACAGAGGGGTTGAGCACTGCCTTCTGAAGGGCTGAAGGGAATTCTCGGGAAATGTGAAGGTTACCTCTCTCAACCAGAATTAAAACATAGCCTGAGCACTTTATTTGCTAAAGACAGACACAAAGTATTCCCCCCTGTTTTTGTCCAGAGACTATTTTTTACCCTTTGTCCTGATAGTCTTGTATTATTTCTTTTTCTTATCATAGTATCACAGAGTAATAGAATGGTGAGAGTTTTGGAAAGAACCTTAAGATTATTCAGTTCCAACCCCTCTGCCATAGGCAGGGATGCCTCACACTAGACCCTGCTGCCAAAGGCTCTGTCCAGCCTGACCTTGAACACTGCCAGTGATGGAGCATTTACCTTCTTTCGACAACCTGTTCCAGTGCCTTACTACCCTCACAGCAAAGAACTTCTTCCTTACATCTAACTTGAACATCCCCTGCTTAAGTTTAAACCCATTTCCCCTTGTCCTGTTGCTACAATTGCTGATGAAGAGTCCTCCTCCAGTATTCTTGTAGACTCCCTTCAGGTACTGGAAGGCTGCTATGAGGTCTCCATGCAGCCTTCTCTTCTCCAGGCTCAACAGCCCCAACTTGCTCAGCCTGTCTTCAGACGGAAGGTGCTCCAGTCCCCTGGTCATCCTCGTGGCCTCCTCTGCACTTGTTGCAACAGTTCCATGTCCTTCTTATGTTGAGGACACCAGAACTGCACACAGTACTCCAAGTGAGGTCTCATGAGAGCAGAGTAGAGGGGCAGGATCACCTCCCTCAACCTGCTGCTCACGCACCTTTTGATGCAGCCCAGGATCCAGTTGGCTTTCTGGGCTGCAAGCGCATACTGTCGGCTCATGTTCATTTTTCATCAACCAACACCCCCAAGTCCTTCTCCACAGGGCTGCTCTGAATCTCTTCTTTGCCCAACCCGTAGCTGTGCCAGGGATTGCCCCAACCCAGATGTAGGACCTTGCATCTTACTTTGTTGAACTTCATCCGGTTGGCATTGGCTACATCTCAAGCGTGTCCAGGTCCTTCTGGGTGGCACCTGGGTGGCATCCCTTCTCTCCAATGTATCAAGCAAACCATGCAGTTTAGTGTCATTGGCAAACTTGCTGAGGGTGCACTCAATCACACAAAGAGACCTGTGTTTTCCTTTGTGAGCCATATATATATATGCCATCCATGAAAGGGAGCACCTTCCATTTTCAGTTGTGAAAAAGCCTTGCAACTGAGCAGTTGTAATCCTGAGCAGACATGACAATAGCTAGTGTGGTGGGAGACCAAACTTGCATGCATCCACAGGTTGACATGAAGGCACTATGAAGTATGTTCTGATCCATACCAACAGAAAAGTTAACGATGGTTATTGTGCTTGAATTCTGCCTTTCTCTCTGAATATTGAAAGTTGTCAGAAATACTAATGCTAGAGGTATTAGAAATGCACCTTAGGAATGCTGTACTAGAGTTCCTGCTGTGGTCCACATCTTTGGGATCACAGCAGCGGGTTGTTGTTTGTTGTTGCGTTTCCACATCTTTTACCAGCAACATTTATTGTGTGTGTGCTGGATACAGCAGTTTTCAACCCCGTCAGGGAAAGACAAAGGAAGGCGGTGGCTCCAAGCACTTGAAGCTCATGTAAATACTTCTGGCTTGAAAGAGGTGGGAAGATGCAATGAAATGTGAATTATAGTGGGTCAAAGGAGAAGGACTTGTGTGTTGTGTTATGCTTTTGTTTTGCAGGTTGCCTTCGAGTGGTAATGTGGTAAATCATCTACCAGCAAGGGGGCAAATAAGGGGCAATGGTGTGGTTCAGAAAACATGGCAAAGTATGTAGGTGTGCTTGGCAGTTTCACTTGTGGTACTGCTTTTTTTAATCTAAATGTAGGACTCATCATAAGCCTCACATGAGAAGTTGCAGATCTAATCAAGGTCAGAAGAACATTAAAAAAAATTGGAACAGGAAAAGGCTATCAGGACCAATGTTTCTGTTCCTTTTTTCCTCCTGTCTTAGCTCTGTATCTTGGCTTTAATTGCCATTTATTTTTATTGCTCTCACTATACTTCTCATATAATGTTTATATTAATGGGCAGGGGCGGGGGGGAAAAGGGGGGAAGTGAAGAAACACCAGGAAATGGAGTGCAATTGGAGTACGTGAGATGTGGCTTTTGTCTTCTTTATCACTGTTTTCTTCTAGTACTTCCAGCTTAGATATTAATTTATCATTGAGAGTGCTGCAGAAATGTGGTCCCTTGTATTTTATTGAGGGCTTGATCTAAGCTTTCCAGATGGTCACCATGTGATCAAACCAGCCATGGGCAAATAGGATATTTCTTTGTGTCTATATTTGATTTCTTTGCCAAATTCATACCTATCTAATCTGTCCATGAGCCTGCATTCGTTCATTCTTTAAAGAAGTGTGCAACAGCTCCACCTCCTTATGAGCTAGAGACAATGAGGGTGATTGCACACATACACCATCTAAATGTGGCTAAAATGTGAAGCCGTTGCATACAAACAATAACTCTCTACATCACAAAAATATTTATTGAAAGCTTACAGAAGAAGATTAATTCCTCTCCTCCTCAAGGAATGAGAATGTGTGGTGGGGCACATATTATCTGGTATTGATACGACACTGCTTCAAGTAAGTGTTTTGATTTTGGGGATGCAAAAAGCTGTGAAATATTAATTATGAAAATCCACAGAGCCCTTCTGCTTGTGGAGTCCCTGCTTTAGTGCAGGAGTTTAATGGATGTGAATGAGAGACCATCTATGCCAAGTAGGTGGTTCTTTCTTAAAAAGAAAAGGAAAAAGAAAAAGAAAAATTAAGATTATAACAAAATTCGATATACTTCAGAACATAGAAGTAACAATATAAAAACCTTTATAATTGTGATATGATTAAAGGATTTTTAAAAGCTGCCTTGTAGTCACATTTCCATTTTCTAATAAATTCCATACTGTCTTTCAAATCACTTCTCACCATAATAATAGGAATTGTAAAAAATCCTTCCATTTCTTCAACATACTGTGAAAAAAATGGAGGTGGAAAGGAGAGAATTAAGAAGGTTCCAAGTTTTATCATGCTGTTCATAAAGCAGCGCAGCAACCGTAACTGCAGCGCAGGAAAGAAACAGATACTGTACTGTCTGAGGTATTCTTTGCCATAAACTCCCATAATAGAAACAGATGGCAAAAACGCCTTGGAAGTAAGGGAAGTACTGTACATGCAGCTCTACCCTAACATATGAATTGATTCAGGCCTGACACATAAAGGAGTACGTCTGGAGCTCTGCCAGTGCTACTGTGTAGTGCAGCAGTTGGTGCTGGAGAGGAGAGAACCCGTGATTGTGAGTTTAGGGCTCTGAGGCAGAGAGGCAGCAGGACTTTGTCCTGCACTTTAGTGGATATGTTGTTCTGGCAGGGATAGCAGAGATGGATGGAAAACCTCAGAGGTAGCTTCCCTCAGAGCCCCTTGGCGCTGGAGCATCTCGGCCATGCCGCAAAGTGCTGTACATGGTGTGCCAGGAGGGGGGCTGCCTCTTCTTTCTGTCCCTGCCTCTGCTCAGCAGAGATCTTAATATGTAATGTGAGATAGCAAAGTTGTGTGGCAAGTACCATGCATGCAGTGAAAATAGCAAAACTCTTTTTTTCCTTTCTGGCATCCAGCTAAGGAAATGTCACTCATTTCATCTGGCGTTGTTTCACTGGTCCTGCTATGAGTGAAAGGAAATATAATGTGTGCATTGCACTAAAGGGGAACTGAAGGTCAGGAGTGAAATATGGCTTTCTACTGCACTTGATCTCTGTCTGAATGTTACCTATATTATCATCAGAGCTCACTGTCATAATAGGAAGACCTTGTCACAGAAGAGAGGTCACCTAGAAACAGGAAGAAAAATTGGGGGAAAAATACTAAATAAGATAAACTAAACAGAAGACTAGTAGGGTGCCCAAACTTCCTTTGTGTATGTTTCAAAGCAGTAAATTACCTGCAAAAGACATGCTTGTCTTCCAGCACCTGAAATCCAGCTATTGTCTTGGGCAGAGGTACCACTCTCCTAACTTCCGTAATTTTGTTATGAGCATCTTTCTACCAATGCATCTGGCTTTGGCCTCTGTGCTTTTGTGGTGGCTTTGATTTATAAAGTCCAATTACATTTTGGGGCAGTAGCCTTTCAGATATTTTTGGAAGAGGGAGTATATCTCTTGTTTTCATTAGATAAGACCACAACAAAAAATTTCACTATTCTGTCTATGCCCAAGGCTATGCATCAGACTCCTTCAATGTGCTCATCCAGCAGCTCAGCTGCAGGAGGACCTGGCAGTGCGGCTGGCGTGTGCCGTCCTGAGCTCCTCCTCACTGCCAGGGGTAAATTCTGCTTCATATGTTTTGGAGGTCAGACCTGTCTACCCACTCTGTGGCTGAAACTTTGTCCTAATTGCAGCGCAGAAGAGATTTTAGACACTAGTGTGAAAAACCAAGTACTGCCCTGGGTGTGCACTGTTTGTATACCCTCCAGCCACACAATTAACAGCCTAATATTTGTGCATTTCCTCTTTCTTTTAAAGATGTCAAAGAGCTTTGAAAACATTAATTCATATTAATATGTTGCTAAAAACAAACAAACTTGTTATCAGGCTTCCAGGCCTCTCCTCTCCTGACCAAAATTCAAACCAGTGATCTCCAAGACTCATCTGTGGCTCAGAGGGATGTCAGGCTCTGAGCATGTCCACCTCGAGACTCCTCTGTCGGCAAACATGATTAGGTAGGACTACAAAGGTATTGCAGTAAGTATCTGGCAATTCAAATTACCAGTCATGGAACATCTCTGATTGGCAGTCAATTCTTTAGAGATTCACCAGAGTTCAAGGATTTATCAGCTAATGAACTAATGCATAGATGTAAAGATTTAACTTTTTAGTCAACTGGAAGAATGCCCAGCTCAAAGAAGCCTTTTTAAGTGAAATAAACCTAATTTTATGTTTATCTAAAAAAAAAAACCAAACCCCCCAAAAAAAACCAAACCACTCCAAACCACCCAAAACCACTGCCAAAACCATAACCAGGACAAACTGAGTTTCAGGATTTACTGTGATAGTGCAACTCTAAAACATTTTGATGGAGTTTATTCTCGTGTCAGATGTTGTGGGATCATAGAATCACCTAGTTTGGAAAAAACCTTTAGGATCATCAAGTCCAACCATTACCCCAGTACTACCAAGGCCACCACTAAACCATGTCACTGAGGGCCTCATCTGCATAGGTTTTGAATACTTCCAGGGATGATAATTCCACCACTTCCCTGGGAAGCCTGTTCCAAAGCCTGATTACTCTCTCTGTGAAGAAATTTTTCTTCATATCCAAACTAAACCTGCCCTGGCACAGCTTAAGACTGTCACTTCTTGTCCTGTCACTTGTTAACATTAGCAGGTATTTGGAGATGAAAGAGCAGCTGCCTTACCTCAGTCACCAGGAGCTAGCTGAGGCAGATCTTTGTAGATATTTCCTTTGGAAGGATGGAATTCAACCACTGAAATACAAAGCCAGGTACTGATAGGAGCATTAGTTTACATAAAATGCACTCTTCCATCTCATTTTAGTTGTTACTCTGACAGTTTAAACTTCTCTAATACTGTATCTCTTTTTAATGAAGAAATTACACAAGTACAGAAATCACGTATTTACAGCATAGAACACCTGTTGATATATTTTTGGTTATTTTAACTGAATTTGGAAGGCTTCATAAAGTGTGAAATACAA
Organism: Myiopsitta monachus; assembly: GCA_017639245.1. Taxonomy (NCBI): domain Eukaryota; kingdom Metazoa; phylum Chordata; class Aves; order Psittaciformes; family Psittacidae; genus Myiopsitta; species Myiopsitta monachus. The sequence goes on from CM029941.1 coordinate 90,937,394, forward strand.
CATTTCATTACACAATTACAGCTAATTATTTTAGAAATACATTTTAAATGCAAGTTATCTTAAATTTATTGCTTATCTGACTGGAAAGATCTAAGCAAAACCTGAAAATCATAAACCCTTCCAGAACATTATATTTTATGCAGTCCAAAATGTGACACATGGGGTCTTTAATAATTCACTGCTTGTTAACATTAAGCAACTGTTAACATGCTCAAATAATTAGTTATGCTTGCTTGACATGTTTGCATCTTTAATAATTGATGCATTTATCTTAATTACTAACAGTATTATGGTCGTAATATGCATCTTTTTTCTATCTTAAAATTTTAACAAAAACTGACTTTTTGCCAAAAATTATTATCCTCTAAGTTTTAATTACTCATTGTAATTAAATTGTAAGCTGCAGTATTTTATTAAAAATATCTTTCACAAAAAATATTTAATGGAAAAGAGGTGATTTGTTGTTTATGCATCACACTTAGTAAATATTTCATAAGTTTCATATTACCCTTTCTGAGAGGATATAAAAAACATAACATTCTTAATATAAGAGTCAATTTAAAAGCTGCTATAGTAGTCTTCATTTCTTGTCCCAATGGTTTGCAAAAGTCAGTGAATAAAGGAAGACAAAAAAAAAAACCAAACAAAAAACATGATGATGATTGTAAATAGGGTGCCCACAGTGACAGGAACCAAGGTTGGAGACATGGTGCTAGTGAGTGCATAACGTATTCTCCAGTGGAATTAGTGTGAATTGAAATAGAGATACAGAAGTTGTTTCATTCTTCAATGTTCTTCTGATTCAACGTTTGCTTGCAGGCTGCTAATAATAATAGCGGCTGTACTTTGACTGTAATAATTTATTTATTGCAATGCTGGTAGAGATAGGGGTGAGCTTTGTGTCAGCCAATTTAAAAAGACCATGTTTTCAAGGCCTTCCCTTTGGTAGGATTGGCTGCTTTAGATTAAGATGCCTGTTTCTGGTCTCAAAACATTGTGAAGGCAATTACCACTCTTGTGGAATGACAAAACTTGTTAATGGTGTCAAAGGATTCAGCTGCATCCCTGTTCTAGTGTGTGGTTGTGCTCCTTCCGAAGTGACCCACAAAGATGCTTGAAAAGGCGTCAGCATATTATTGGCAGGAAAATGTCCATCTGAGAGAAGATAATGTTGTCCAAAATTTTAGAAATAAAACCCAAAAGCCGTAAGACACTGTCTCACAGTGCCTCAGACTGAATGTCAGGGCTACGTTTAGCAAGTGACTAATGAGACCCCAGCTTGTCTTTGAGGTAGGTGTCTTCCAAGGAGCTAATATGTGAATCATGAGACAAAGACAGCCAAAAGACAGCATTTTTAATGACAAAATGTGCCTGGGAATAGATCTAGTTCAGGTGAGTCAGTAGATGTGAGGTTCAGAAATGTCCAATGTGCCAGGCAGGGTGGGCAGAGGGAAATCATGGTCGGATCCAGAAGTGCGTCCTCTGAACTCTTGACTTTGAAGTCTTATGTCAGAAAGTTTTAACCCAAATATGACCTGTTGCCAGAAAAGCATCTTGAGATCAGGTGGAGAAGAGGGTTGATCTCTGATACATGTGCAGAGTATACTGCCTGCCTTCTCAAGCAATTGGTGGCTTTTTCGGGATAGCCTGCAGTAATAGAACTCTCACACTTAGTTCTCAGCTTCCAGCAGAGCTTCTGGTCCTTCAGGTTCTGCAACAGCAGCAGTACTGCAGTGAAGGTTTAACCTATTGAGATGCTGAGAGAGCTGTGCTTGTTCAGCCTGGAGAAGAGAAGACTCCAGGGAGATCTTAGAGCAGCTTCCAGTGCCTAAAGGAGCTGACAAGAGATCTGAAGAAGGGCTTTTGACAGGTGCATGTAGTGATAGGACAAGGGGGAAGTGGCTTTTAACGGTCAGAGGGGAGACTGAGGTGAACTATTAGGAAGTTCTTCCCTGTGAGGGTGGTGAGGACCTGGCAGAGGTTTCTCAGAGAAGGTGTGGCTGCCCCATCCCTGGCAGTTTTCAAGGCCAGGTTGGATGGGGCTTGGAGGAACCTGGTCTAGTGGAAGGTGTCCCTGTCCTTGGCAGGGGTTTGGAACTGGATGAGCTTTAAGTTCCCTTCCAACCCCAACCAGTCTGGGATTCTATGATTCTATTATAATTAGACATAACAAAAGTAATAGGACGTTCAATCCCCAGGAATTGCTTAAACTACCCTGTGAGAATGGCTGGCAGGCGGGCAAGGCTGTGATCCTGTCTGCTGAGGTGTCCAGGGCTGGGTGGCACACACCCACCACACCCAGAAATAATAGAAAAACGGCAACAGCCACCCTCCTGACTACTGCTTCCAGATGCAGCACATAGTCTTAATCCACCCTGCTTCTTCTGACAGATTTAGAAGGCTCTCACTATTGCAAAGTCCTCAAGTCCTTGACATGGTGTTTTTCAAAAAACTGATTTCCAGTATGATTTTAGACTTAAGTAAAAATTTACACATCACTGATTTATTAATAATTTCTTCTGTGGGTGAATCTTCAGATTTCAATGATTGATTTACGTGGCCAGATGGGTGCATCCTTTTCCCACTGTCTTTCAGTCCAGCAGAATCCATGCATGCTGTGCAGTACCGTCGGCTTGAACTTTCACTTAAAATGCACTATTGTATGTAAATTCTGAATCCTATTCCTTCTTTGGAATGAATGGAATTCAGATGTCAATCCTTGGATGTGGCACAATTTGATTTTTTTTACCTTTCAACTAGTAAACAAGCCATTTCTTTCAGCTTTAATAGGAAATCATCAGTGTCAAAGGAGGAAGTCCTCTTCATGTCCTTCAGGTTTTTCGTCCAAAAACCTTTGCGTTTTCTGTCACCACAAAATATGTGGAAGCTCGTTAGCTGAAGCCAGAAATAAAGGGTTGACATAGAAGTTTGCTGTGGGGAAAGCAATCTGTAGTCTACACAGCATTTACATTGACATATGCTAACACCGTAAAAAATATTTGCATATGGTACAGTAGGGTCAGCATTCCCGGATCCAGGAACCGTGAGAACAAAGACCATGAAGAGCTGAGAGAGGTTCTGTGGAAAGAGCTGGAACTATAATAATGTTAATGTAGAAACTTGTTTCTCAGCAATATTGTATGCAAGGGTGCATGTAGGCATATGGCATCTTCCTGGTCTCCAGTAGTTGAATGTTAATCTTTATCCAGATAATGTAAACACTTGCAATGACAAGTCTGCGTCTGGCAGAGGAGTGGAAGTCTCAGAAGCAGAAGGTTCCTGAAGCCCATGTGAAGTTAAGTGGGTGGCAGTATGGGGGGAATCCAAATGAATGCCCCAGCTGAGGGACTGGCTTCAGAGCAGCCACATAGGAGAGAGGTCTTCAAGAGCCCAGGCAGGAGCTCACACTTCATTAGGCACCAGGAAGTCTCACCATGGCATGTACAGTCACAAGAAATCAGCTTCAGAAGTTTACCCAGTAAGGAAGTGAGTTATTTTGCATGTAAGGTCTGTGTAATTCTGTATGAAACATCCCACCAGTGAAGAGACTGGGGGCAATCAACAGTGGATGTTTGGGTGAGAGAATTGCTATATTTGGTTTGTGTTTTAAGTTTCTGATGAAAGAAGGTAAAATGCAGAAGCAGCTTTTTGAGGGGTCTGACTTGCTTCTGTCATCCATTTCTGTTGGGTTTCTGCCTTCATGGGATGTTAATTTCTAGTTTTGTTAATTTTTAAGTCTTGACATTGACTGCAGCTCTAACTTAGGTTTACTAAAAGCGCAAGAGAGGCTGTCCTGAATGCTGCTATCAAATCAGGAGTCAAGCTTGCAGAGTGCTGTTCTCTTGCACTCTGCTTTGAAGTGGAAATTACCAAGCAGTGCTGTGAGCTGACCTCTGCCACAGGAGCCCCTCCACCCTTCTAAGCTGGCGTGTTCTCCACTTCATTTCCTAATTTTTTCAAAATCTGAATATGAGGATGTCATGGGTTTGGTTTCTTTTTCTAGTCTCATGCTATGCCGGGGAGGAGGCAGAGACAGGGCACCAGACCCGAGCTGACCAATGAGGTTATTCTATGCCACAGCACATCATGCCCAGGATGTGGAATACGGGGCGGGGGAGGAACCGGGAAGTGTGTGGTTTGGGGGCGGGCTCTCGCTGGAGTTTCCCACGCGGTCTCTTGGCTCAGTCGGGCGGCAAAACAGTTGTATCCTCTTCCTTTGTATTTACTTTGTCATTATTCTTGTTATTGGTGGTGGCAGTAGTGATTTGTATTGTATCTTAGTTACTGGACTGTTCTTAATCTCAACCCGTGGGAGTTACATTTTCTTCGGTTCTTCTCCCCATTTTCCCCCCATCGGAGTGGGGGGGGAGAGGAAGGGTGGGGTGAAAAAGGAGGGAGAAGTGAAATTTACGGCTTAAACCACAACAGTTTTTGGTGCCCAACGTGGGGCACTTAAGGGTTGAGATAGAGACAAAATAGCCACTCGTCACAATGATGATTTATTGGCTCTCAAAGTTGTTGCTCTGGTTCTCACAGGTTCAGTGTATGGTACTTTACTTACAGCCGGTATTTCTTATCTTAACATTTTTCAGATCTGGGTTTTGGCTTAAGGTTCTTGTTACATTATACTTTATTGCACGGATTTTTAATACAATAGTCTCAGTGATCATGAAACTGACCTGGTTTGTGTTTCCAGTGTAGTCACCAACTCTGTACTTTGGGAGGTATATAATGGAAGTTCTTAGCAATTACACTTCTCTTTTCACCTCCTCGGGTGGTCAGCCTGTGAAGGAGACATTCTTTTGTGCTCCCAGCGCCCCCACCAGACCATTTACAGCACCATTTGGGAATCTTGAAGGTTTTGAATGGCCTTTAGATACCCTTGAGATCTGCCTGCTGGTGGTGATGGGAATTATCATGTTGGCACACATACTGAATATGTTGTACTCACAACTATTTAGTCTGGTCCGGAGAGTTAAGCAGAGTGGGGTGTGGGCCATGTCTGGGGTTAGACTACAATCCAGGATGGCCGAGAGATTTTCCCCAAGGCTGGACAGTCATGAGTGGCAGGGTGTGTGGGATAGTATGGGCAAGTATCTAGGCCAGTGGGCCCCTCCAGTGCTTTGGAACTTCACCAATGAACAAATGCAAAACCCAGAAAAATCAGTGAAACATTTAAAGGAGGTGTGTGGTCACTCTGGTCACACCAGAGATGGACAAATCATCGCAAAGTGCTGGGGCTTGGCTTATGCTTACAGAGCCTTGTTTAACACTGTCCAGCATCTTCAAAAGGGAAAAAACGTCTCTGGATCTGAGGGCGGAGTAATGGACAACACAGTTAATCCAGCTCCAAGTACAGCAGCTACAACAGCACCAGCAACAGGTACACCACGACTCAAACCCCAGTGACAAGTACAGCGGCTACCCAAACCACAGTAATAATCACCACAGCTAAACCAGAGGACCAACTCATACCAATAGCTGTTGCCCCTGTACGCCAGAGGAAAAGCAAAAAAGAGGCAAGAAAGATGAAACAAGACGAAGAAACGTCACTACTTGGGACAGCATCTGAGCAGGAGTCATTATCACATGATGAAGAAGAAGAAGAAAAGGAAGAGGTGACTTCCCGATCTCGGACCTCAACCGAGCTACGGAATATGCGAAAAGACTTTACCCGTCAGCCAGGGGTGCACATCATCACCTGGCTGCTCCAATGCTGGGACAATAGGGCCGATGGTCATGAACTAGAAGGTAGTGAAGCCAAGGAGCTGGGATCACTTGCCAGGGAAGGGGGAATTGACAAAGCAATTGCAAGAGAGAAAAAGTCCCTCAGCCTTTGGAAGCGGCTCTTGGCAGCTGTGAAACATAGGTTTCCATACAAGGATGATGTTATGAGACGTTCGGACAAGTGGACTACTCTAGAGAAAGGCATCCAGTCTCTGAGAGAATCAGCCACTGTAGAGATGATCTATATCACCAAGCCGAATGTTGGGGATATACCCATCGATCCAGATGAAGTCGAATGTACACGACCCATGTGGCGGAAATTTATACGAAATGCACCCCAATCATATGCCCATTCATTGGCAGCAATAACCTGGAGTGACATAAGACCACCAACAGTGGATGAAATGATTTCTAAACTCCGAGAGTTTGAAGATAATCTCACCCCTTCCATCATCTCAGCTGTGGAAAAACTGTCTCAGAACCTCCAACAATTGAGAGACGATCTATCCAGCTCCTCACGTGTACCAACACACGTCTCAGCTATTAACAGAAGGCGTCCCACGGTTCGAGAGAGAAGATATAGAAGTTATACACCACGGGCCACCCTATGGTTTTACCTGTGGGATCATGGAGAAGATATGATGGAGTGGGATGGAAAGCCTACTTCAGTTTTGGAGGAGCGGGTGCAAGAACTGAAAAAGAGAGCAAAGGTCAAGTCTGATCACCCCATGAAGGCTGCGGCTTCAGTCTCTGGTGAGCAGGTTCCCAGGTGGAGTGGAAGGGCAGATTTTACTTCAGCTCCTGTGATAAAGAAGAATAATCCATTTCTACAAGACGTGAGTGACCAATGTGATGACTACTAGAGGGGCCCTGCCTCCAGCCAGGTGGAGGGAGGGGACAATCGGATTTACTGGACTGTATGGATCAGATGGCCTGGCACATTAGTCCCTCAGAAGTATAAGGCTCTAGTAGATACCAGTGCACAGTGTACTCTGATGCCATCAAGCTGTCAAGGGGTGGAACCTATTCCTATTTCTGGAGTGACAGGAAGATCCCAAGTGTTGACTGTACTGGAGGCTGAAATCAGCCTGACTGGGGTGTAATGGCAGAAACACCCCACTGTGACTGGTCCAGAGGCTCCATGTATCCTTGGCGTAGATTACTTCAGAAGAGGGTACTTCAAAGACCCAAAAAGGTACCAATGGGCTTTTGGTATTGCTGCTTTGGAGACAGAGGAGATGGAGCAGCTTTCCACCTTGCCTGGTCTCTCAGAGGATCCTTCTGCTGTTGGGGGGCTGAAGGTCGAAGAACAACAAGTGCCAATCGCGACCACAACAGTGCACCGGTAGCAATATCGCACCAACTGAGACTCCCTGATTCCCATCCATAAGCTGATCCGTAGATTGGAGAGTCAAGGAGTGATCAGTAAGACCCACTCACCCTTTAATAGCCCCATAGGGCCAGTGTGTAAGTCTAATGGAGAGTGGAGACTAACAGTAGACTATCGTGGCCTGAACGAATTTATCCCATCCTTGAGTGCTGTCGTACCAGACATGCTAGAGCTTCAGTATGAACTGGAGTCAAAGGCAGCCAAGTGGGATGCCACGACTGATATTGCCAATGCATTTTTCTCAATTCCTTTGGCAGCAGAGTGCAGGCCACAGTTCGCTTTTACTTGGAGGGGCGCCCAGTACACTTGGAACCGACTGCCCCAGGGGTGGAAGCACAGCCCTACCATCTGCCATGGACTGATCCAGACTGCACTGGAACAGGGGCAAGCTCCAGAACCCCTGCAATACATTGATGACATCATTGTGTGGGGTGATACAGCAGAAGAGGTCTTTGAGAAAGGGAGGGAAATAATCCAAATCCTGCTGAAAGCCAGTTTTGCCATAAAACAGAGTAAGGTCAAGGGACCTGCACAGGAGATTCAATTTTTGGGAATAAAGTGGCAAGATGGACGCCACCAGATCCCCACAGATGTGATCAACAAGATAACAGCAATGTCCTCACCAACTAATAAGAAAGAAACACAAGCTTTCTTGGGTGCTGTGAGGTTCTGGAGGATGCACATCCCAAATTACAGTTTGATTGTAAGCCCTCTCTATTATGTGGCCCGGAAGAAGAATGATTTTAAATGGGGCCCTGAGCAACAACAAGCCTTTGAGCAAATTAAACGCGAGATAGTTCATGCAGGAGCCCTCGGACCAGTCCGGACCGGGCCAGATGTAAAAAATGTACTGTACACCGCAGCTGGGGAGAATGGTCCTACCTGGAGCCTCTGGCAGAAAGCTCCAGGGGAAACTCGAGGTCGACCCCTCAGCTTTTGGAGTCGGGGATACATAGGATCTGAGGCCAGCTATACCCCAACTGAAAAAGAGATGCTGGCAGCCTATGAAGGGGTTTGAGCTGCTTCGGAAGTGATTGGCACTGAAGCACAGCTCCTCCTGGCACCCCGGTTGCCTGTGCTGGATGTTCAAAGGCAGGGTCTCCTCTACACATCATGTAACAGATGCTACATGGAGTAAGTGGGCCGCATTAAGTACACAACGAGCTCGAATAGGAAATCCCAGTTGTCCGGGAATTCTGGAAGTCGTCATGGACTGGACAGAGGGTAAAGATTCTGGAAGGTCACCAAAGGAGGAAGGAGTGATGTGTGCTGAAGAGGCCGCACCATATAATGAACTGTCAGAAAGTGAAAAGCAATATGCCTTATTTACTGATGAGTCTTGTCGCATTGTGGGAAAGCATCAGAGACAGAAGGCAGCTGTATGGGGTCCTCAGTGACAAGTTGCAGAAACTGCTGAAGGGGAGGGTGAATCGAGTCAGTTTGCAGAGGTGAAAGCCATCCAACTGGCCTTGGACATTGCTGAATGAGAAAAGTGGCCAGTACTTTATCTCTATACTGACTCATGGATGGTGGTGAATGCCCTGTGGGGGTGGTTGCAGCAAAGGAAGCAGATCAACTGGCAACGTAGAGGTAAACCCATCTGTGCTGCTGCACTGTGGCAAGGCATCGCTGCCCGAGTGCAAAACCTGGTGGTCAAAGTACGCCACGTAGATGCTCATGTACCCAAGAGTCGGGCTACTGAGGAACACCAGAACAACCAACAAGTGGATCAAGCTGCTAAAATTGAAGTGGCTCAGATGGACTTAGATTGGCAACATAAGGGTGAATTATTTTTGGCCCAGTGGGCCCACGACACTTCAGGCCATCAGGGCAGAGATGCAACATACAGATGGGCTCATGATCGAGGGGTGGACTTAACAATGGATATTATTGCCCAGGTTATTCATGACTGTGAAACATGTGCTGCAATTAAGCAGGCTAAACAGTTAAAGCCTCTTTGGTATGGAGGATGATGGCTGAAGTACAAATATGGGGAGGCTTGGCAGATTGATTATATTACACTCCCACCAACCCGCCAAGGCAAGCGTCATGTGCTTACCATGGTGAAAGCAACCACCAGATGGTTGGAAACATATGCTGTGCCCCACGCCACTGCCCAAAACACTATCCTGGGTCTTGAGAAACAGATTTTGTGGCAACACAGCACCCCAGAGAGAATTGAGTCAGACAATGGGACTCATTTCCAGAACAGCCTGATAGATACTTGGGCCAAAGAGCATGGCATTGAATGGGTATATCACATCCCCTACCATGCACCAGCCTCTGGGAAAATTGAACGGTACAATGGGCTATTAAAAACTACACTGAGAGCAATGGGTGGTGGGACTTTCAAACATTGGGATACACATTTACCAAAGGCCACCTGGTTGGTCAACACCAGAGGATCTGCCAACAGAGCTGGTCCAGCCCAGTCAGGACTTTTACATACTGTAGAGGGGGACAACGTTCCTGTGGTACACATAAAGAATTTGCTGGGGAAGACAGTCTGGGTTATTCCTGCTTCCGGTAAAGGCAAACCCACTCGTGGCATTGCTTTTGCTCAGGGACCCGGATATACTTGTTGAGTAATGGGGGAAGATGGGGAAGTCTGATGTGTACCTCAATAAGATTTGATGTTAGGAGAAAACAGCCAATGAACTCAATTGCATGCTGTTGCCCGCTATGTAATCTTTTTTTTCATATAGCCCATCAACTAGATGTCTTCAAGTCATCCGCGACTGGCCCTCTGACCATTATCCCAACAAAGAATGAACTTTGATGAAACCAGACGAGTTCTGCAGTAAAGGAACAATCAGCATCAGCAGGCAACAATCCAACACTGCACACAGCCTTCCCTGCTCTGAAAGGCTGTTACAAAAGATGGAGCCTGACACCACGGACTGGATGGACTCAGCAGCTTCATAGAGATTGGTCCATGCACTAAGGGATTATATTTCTCCATCTGTGTGCGTGTGTGTATGTATTTATATATATGTATGTGATGGCATATTGAAAATGTGGGATCTGAAAATGATGTGAATGGTGTGGAATAAGGGGTGGATTGTCATGGGTTTGTTTTTTTTTTCTAGTCTCATGCTATGCCGGGGAGGAGGCAGAGACAGGGCACCAGACCCGAGCTGACCAATGAGGTTATTCTATGCCACAGCACATCATGCCCAGGATGTGGAATACGGGGCGGGGGAGGAACCGGGAAGTGTATGGTTTGGGGGCGGGCTCTCGCTGGAGTTTCCCACGCGGTCTCTTGGCTCAGTCGGGTGGCAAAACAGTTGTATCCTCTTCCTTTGTATTTACTTTGTCATTATTCTTGTTATTGGTGGTGGCAGTAGTGATTTGTATTGTATCTTAGTTACTGGACTGTTCTTATCTCAACCCGTGGGAGTTACATTTTCTTCGGTTCTTCTCCCCATTTTCCCCCCATCGGAGTGGGGGGGGAGAGGAAGGGTGGGGTGAAAAAGGAGGGAGAAGTGAAATTTACGGCTTAAACCACGACAGAGGAAAAGAGTTTGTCCACAGCTGTAGCAACCTGATTATCTCTTTTATTCAGAAACCTTAGGACTGGCTTCCCATGGCCTGCAAGAGCCATCAGGGACACACTGGCTCCCCTGTGTCCCCCCAAAGCACGTGTCCCCTTGAGACCAGCCAGCCACACTGCTTTCACTCCGAAGTAGTTTGCCCAAAAATCCTTGTGATGCCTTGTTCAGTGTTTCTGGTGAGGAAGGGAAGAAGCTCCTTACATACTGAAGTGCGAATGGAGAATCAGGGGGTGGAGGAGTGCCTGGCAATGATGGCAAGCACCAATCTGCATGTACATGAATTTCCAGAAGAGGGCTTGGCTTTCAAAATATTGCCCACAGAAGTGCAAGTACTTCCCTATAAGCTCTATGATTTGCAAAATATATATATGAGTTTTACAGTATTTTCAGTGTGAACATGTTCCTGTTTATGACCTAGAATATTTCAATAGTGAGTTAAATTATTTCTAGCTCACTCAGGGTTTTGACATTTGTAAGTCTTTGCTCGATCATTGGAGTATCTTTAATGGCTTATTAATTCAAGGTGTCCCTTTCTCCACTTAAATAAATAAATAAATAAATTAAACCCCTTCCTTTTAATGAGATTTCCATCTATTCAAAATTATTATTTAAAATCCTAAATTAGCATTCTGCACTTCAGTTCTGACAGAGCCATTACATTTTATACTAAAAGAGTTTAGCTAATTTTAAATTATTAAACCACATTGGCTGCATAAAGTGAGCATCTTTAAGCAAGTGTCTGTAGTTCGGGTGCATTCCAGTCGACTACATTTGCAAATTTTAGTCAAATGTTTTGCCAACGTTGCTTTTTATCCTTATATATAGCAGCTACTACTCTGTGTTTCACTGTCTGATCTGTAAAGTTAAATAGCAGCTGAAAGCACTAAGAGCAGTATGGAGAGCAACCTGTCCTGGGCAATGTATCTCGTCAAACTGAAGACAAAGGAAAACACAGAAATAATATTAAGTCTTTTTTTCTGAAAGAAAAATTATAAAGCCTATGATATAAACTTATATAGAGCACTAAATTCTTCTGTCAACAATATGTATTTGCTTTACATTTTAAGAAGTTTTATCTTAATAATATTTTCCACAGTATAGAATAATTTTATTTTGATTTTCAAAGACATTTACTTCCTTTCAGTTGTTACCTGGCATGACTTAGGTAAAATTCTGACTTACTTTTGCATGAATTAGTGATGAAAATCTCTTCAGGCATTTAACTGGAGAATCATCTGCAAAGCTACTTAGAGAGCAACATGTAGTAGATAAGAAAGTCTTTGCATAGGTGAGATCTATTACACAGTTCTAAGGAAACAGAAGACTTTTTGACAGCAAGGGAGCATAGTGAAGATGAAAATAATGTATGCAAAATGGTGCAGAATATAATGGAAAGTATAGTTACTTTTCTTTTAAAATGGAAGTTACACTTCAAGGGCAGTATGGATATCCAGCAATGAGCAGCATCTTAAAGCACTTCAGGTGCAATTGACTGCAAGCTCTAGATCTGCTTTAATTATTTTTTGAATTGCAAGCTGAGATCATTTACATGCTTTGGTGATTTACTTGGCTCCTGAAACCTGAGCTGCGCAGTTTGGGTTTTACAGATTTATGAAGTGAAACAATGGACTAATATCACATTAATTTAATTAACTTTAATTTTAAACGCCTTGCAAGAGCACCTAACAAAAGTAACATCTGCAAGACATTTTAGTGGATCATGGTGGCTTGTTATGCACTCTTGTCTTCATCGTGAGAAAACATCTTGTTAGCATGAAAGGCCCCTTACTACTTTAAAAGAGAGAGTATCTTGTTTATACCAAAGGTTTGCGTCGATTGCCGGGCTGTCCTTTCGAAGGGAAAGAAAACAGCAGAAGTGCTGATTGGGGGTCTGATACAATTTTAAAATCTGCACTGCTCCACAAAGATCACATTCAAATACAGGTGACACTGGTAGTTTGTCAGATGTTTAGGATATCCCAGCTCCTGGCCAGCAGTAGCTTTGGGAAAGCTGGTGCCCACTAAGGGTCTGCATTAATGGTGAAATAAACACCAGGCTGCTATGTGAGGCTGGTCTCAAAAAGGAGGGCAAATGTGGCACTTAATCTTCCATCACAAGTTTTTTTAAAGATAAACAGTCTAAGGAAAATCCTGACTACTCAAAATCAGTCATCCAGTGTTCAGCTGTCCCGTTATTGGTTCAGATTTTAATGTCAGCTACTAAATACAGAGCAAGATAGTTTTATGTGCATATCAATGTATATATCTAATGTCTGAAGAGGCCCCTTGTCCTGTCTAACAGAAAGGTATGAGCACTAAATATTTTGAAGAATACAGTCAATTTCAATCACGGTTCAGTTTACAGAAGCAAGCTGGAAATAATACCAAAGACATGGCCACAATCCACATATGGACAATCAGGAAGATAAAGGCAGGAAGGTTGCATAAAGCCAGCGGTTAATTCACATGCACTTTACATCATACATATATATTAAATATTAATAGCACTGTATGAATATTCATCTATGCTTAATATTCATTTATACACAGAAGTTTACCACCAGTCCCTTTAACTTTTGGTGCCACGACCACTGTTCAAACGGCTATGCTGCCATTATTGCTGCAAAACATCTATATTTATCTGCTGTAAAATAGGCTGAATGGCACCAAAGAATGTCGTGTTTAGTTTTAGAATGCCACAAATAACAGATTTATAGATTTTTTCTAAATACATTATTTTAGCTTGACAGCATTAATCATTCATGCTTCCTTCTTTCATTTTTCTACCTGCAATGGATTATTGAAACAGAAAATAACAACGGGAAAGGCTACAAGCAGTATCAAAATGTCAAGTTTGTACTTACAGTTGTATGTGCGTAGACAGGGTCAAGAGCCTCAATTATTTGTATATGTACACAGTGGTACTACATGAAAGGTTATGTCACCTGCAGCTATTTTCTTGCAGATTTAAATAGGACTGATATTCAGCTCCACAGTCAGCCACTGACATGGAACATAGAATTGTAAAATACTGTGAACTCTCATGTCAGGACCTAAAATATGAACTGGGTGACTGCAAGGTGTAGCTGTGGGCAATCCTATGTATTGCAGTGTAAGTCCTTTAAATTACTTTGTGTTATCCCTGACCTGTTCTTTTCATTTAAGCATAATCCAGAAACAACATGGAAGTACTTTCCAGGGAGAAGAAAACCCCTTGGTGTTGACTGTTTTTGCAGTAGTGCTTGCTTGTGTTTTGAGGATGTCTGTGTATTTTGACTTTGGGTTGGTTTTGGGGAATTTTTTTGTTTGGTTTGGTTTTCTTTTGTTTGTTTATTGGGTTTTTTTAATGCTTCATATTTCCATGAATCCACCCAGGTATAATAACTTTAAAAAATCCAAGACCACATCTTGCATGTTAATGAAGTGCAAGTCTTATATCAAAACTGACAGCAACATTATTTGGAATAGGATGTGTGGTGGAGCTAATCAGTATATTTTCACAGTGGAGGGAGAAGGAGAGGAGCTAATCAGTAGATTTTTGCTGGTGATTTGCTTATTTAAGTTATAGTTTAAAAAAAAAAAAAAAAAGAGGAAAAAGCATTAGTATAGAGTTTTCTTAACCAAGATCCTTATGGGTAATAGTCACTGTTTTGAAAGGTCAGCAAGAGACCTACAGGTCAGAAAGTCTTATTTTTGAAGAAGTGATTGATATAAAGGTACTCTATATCTTTAAAGTAACCCTCTAATCCAGCAGTAATAATCATATATATTGATAGACTTGTACATCACTGATGTATGACAGCATGAGGGACACAGTTCAAGTTGTAAATTCAGATTTGGCATTTATATCTATGAATTCTTGAGGGTAACTTTCTACTTCCATATCTTCAGACTTTAATGGCAGAAAATGTTATTTATGGTCCAGTAGTACAACATCTATGTGCTATTAGTCTTGTTTTGATTCAAATTATTTATAGTTAATGATATAATTAGCACTGGGAAATAACTGTCTTATCAGACAAGAACATTTTAAAGGATAAATAAATAAATGGTCAGACATTGACTTCAACCTCTCTATCTCTAGACTGGAAGTTGAAACCCCATATATATGCTGAATTAAGAAGATTATCATTGAAAACTCATTTGAAACATACCATTCGCTTAGCAATCATGCTAATGCATCTTGCCAATTTTTGCAGTTCCATCACTAGAAAATTCTGTTCATTTTAGCTTTTTATCAAATCTGAAAATACAGATTTCACTGTCTCAAAGTACACTGAAAGTGAATTAAGGCATTAAGTATCCCTGAATGGATATGTTTTTCAGAACTTAGTACTAATACAATAGATGGTCAGGAGGAATGAAAGATGGAACAGTGGGTGCTCATAGTCTGTCATCGCAAGACAGATGCCTTCAAAATGTGGAGGGCTGAGGAGCACTTCTCATGGCTTTCACCCTGTTTGAATGAGTTCTGCAGCCAGTATTCTCTGGTGGGTTAATTTGGCTCCATGCTGACTCTCTGGAGAAAGTTTAACATGGAATTTTTTTCCATATGCCTTCTTTCCTTCCACTTTTTCTACAAGAGCAGGTTCCATGAGTCATGTTGAAAATATCTTAATATCAGGGCAATATTGATTGACCGTGAAGAAATCTACTCATAATAGTCAGTATTCTCCAAGTAATAGTGTAAGTGAATAATATTTTACAGTCACTTTGCATCAGTCTCTTTTTACAGGTCCAATCCATCCACATACAGTTAGAAAAGACTCCTCCAAGGCAAGTTATTTACGGGTTCATTCCAATTCCCCTCTTTAGATTCTGTAAACAAATCCAATCACTTGCTGTTTAACATTTTTATTACATAAATTCCAACATGCAATAGAACATTACTGGGTACTGCTAATAATTGTGTGCATTTCAGATGTATTCTCTTTTTGTCACAAAACCCCTTAAACCATATTCTAATAACTGTGTATAAGATATAATTGGTAAGAAGCATCACATTCAACAACCAGGAGGAATATCTCTGTAGTGCTTTTTGTTGCTCCTGTTTTCATCCAAGTAACCACCAGACATTTCAGTTCCTTCAAGGAAAAACAATCCATGTCTCCTGTGATAACCCAAACGTGCAGACACACTGATAAATAAGATACATTTACAATTCTTTTATTACTGTATTCTATGACAAGATAAAATAAACAGTATTTTGTGGAACATTACAACTTATAACAAAGCTAAGTTACTGTCCAAAGATGTTGAAAAATTCCAGTATAAATACACTTTATTTTCGGCTGGCTCATGGATGATTAGGGCATCCCAATGCTTTGACAATTTTCATATAACACTATGAAGAATTTCATGATTTCCCTTCATCTTACTGCTGCTGCAAGCTCAATACATCTTTTTCTAGTAAAAATTATACAAATCTATGGTTCTTACTCTTCTTATTCACTGTAAATCCTTGAGATAGTTTCATACATGTTAACTACAGTCTTTCTTCCCCCTGCCACCCCTCCCTGGAGTTCAACCAGCAAAACCTCAGATATATTGCACAGAAGAGGAGCGGAACAGAAGGAAACATCACCTTGGTGAGATTTTAGTAATTTCTATTTATGAATATCTACCTGTATTTCTTTTACATAAACAATAGCGAAAGACCAGGAAAAGTTTGGGTCATCAACTGGCATCTGTTTCTCTGCATGAGATGTCCCAAGAGAAGAATATTTACCGAGCAAACATGAGTTACATGATGGACCATAATGTAGAGTTTTCAAATTGTCTTGGCAGCTGTTCACCTGTTGAATAGCTCTGTGACATTCTGAGGAATTATTTGCTTGATCCTGTCAAGGCAAAAGAAAGAACTTTGATATATACAGAAAGCCAGCTATGCTTTTCTCTTTAATAACCTCCCTTCACAATATACACATTTGTGAAGCCTGACTTTACTGATGAGAAGGGACAGGCAGATCTTTGGCCTTAAGAGTTTGCCTCTGCCTTTATTTTAGAGGAATTTCTTTGGGTTAGGTCTCTGATTTTTCTTGCACTGGTTACCCTCAAGATAATCCCTTTGGTCCCTGGGCATCCCAGCAGGCTGGCTTCTGTGAGTTTGTTGATCCTCTTGTTAGAAGGGAGACAGAGAAGTAACACCCAAATCTCATGCGCTGTCTTCAGTCCTTCCCACTTGATCAGCTCTCACTGACCAGCTCTCTGAGACTCATTGATAGAGCCTGTCCATGGAGCTGGCCCCCAGCCTCCACCCACACTGGTGGTGGTGGGAGGGCATGCAGGAACCAAAATCCAAATGCAACTTTAATGTTCTTAAAAAGCTGGAAATCTGACCAAAGCTCATTACTTTAATGTTATTCTCTGCTCTGCTTCTCTTTAATTTTACCACCTGTTGTGTAAATTTTTATGAGGAAAGGCTAGCAAAAGAAGTAAATATATTTTTCAGTGTGCCACTGCCTGCCATTCCCTCTGTTTTGCTATTACACATAGGAGTTTATTCTCATTTAAAAATTCTATTTACTGCCCTCTTATGCTTCTTTTATCTCTGAATTTACTTTTTTACGTGTTCTGAATATTTGGGCAATAAAGCTTTCTTTGTATGGGTCACAGTTTTGTGGCATAAAAGCAGCAGAAGAAATGTAGGTGCTTGTAGCCTACTCCAGTCAGTAAGAAGTTTTGCATGCAAGGAATAGTTACAGTGTTTTAAAAAACAAACAAATAAGAAAATAACAAACACCATAGTTGGAGAGCACAATCCCTCAAGCAGAGTGCCTGTTCTAGCAGTAAGTGCTATCTATATTATGCACTCAAC
This sequence comes from Myiopsitta monachus, assembly GCA_017639245.1. Lineage (NCBI taxonomy): Eukaryota > Metazoa > Chordata > Aves > Psittaciformes > Psittacidae > Myiopsitta > Myiopsitta monachus. Next base: position 90,954,882 of record CM029941.1, read on the forward strand.
TTACCATAACTTCAAAAGGCATTCAGAGCACAAAATACATTTTACCATTTTATGCTTTAAAAATTAAATCCAGATTAAATCTGGAAAACTGAAGCAGAGCTCCCAGTGGAAAGAGATTTGCACTTACAGTCTGTAGTCTTGAAGCTGAGCTGTGTAAGTCCTCAGAGATGATAGTGAGTGTCCAAAAAGCTGATAGATGTAATTTTACAAGACCATGACCCTGCAACTGAGTCTGATATACTGCAAATAACTTTTTGAAATGCACCAAAAAGCTTTTCTTCTGTCCCCGAGTTATGTTTTGGATCCAAACTGGTTCATAAATTAAGTATGCGCATCTGATGATTTAAAACATGCAGTTTGCATGTGGAAAACTCTAAAAAATTACATTTATAATTTTGACAAATAGTTATGTTTTGTTCTCTCTGCCCTGAGTTAGGGCACACTATAGCTCTTTGTTTCGAGCAACTGACTGAAGTATTAGTAAGGTTTTCTTTCCATTTTCCTAGAACTCCCCAAGGTCTATAGTTTTCTTTGCAGAAACAGTTGCCATTAAATATGCTGTACGTCAATGCAGCAGTGAGGTGGTTAATTTTGACTGAATATTATGCTATATAACCACTTGGCATTTAACTTGAAAAATGACTTTCTGCTTCACCTGTCAGCAGCCCAGTTCTCATCAAATAAGTGAGTGAGAAAAATTTTAAAATTTCAATTTCCTGATGCTATTAGACACTACTTCTTCCATACTTAAACAGTTTAGCAGTGAATACCAAAACATGTACATGTTTTGGTATTCATGCCATGCATCACACTACATTCTATTACAATAGCTTTTTTGTTTAAAGGGTAAAGAGATGCATGGATCTTTATCTTGGGGTTAGGAAAATGTATTGCAGGAACATGGCCAATCAGGTTTCTGAATAACTTTGTAACATAGTACCATAACCCTGATTCAGTGCAAGGAATTTAAAATATTAGGTGCCTACGACTCCACAGAAAGAAAGCATTCTGGATGGAGACAGCATGCACACTGATCTTGTACTATGCTTCCTCAGAAATCTGGTGCCTCTTGCAGTATTTGTCTACTTAATCCTTTTGGCTGCCACACAAATTATTCTGATAAATCATGCAAAATACTTTTTTTTTGTATTTTCAGTATATTTTAGAGGTTAAACCCATTGTCATTTTGGATTAATAGCAGGTTTCCTCTGTTTCTGTTTCCAGTACAAGATCAGTTTTCACTGATGGTTAATACATCTCCAAACAGTAAGAAAACTTCATTGACAGACAGAAGGCACAAATGAGATTTCTCCATTTAATTTTCATTTCTTATGCTACTTCACACAGTTTTTGCTTTACCACTAGTAAGTCTGGAGACATTTTACTCAGGTGGAAAAATGCATCATCTCTGCTGTATTTTCTTTATTCTTTGACATTAGTTTTTCTTGCACATTACAATATGTATAAATCCATAGTTGTAGAGTAGCAAACATCAAACATCATTTGAAAAAATACTTCAGTGTAAATAAGAGCTGGTATCACTAAGGTCATTATTTTTTGTTCATTTATTTGATTACTCTTGACAATAGACACAGTAGTGTGGGTTACAGTACAGTATGGACAGTTTGTCTGCAACATTTACTATCTTAAAAATAGATGTACAGAAGACAGGTGGTATTTAGAGATCCAGGGGTGAGAATTACATGCTGGAATTTTAAGTCATGCCTATAGTTAAAAAAAAAAAAAAGAAAAAAGTAAATGGGGGCTAAATTCTACTACTTTCAAGAAATACCAAGTTATGGATTGGAATAATCTGTCTAGTCTTTCTACTTTATTATATTGTAACTTAGCTAAAATGACGAAAGTTGAACAAAGAGGCATAAACCCCAACCATGAATCAGACCCAAAAGCCATGGATGCATAGCTGCCAGGTGTTTCTTAAGTGTCTCTGTTCCTGGTAACGCTCTTCAGGGGTTTTAGTGTTTCCAGCAGTGGGTGTTTTCTCAGCCATCAGCAAGGTCTCCTGAACCTGTGAAGAATGGAGGAGAGCAGCCCTGGCTCCTGGCCCCACTTGAAGCACCGTGTGGTCTTTGATGCACATTTGTAGCTACAAAACCACATCTGGGAGGGAGCACAGCCTATTGAACTTTTGTTATAAATTTCTAAGAAGGCAAGGTTGCATGTGAGTCAGAAAATTAAATATACCTTGTACCGTGCAGGGATAAGTATGGTGGTTTAGTGACAGTGACAATAGAAACACCATGCCCTTAGGGTTGATTACAGTTATGCTCTCAAATTTACAAGAATTACTATTTAATGAAACAGCAGTAGACACTTCCAACCTGTGGGTAAATTAGTAGACTGCTTGCATAATGTTGGGTAGTTATTAACTTGATGGCATTGCCCTCGATTTACTCTGTGGTCATGGAGCAGGCTTTGCCCTTCTCCATCCCTGATGGCACAGAGATGGAGTGCAGGACATCCCTACTGGTGGCCTTATTTAAACTCACGGAAGTGTCTGCTCTGTTTTCCTAGGCTGAGAAATATGGAAACTCATCCGCAGTTGTAGCATTCTCTGTGTAAAGAAGGGCATATTTTACTATGCTGGTAGAAGTGTTTGGTTTTTTTTTTTAATTCAACATATAAATATACACACAGTTAGAATTATGTTTTATAGGATCTGCACATAAGCAGTGTGTGGCTCTTTATCCTACAGGCAGTTACCTCTGCTGATGATTGTGATTGAATGTCATATCCATGCAGTGGTTTGTGCTCCGAAATCCTCAAGGAAAGAGTATGAGCTCCACAACCAGCCCTTTCAGAAGACCATCTCTCATAAAACAGATAGAGGCTTGAAAGTTGCATCTTCTGATGTCAGCTGGGTGCTACAATATTGATGGGTATGTTAGGTTTGTGAAGTTGTTGGATGATGGCTTGTGGATTCATTGTATAGCCTGTGCATAGGTAAGGTATATGATAGCTGGATGCTGTGTGTTTCCCAAGAGGTGATAGGAGTCCATTTGGCTGTGACCACTGGAAAGAGCAAAAGCAATGCGAAGAAATTTATCAGTTGTCTTCAAATCAGCCCTGGGGTCAGGGCAGAATGGGACTGTTTTAAGCGGAACAGAGAGAGCAGTAAGTTTAAGGAGCATGGTGCAAAAATCACTGAGCCTATCCCAGGCAAACTCATTGGCCATGAGGCAGTGTCAGTGTGGTGTTGCACCCATGCCAAGCAGCTCTTCTGGGAGGCCACTTCATGAGCACTAGCCTTGCACTGCCCAAAGCATGGCCAGGCATGCAGCCGAGTGCTGTCCCACCTTCCCAGGGGCCGTGGGTCTTGCCAAATAATGGTGCATGTGCAGATATGTCCTGTGGAGGCCTTTGGAGGGATGGTAATGTTGTAAGACTTGTCAAAGTCTAATTAGCTGCTCACAGAAGAGAGATTTCAATTTTTTGGCTGAATCTTTTTGTTTGGAAGAATCCCAAACCCCTGCTTCCTGGGAGCCTGCCTTAGCTGTTGAATCTGCAAAGGGCTGCTATATGGGATGACAGATTTTATTTTTTTTAATAATACTCTGCTTTAAGATGGGACTTCTTTTCCAAGGTTAAATAAATGATAATTAGAGTTGTGGTTATTCTAACCCAATTGGTTGCATGAGATTTCCTTGCTGACCTCCCTCCTGGTACCACCAAGGGGAGCAAGTTCATATATCACTGCAGAAAGCTTACGAGTCCCCTTGAAGTGTTATGAAAATCGCTGTGCGTGGCTATTTTGTTTCTGAAAGTCAAATTCTTTGCAAAAGGGAAGAGACAACATGTGGGGGGTTGCTGCCTAGACATGGTGCTGCTGTGGCAGATCAGGTCTGTGCATCAGGACCTGTATACTCGGTGAGAACTTCACGCAAGCATTAACCAGTCCTGTCTCCTCCTGCCCTGCAGCCAGGAAGAAATTTAGATAAAGAAAGGCACAAATATCTTTATACAAAACCCCAGCTATTGAGACTCATTAGTCCCACATGCTCTTATTCATTGAAACCACAAGACTAGCATTCCTGATATTTTCACCCCAATGCCTATTGATGGCTCAAGTCTCAGCGCCTTGTTGGGTGAGGGAGACCACCCTCAGGGTAGAGCACCCCAGAGCTGCTGTCCATGGATTCAGCTCATGAAAGATCCTAGGAGATCAAAAGCTACTTGGTCTGGCCTCACAAACTTTCAGCTGGAAGGAAAATGGTTATAACTGCTCTGAGTCCCTCTCAATGCAATAAAATAAGGAGAAAGACCGTATCTGCTGTCATTTGTTAACATCTCATCCTTCACACATTTCTTTAATCATTGGAGGGTATTTGCAAATATTTAAAAATGCTTTCTCTTCCTTCAGGAATTTTTATATTGGGTTTTATAGAAGGTTTTCAATAGAGAAAATAACAGTTTGGATGAAATTCTGGGAATTCTTCTGTAGTGCGCTTCTGCATGATAATCATTATGAGATTGCTTCCCTACTGCTTGCTTAATGCAGCTGTCCAAGTTTTGTATTTACTGGGAATCCAATTTGTTGTAAGAAATTAACAAACCAAATACTTAAGTACTATGCCGAACCTATCGTAAAGTTTTTATTCATTTTTGTGATAAGGAAAAAAAACATTAGAATGCTCATGGAACAGCCTTTAAAGATGCATTTATGAAATTGAATCCCTACCAAAATAGTTCACTCATGTTAATACAGATGCCTTATGGCATTGCAGTAATTATTCTACTGTTTTGTCTCAAAACTGTGTGGAACTTTGCTGTGATCTATTATCTGCTCAGAGAGGCAGGCTGGCTGCTTGGTTATAGCAACAATGCTCCTGCTCCACAGAGGTGCTGATGGGAGCCATTTGGTCCTCAGGTACAGTCATGCTATTTATGTTCCTCAGAAGGAAGGCCCCAGCACTTGCAGGGCTGCTGAGTCCTCCCATGCTTTGCAGTAGCCCAGCACATGAGGTAATATCTGTGCTCTTCAGAGCTGGTACTGTATTAATCCTTGTGATCTTGGTCATGGTGGCATTGCTCCTCTGAAAGTCCTTTGTTGAAAAGCACACGGGAAAAAAAAACAGGTCTTTTGTATGCTCCTGGTCACAAGGAGCACTGAACATCTCACACTGGACTTTCCAGCTCACTTCTCTCTCAGAGCAGCCTCTTGAAAACTTCCTTCCTCCAGCTCAGTTGTGACTTCTAACTCTGCAGCAGGTCCTGGTGACTTGCTGTGCTGGTAGCCATTGCAATCCCTCCTTCAGCCCCAGGACCTGCTGCGCCAGATGCTATCTCTTGTTCTCTAACCCCCTCCTTTCAAAGTAATGCAGAGTTGTGTCTTTTGCTCATGTGCACTTACAGGATCACTTTCCTCTGAGAATTGCTGCCAAGCTCTGAGCTCTTTCAGCAAGATAACTGGTATGGTTAGTATGAGCCACCACTGGTTTTCTGATGTCTGTTAACACATTTAAAAATTGAACCTGTAATTCTGCTCTTGCCAACATGAGTAATGGACACTGAACATCAAATACAGGTACATCTACAAAATGTGATGATTGTTCCTGTTTGGTTTTGGTTTCATTGTTGGGTTTTTTGGGGGTTGGGTTGGTGGTTTTGGGGGAGAGGGAGGGTTGTTTCTGGGTTTTTTGGTTTTTTGTTTTTTGTTTTTTTTTTTTTATTTTTAAGAGGAATGAAAACTCACCAATTGCAAAATTCAGAGTTGGAAGGCAATACCTTATAGCAATTCCTGCCAAGTTTTGTTTAGAATAAACAGGGCATCCTGGATCTCACAGCCCCCCATACCACGGCGTGAGTCTACAGAATTATAGAATCACAGACTTGTTTGGGTTGGAAGGGACCTTAAAACTCACCCAGATCCAACCCCCTGCCATGGGCTGGGACACCTTCCACTAGACCAAGTTGCTCTAAGCCCCATCCAACCTGGCCTTCAACGCTGCCAGGGATGGGGCAGCCACAGCTTCTCTGGGCACCCTGTGCCAGTGCCACAGCACCCTCACAGGGAAGAATTTCTTCCTTATATCTAATCTAAATTTCCCCTCTGACAGTTTAAAGCATTCCCTCTTTTCCTGTCACTACAGGCCCTTTTAAAAAGAACGTGCCAGTGCCAAGCTCATCTCATACCCAGGTTACACTTTTCAGTGCTTGGCAGCCCATGTTTTTACTTCACTTTTCAAAGACTTGGTTTAAAAAAAAAAAACACCAAACCTCAACATTTTACTTAAAACATGATTTTAAACCTTGTATCCTTACTTCATTATGGCTATTCCTGTGTTTGGCCAGGTAGTTGGAGTGGTAATACTTTACCTGAACATTGGACTTCATATTTAAGACTGTGAACAACAACCCACGGGGAAGGAGTGAGCAAGGGTGCGTCTGAACAGTCCTTTGATTCTCCCTAAATTCCTCCTAGAGAGTAGCTAGGCTGTGGCTTTAGAATAAGAAATGGCTGTTAATCTGGCTTTGCCTTTTGGAGAAGAAGGGAGTTTGGGGGCTTTTTTATATTTTTTTTCTTTTTTCTTTTTTATCCCACAGTGATATAAACTGCATTAAGCTTTTCAGCTGCTTGTTCTTTCGCAGGTAGAAAATCTTCAATAGGCAGCATTGAATTAAAGGGTTGCTCTGGCAATGAGGTGTTTTCTGAGACTGGGACTTTAAAAGTCCTTCTTAATCTGGTGGATGAGTGTCTGATTCAGAACAGGTGAAGTACAGATAATTTTCCTTCTCATTTACTCAGTGTGAAAGAGCTGAGCACACTTTGCTTTAAAACTAAGCTGCAGCATGACTTGCGTTCCTTCAAGCTGATTTCAGTGGCCCAGACTGTAACTGTAGCATTGCTGGGTCTACAAATACCTTCAAGTTCAGTCAAATTGTTTATATGTTTGTTAGGACAGAATTGCTCATATGTGTCACCTCTGTAAGTTTGCTTCATCTCCTTGGAGAAACTCACAGTACAGAAGTTTCCTCCCTGTAACGCTGACAGAGATTTGATCCTCTCTTTATCAGGGCTGCTTATTAACTGTCTTGCTACATGGTGTGTTGGATGCTAACAGCAGGAAGCCTTATTTTAAAAGATTTAAATTAGCAGATTTTATTTACCACACTAGTATTCTCACGAGGCATCTCACTTCTATCTAAAAGAGTTTTAAATTATCAGCTTTTATTTATCACAATGGTATGCTCTTGATTCATCGCACTTTCTTGTACGTTATTTACTCAGACCAATATGGCATAAAAATAGCTGTGTAATATAGCGAACTCAGAAACACTCATGTTAATTTTCCAGACATTGAAAGCTGTTGACTATATAAAAGAATTGGTAACTGATATAACTTTTGGGTCTACTTTTAACTGTATATGTTATTGTAAGTAAGCAGGATGTTTAAGAAAGCAGGTTTTGAATTAAATTCTAAAATCTAAGGCTACTGCAGCTGTCTTTAATTCTTGAAGATACAGCTATACCAGTTGCAAGTCAAACTGGTAGGAGCTTTTGGGCTTTGTACTATTTAGTTTCAGATGTCATTTCAGTCTAATCTCTGTGGAAAAAAAAAAAGAAAACAAAACAACAAAAAAACCACCAAACATTCAAGAGTATCTTTGTTTTGTTTTGTTTTGTTTTGTTTTTATCTCTGTAACTGCTTCCCTTTCTCATATTTACAGAAACATCAAAAGAAATTCAGGTTCACTCGGTCATAGGCTGGACATCACGTTTTTATTGGAACGAAGAAAGATGTGGTGTACTCTTCACACATGCTCATATTAAAAATTTATTAGGGAAGTTTCAACATACTTCAATTAATAGGTAGATTTTAAGGGTCTTGTAAGTAGTAGAGTAGTAGTAAATGCCAGCTGATATTTTACAGAAATATTCCAAATAACAATACAGTTTGATTGCAAAGGGGAGCAGAACCTTCAGGAACATATCTTCATTTTTGGTAGTTTAGTACACAGTAGCAAAAAACACATTGTACCAATCAGATATTTAATGAGCCTCTAACTCCATTTCTACCTTATCCCAAAGGTACAGCAAATAGTGCTGCTTTTTTAAAATATCAAGAAAACATCATTTGCTCTAAAATATCCCTAAAAGCAGGTCTAAATTGCCAATAAAGGCCAGGTAATTGTATCAGCATGGATCAGAAAGCATTTCTCAGAACTGATGAAATAGTTTGCAGTATTGCAGAACCTGAATGATGCTCTCTGTACATTACGCTGGAAATATCAGAGACTGGTCTCAGTTTAATTTGCTCGCTACTGTGTATTTTGGATTCTCAGGAAATATTTCTCACTAATTTCATTCAGGTTTTCTTTAAACGTAATTTGTTTGAGGAAAGTCAGATGGTTTCTGCAATCTATGGTTCACTTAGAAATTTTTGTTTGTTCATCAATTATAGAATACTATTTTTTCCAAGAAAATTCCATGTTTGAAAATTCCTGGATTTGGGAATTTTCCTGTTTTCCTTGCTGTATTTGAGATTTTAAACTTAAAATTTTAAAAATAATTCACAAGGTTGTTGCCCAGTTTATTAGTTCTGCCTCCATAGTTATACAACCATTTGACACCCAAACACACATACAGTATAAATATTTAAGAAAAAGTAAATTCCATTAAGCTGCAGTGTGATAGAAGCAGTAGTAGGTACTTATCTTTGAAATATTAAACTCTAGACATTTATATCCATACAAAAAAGAGTTTCCTGCCATTTGATGAGAATTATGTGCCTGGCACTAATAAAATATTAAACTCCAATTTAAAAGATAAGTATCTTACCCACTTTTTTCATAATAAAACATTTTACAGTGCATATGGGAGCTAATATGCATCTGAATTTCCATACAATACTGTATTTACAAACTTTTATGAAAGTTTTGTGTCTGCATTTATTAGTTGCTGCCTCTGTTTAAGCACTTATTATTTCATATAATGACATTGTGTGTTTCAATAATGCATGATAGAAGGTGTACAAACAGGCTTTATTTTTTTGTACCTGAGTTTTCTTTTGTTACAGGCAACTGCTGCTAGTTAATTAAATGTAGATAACCCTTGAAAATTGCATTATCCTTTTCTGTCCCTATTATATAAATTAATGTCAAACCCATACAATCTTTCATGTTTGAAATAATAGATACATGTGTTAAAAATTATAGCCCACAGTTTTCTTGTTTGACAATGCATTATTTTCAACTGGAGATGTCAGTTTCTAACCTTCTGTCAAGAACATTTTGTAAAAGGCAGTAAGTAAGAAGTGTTATTTATCAAATATAGTTTATTTTGAAATTGAAACAATACTATATATGGAGGAAAAGTTATAATACATACAGTTTCTATTCCAAAACTAATCCATACAATGAAATGATCAACAGATGGTTACCACTAAAAAGACACAAAATTCCTCTGAATGAAGGAAAGTTACCTTTTCCAGCAGATGAATTTCAGTGTTGCCTGCTTCATTTTCAGCAAGTGGCTTATATTGACTTTTCTTTTACAACTTTTCATATAAAAACGTGAGTTCTTGGGAAAAAAGAAAAAAAAAAATTAGTTTATCTCAGGTAGCATCCCATCTGAAAACTTCAAATACATTTGTCTTGTCAATCTCTTGTCAAATTCCACAATCTCCCAGCTTTGGTTTGCTGCCTTAATTAAACAATATTGAATATTAATTTCATTAAAAGAAGATATACAGTTAGAGGTTTTTTCCTATTCTCATAATTATCCTTTTTTACATTTACAAAAATTTTTTGGTAGAGTTGTTCTGCTAAGGCATTTTGTATTGTGATCATTGATTGATAATAGAAAACTCTGCCTTTTTAATTACTGAACTAAGTGATTAGAGTTACTAAGCTATGAGATGTAAATGCTGCCATTTCAAATAAACAAGAAAGCACTTAGCAACCAAAACAAAGCCTTCCACTAAGCATACTCTGAGATAAATGTGGTACAAGTGATTTAGTGTATTACTTGCTGTGTAGAAGGATGCACCTGGTTACTTTAAACAGCAAGATGCAGCAAAAGGTTTTGGGGTTTGAGATATACTTTTAAAAGGTGCAGCTTAAAAACTACCATATTTTCAGATCTCCAACAGAAAAGACAGTTATGCGCTCATAAAAATACTTTATAAACAGAAAGCTTTGGGCTTCACTTTTCTCCTGTAAAGGATGCTCTCCCTGCCCCAAAGGCGGCAGGTTTACACGAAGCCATCAGCTGCTTCTAAAAACAGTGTTACGAAGCAGAGCACCTTTCTCCTTACATGTAGTCTATAACATTGAAGATATGTGATATAAACTTGGGGCTTTGGATAAGAAATAAGAAAAGCATTTTTTTCAGAACAGCAGGCACATGACAGTAACAAGGAAATCTCCTTATACGTAATATTCCACCTGCAAATTCTGACTCTGTGCATGGCAAGGTGCATACATTCATACACCTGTGCATCAGTAATAACTTTACTGCCTTTTTTTAAAATTGGTCATATATTTTATTTTGAGTCAGAGTTAGTTACATTTGAGAGGGATGTATTTTTTCAATTTCAGATGAACATATTACTAATGTCCTTTTTTCACTCGTTTCAGAAGGTGTCTATTAATGTTATGTTTTTGTAAATTCTTTAAAATAACAATAACACACACACACATACACACACCCCCCATTATGATCACAAAGCTGGGAAAGTGGTGCCTAATTACGACCAGGATAAACTGCACTTAATATTTATCTGCTGTCAACAAAGCAATTTGCCAGATGATATCTTTAAATCTTTTCCTGAAATTGTTTTTCGTGCAAATTATTTAAATGGTTATATTTAAGAGTCCGTTCAAAAGAGCTGATGGGTTTGCCTTAAAAAAAAAAATCTTAAAAATCAATTAGAGAGCTAAACCCATCCATGTTATAAGGATCAGGATTTGGGTCTTTTTTGGAGAGGTCTCCATGGTCACTTTTTCTGGTAGTCCCTAGCAGCAAGAGATTTTGTGTGCTGGTCATCCACGTGATTTTATTAGTGCAGCTGCCCAGTGCTTTTATAAGGTTATGTGGCTGCTGCCCTCCAGGTGCCTCTCAGGCCTTCGATATGACGGGGCAAGTCTTTTCCTTCCAGCATTCCCTGGGTGGCTGAGAGGGGGGGTGCGAGCCCCAGGTGGACACGCTGGCTACTGTGGAGTTCTAAGCACTGTGAATGTCTCAAGGGCTGCTGATGCTTCAGTCTTGCAATTGGGGAATTTTAATCTCTACTCTTCTTAAATCTTTTTACAGTGAGATATTTCAAGTCAAATGTGTTTCTGCACACTTTTCCTGAGCAGGCAGATTTGCATATGTATTAGGTTCATTTTAGCAGAATACACACACAGCAATGACACATCTCATTGACAATGTGCTGTCTGATGGATAACTTCATACAAAACACATATTTGAAAGGAAAATAGGAGGAGGAATAAGATTAAGACTCTATGTAAGTGACATCATGTTTTGTGAAGATGAACTGTGGGAATGTCTTGCCCTACTTCGTATTGTTTGGATTATTTGAAGATTCAGCATTTTTCAAGTGTAAGAAATACACTGTTGTACAGCATCATCATACAGGAACTGCCAGGTTTAAGTTTGTTAGCACCAGAAATCATTATATGCTTTATTTAATAATAGATAAAAAGAAAGAAAACATACTTGGATTTAAATTAGATATTAGACAGAAGTTCTTCCCTCTGAGGATGGTGAGGCACTGGCGCAGGTTGCCCAGAGGAGCTGTAGCTGCCCCATCACTGGCAATGTTCAAGGCCAGGTTGGACAGGTCTTGGAGCAATCTGCTCTAGTGGAAGTTGTCCCTGCCCATGGCAGGAGGTTGGAATTGGTTGTGCTTTAAGATCTCTCCCTCCCAAACCAGTCTGTGATTCTATGATTTTGACTGCTCCTACAAACTTTGATTTTCCATGCCACACCTCCAGATTGGATTAATTCCATGTCCAGGCAGTGCAGTGTTGTAATTTTGTCTTTCAAAGGTGTGCAGAAGTGTTTTAATATTGTGGTTTTAATTGTGTCCTGAGACATGGGTGAACAACTGCATTGCATTTCCGTCTGCACAGCAGACACCTCAGAGTCTGGCTTCAGCATGTAACTCAACATTATCATCAACCTGTCTCCATATATGAGCTCTAATTTGATATTGTCATCAACTGTTGATGAAAGTGTTGAGCATCTCTCCAAATCATCTGTGTAAATGCCTATGTGTTGGTTTACAAGAGGAACAGAGGAAAAAAATTCATTGAATCCTTTATATTTGTGTGCATGAAGAGAGTCAGCAATGCTAAAATATTGTTGAATTCTTCTTGGCTGAATGAATTGTTCACAAAAAGTAAGAAAGATAACAAAAACATCTAGAAAATTCCTGACTGTTTCACCCCTGTGTTTTCCAAGTATGTCGTTTCACTGTCTTAATTCTCAGTGTTTCATCCTGATGTTTTCAAAACAAGAAATTTTGTTTTATTTTGCTTGACTTTCTGAATTTTCCTTTTTTCATTTATACATTTTCAGTTTATTTTTTCATATATTTTAAATTTGGATGAAATTATAGTTTGAAACAAATATGGCATCTTCATCCTGAAAGGATTTCTTTTCTAGTCCTGCAGTTTACCATTGCTTTTGGGAAAAAAAAAGAACAAAAACAAAAACCAACCAACCAAACAAAACAAACAACAAAAACAAACAAACAAAAAAACACCAAACAAACCAAAACAAATAAAAAAAAAAAAAACAGGCTTCCTTCACTCAAACTGTCTATTTTATTCTTCTAGACCTGTACTGGAGAAAAAAACTTCTTTGCAAGCATGACCCAACCTGTGACAGTTCACAGATTCTCATTCAAGTGTGCAAAGATAAAAGTTGTTGGGTAAGGATGCCAGTTCAGGGTAAGATTCAGTCAAACCGCTCCTGGAGGAGGGAGGGAACATGCAAGTGCTGAAGATGGGATGGAGAGGCAGGAGAGATCCCTGAAGGAAGTGGCCAGCTGCATGGGCTGCCCTCCCAGCATCTGAGGATAGGAAAGGAAAGTCTAATTCTGGCACCCCAATAAATGCTGTTGCCATAAAACCTGGGGTGCTGCCTGAATGGGTGCTGTAACCAGCACCAGTGTTCTTAACAGCTTTACCTCTATGCTAAAGTTTGGAGAAGGGGAAAACGAAATTATCTGCATGCCTCTTGTAAGATACAACCTTTATTTGTAAGCAGTGTTATTATCTCTTTTCCCTTATTATACATTTTTAAAAGCCTGTATCTTCATCTTGGTCTCGCTGTTGTTTGTAGGCAGCACTGAGGGGAGAGTTTCCTCCTGATTATTGTACAAGCTGATTCTGGAAAACAGAAACAGTTCATAGGAGGAATCGTAATCTCATCAGCTAAAGGGGGGTTTAAAGGTAGATACTCAGACTTTGAGATACTTGTACATGACACTTTGGCCTTGTTGGTGTGGCTTGTATAAGAAATTAGGCATTATGGGTGCTATAGCCTTGGAGAAGATGTCAAAATGATTGTAGCCCGTTAAAGACATTCTGATATACCTTGAGGTTAATTTGGACACTGGTGATGAATATGAGGATTTACATAATTGTTTGGCAATTAACCACTCTATTTATGTAGCCAACTATTGATATTCATAGCAGAAAAACTGGTTATTCAGCTAAAACCCCAGTGCAATCAGTCAGTGATACAGTCCATCAAATGTTTCAGCCTGCAGTCATTGCTATCTTTTTTTTTTTCCTCCCTGTTTGGAGGCATTTGGGATGACTCAATTTCTCTAATCTTGTAGCATTCCCTCTGTCTTTAGAGGGGAATTTGTAATTGTTGAATTATTCTTGGCCATCCTTCATTCGGAATTTATGTTGTAATTTCAGCAAAAGCCAGACCTTGTACGGCAGTTTTCATCTTTTTCAAGGCTGCTTCTATTTCTTGAAATGCTGGAGGGTTTCCAATTATTCCTTCTGGTCGCTTTGGATGTGAATTGTAACAGATCATCCCAGAGTCATGGTTCAACATTGTTAAGCTTATCAATATAAATATAATGTTAAACCCTTTTTAGATAATTGGGGCTAGGTGTGAAAATGTGACCAATTTATGAATAAATTGGTCCTACACTTATCTTTTTTTTTTTTCCTCATCAGAAAGAATCTCATCATGAACAGGTTTCAGACTGTTCCTTGTCAGGGTTTCTTCTATACCTGTTAACGGTTGATTAGGTTGTTATATCACATTTCAGTACCTACTTAACCTGATGCCAGTCAGCTATGCAAACAAAATTCATTAAGGCAAACAGAACTCTCCAATTCTGGAGTGGAAATGTAAGGCAAAGTGGAATTGTAAGGCAAAAAGAAAAAGAAAGAAAAATAAAAAAAAAAGGGATTGATATACTGTATGAAACAATAAAGCCTTGTAAACCTATATATTGGAAGAGCCCTTGATCATAAATAAAACTAAAAATGAGGAATATGGTAACAAGCAGAAGAGACTTTATACTCACGCTTTTATGCCTGCTTGTGGCTCAGAGTTTCTTCACTAGCCACATGGACATGGCAAAGAGCAGTTTCAGAGGGCAGCTAAATATGTGGTCTTACTGGTCTGTCCCATTTCCAGTTGATGTTTTCTATAGGGATTCTTAAAGTAGTTTATATGTCTCACCAGGCTTATTATGTTCATAGGAGGCTTGTCTTTAGCCTATCATTATGATGAAGTGAAGTTTAAAGTTACATTGGGAGCCTGCTTAAGGACCATCATATAGGTCCAGGGAGAGGGCTTACCCAGCCTTCTCAGACCTGACTCAGCCCAGACACTCCATTGTTCATCTTGACCAAAGTAGCTTGTGGAGGACGCTTACCTAGTCAGAGGGCAGTGCTGTGGCCCCCACATCAGTGTGATGAGCTAGAGAAGGGGCAGCAGCAAGACAGGAAACTGAGCTGCAAGGCAGGCACACAAAACACAAGGGAGGGAGAGGTGGGAAAGGCATTTACCTCGTAAATTCTGTTTTCAGAAGTACTAACAAAAAAAGTGTTGGAGCAGGAGAAAATTTGCATTCAAACACGTTATTTCTGGATTTCTTTAGTGAGTGTACTTACAGCAAGGCAAGAGCATTGGGAAACTTTTTTACTGCTCATCCAATGTCTGCTTTGGATGCATGGTATGAGGTATATGAATACCTTCAAAAGAGAAAGTGTGATTTATTTTGGTAATGTCTAATCTTTTGATTTAATGTATGAGAAGAATGATGTCTTATTATTAACTGTAACAAGTGAAAACTGGATTGTGAAAGAGAGTGTCCCTACTTAATAAGTATGCAAATCCATGTGAAAAGACTAGAATTGCTTTTACAACAGGCTTACAACAGTAGTTTGTCCCTTGTTGGAATACATCTATGTTACTTCCTCCCTTTCTACCTTTGGAGCAAAGGGAACTTGGGTTGAACTTGTCTTGATTCTAAAGCATCTATGGCAAAATATCAAATAAGCCGTATTCTCAAACAGTTCCTGTTCTTTCAGAATTTTTCTCAAAGAGCTTAACATGTTTTAATGAGTAGTGCTGCTGGGATAATATTGGTCCATTTTGGTCAAGAAAGAGGATTGCTTGGAAATGCAATTAATAACTGAGTATGTTTTGATGGCTATAGTAAAATTCAAGAACAGAATGTTTATTTGCATAACTGTATTTATATCAAAGATCCCATGCCTAAGCAATCCCAGCATCACCACTGCACACATTGCGTAAGCATACCCGCCTAAGCCCAGGGTCACAGTCTCAAAGTCAGGATTTCATGTTGGCTGGATATTTGGCCCACATAGTTTAAGAATACAGAGAATTAGGTGATATGCATTTAATAGCAATATAAAAATAAACCCCAATAAGAATAATGAGAATTATATTTCTATTGGGAGAATATTAAAGTCATAATGCTGCAAATGGGCTTTGGATAATTGATAATACTGATGCAGAAAATTATTTTCAGTTGCCCCTTCTTTGTAGTAAAATGCAGCTGCATTTAAAGAGGAGGAAAAGGAATTTTGTTTTGTTTTGTTTTTTATTCTACTGGTGAACATTAACAGGGCTTTGACTAGCATCAAAGCCACTTTGAAAAGGAACATGTGAGTTTGCTGCACTGGCAATCTAGAGCAGCAGCATGACTGGTTCCACCTTGGGAACCGTGGGATAGTGAGAATATGTTGCCTCTTGGCTACAACCTTGCTGATCACTGCAAAAACAAATAAAGCATGATCATTCTTAATCTGTGGTTTTACTGGACCAGTGTCTTGCTGCTACTGCTGCTGCTGCAATTCTGCTGCAGCTGTAGAGCAAGAGATGGCTCCCTCAGCTGATTTGCTTTGAGTATTGAATTTTAGTGCAGTTATTGTCCTTTGGCAACACACAGTCCAGTACCCCTGGGAAGAAAAACTGAGATGATAAGGCTTCATCTCTTTTGTGCTGGGGAAGCAACTTGTGAAGGCTCTTTGGGAGTAAAGGATGCTCTTGTCCTCAGTGATGTCACTGTTTTTACTCCATCTCTTGCTGAGCTTATTAACCTGTCAACATCACAAATTAATTAGGATTTGCCATGTATGGCATATTGAGGCATCTTCATATACACAGCAAAAAACCTTCTATTTGGGCTCAGGGATGTATAGGTAGATGTGCATGGTTTTGTCCTAGTTAGACTTACACGAAACCCATCCTGTTACACAGATTACCTGTCGCCTGTTTTCATCATAAAGTGCCAAATTGCAAAATAGCAAATATGACTAATGAAAGAATGTTTTGAAGTTAATTTTATGAGAAGAGGGAATTTTTGTGCTCTCAGTGTTAGTGTAGACTGAAGTGGGCAAGTGCTTTCACAGCCATGGACTAATGGAAAAATGAACAGGTGACAGAAGTGCCAAAGCAAAATACATCCTACAAAAAAATTGATCAAGAAAGCACTTTCATCCAGGCCAGCTGGACTGGTCAGCTAATCAGTCTGTAAGGGACAATAGTCTTCTGTTTAAGAGCTTACCAGATTTTATTTATTTCGGTGTATTTTTAAATGAAGTATCTAAATATTTGCTTCTTTCCGGCAAAGAAAGAGAAGCAGTGAGTCAGCATAGCTGAAATTTAAAACATAGACTTCGACTCAAAAATAATTTAAAAAAAAAACAAAGCCCTGTGTTTGTTTCTAGTGTTGGAACAGAAATATTATGATTTCTTTTAGTACTGGTGCTTTAGTTTCCTCAACCCATAAAGGGGATACCTCTATTTAGTTGCTTGGATTGTTGCACAAATGATTGTTGCACAGAAACTAAGACAATGTAATATTTATAAAGTATTTTCAGATCATTGAGTAGAAGACAATTTGGAAACCTCCTACTGTACTGAATCTTAACTAAATCTAGTTTCTATCAAAGGATGTCTCTTCATATTTTAAGCAAAAGGTGTTTGGGGTTCTGTGTTTATGAATCAGTCTGTATTAGGTTGGTTTTATAATTGAACAAGTTTAAGAAAGATTGCAAATGTGTTGCTGAGACATGACCACCAACCATAAAATAGGGTAACCAACGGTATCTCTGGAAGTCTCACTGTCATGGGGACTCTCTGGCTTTGATATTTTTTTCTTATTGATTTTAACAATGTAGATGGGTGTAGATTAAAAGTTATATCTATTTACATTTTTTTGTTAGGTATAACGTGTTTGTTGTGCTAACCATTTCAGCCATGCTTTGCCAAGGGATTGACATGGTTCTTAAAATGTATAAAGAAGACTGGCCATGCGTGCAGCATGCCTGGTAACCAGTGTTATAAGCTCATTCATGGGATATAGTTAGTATTAGTAGGAATATCAGTGGATAAGGTAAGGTACCTTTATTTTCAAAATACATTTACTTTGAGAGCAAGATTCTGCTGGGTGTTTTATGGCAGTAAGGGTTTTTTTAACATGTCTACTGCTACTGCTGCTATTTTTACTGCAAACCCACCATTTGTGGCTGAAACTAAAACATATACAGTAGGGTAAAATACTGGTAACAGAAACTGAGATCTGGTTTCCCCTTACAGCTTCTGGTCAAGCTGCTTAAGGGTAACTTAGTGCTGCTGGAATTGCTGTAAATACTCATGAAATGTGATATAAGCTATAAAGAGCAATTCTGAAGATGTTCTGCAAGGTGTCACAATATCCCGCCATATCTCTGCCGTGCCCAGTACCACTGCTGCAGACTCTGGTGTCATGTTACGGACTCACAAGTCATGTCAAGTGTGGGTTGACAGATAAAGTGTGGAATTTAGCACTAGGAGAAATCTATTCTTGAATCTTATTGCAGTATGTTATCTGACTCCATTGACTGCAGCATGTGACTGAATTAAAGTGAATGATGAAATTATGTACAGTCATTTTCATAAGCAGAAGTCAGTTACAAAGTGCTTCCAGATGTATGTTTAATGTATTTCTGTTTTATTATGGTGTCTATTTGATGTACATGGTACTGTCTAAATGGTTAAAAACACTGCAATGTGTACAGAAGTATATTGTAGTCAATATTTTTCCAAAAGTGTCAGTGTTGATAACTAAAAACTGAAATACTGCAATCTAATCAACAGTGCTTTTATGGGCCTATGAGTGTAGGCTTTTAACATTTGGGTAACTCTACTGTGTGTAGACATAAAAATAAATGGCCCTAAAATTATTTTAGGATTGTAGGTTTAATATAGGGAACTAGGTAAAGCTACAAAAGTAAATCAGAGTAGAATTATTTCTGGCATCACATCTGCCAGGCGCATCAAGAAACAGACATTTTACATGCCTCCTTCATGAGATTCAGGAAACCAGTACTCTGCTCAGTTGGATTAGTCAGGTGGACTCACAAAATTTATCTCCATGGCTCTCTATTTTCTGATGTCTTATTCTATGGCATACAGCCATACCATGCTGGTTTAAGATCCTTTCAGATGTCGCAAACCACACTGTTTCCAGAATTGCCAGTACTTAAACCCTTCGGGTCCAAGCGTAGGTTGGGTATCACTCTTCTTTGAGAGTTTGTCATGGGCAAGTGCTTCATCAGGCTGTTGTCAGACACTGGATATTGTAGGCACTTGGTTACAGTATATGTAAAACCAGCATTTTGACTCTTAAAAGTTACATGACCAGTTTTCTAAAGGAGGAAGGCTAATAAAAAAATCATAGCTTCATCTGCATTGCAGTGTTGGGTTCTATTTTTTTTCCTATCTAACATTTCTACATTTAATGCAGTGGTGCATTTTCTGTATCCAACACTAATACAGGGTCGTGTTGAAAGTTACTTGGCTCATTGTCACAGTCCTCTGGATTCCACAGTAGTGGACTCTGTGATCATCAGGGGAGCAAAATGTATCATGAATAGAGCCAGATTCTGATAACAGTGGTTGACCATGGTCCAGGCATTACAATCAACCCGCAGCAGTAATCCCACAGATGATAGTGAGAAGCTTTCAAAAAGATCAAAGCTTAAAACATATGGTTTTATGCAGTCTAAACTTCTGGTCATTAATGCTATTTATTCCCAGAGTGCATGATCATTATATTCATTATCACTCTGTAGGATAATATTGCATGTTGCTTTTCTTTTGCTTTCTTCTTTAACCATCCTTTTTTTTTTCTTTTTTTTTCTACTTCATCTTTCTTTATTTTTTCCCTTCTACATTTCCCTCAGTGAGCAAAATTCTGATTCCTCTTGGGAGAACCAACTTTCTACTTCTCCTTCTTATCTGCTAAGATTATTAGCAATTAAGTAGATAATGTTAATGTGTACAGAGTGATAATTGACCCTAATTAGATGAAAGAGGCTACAGTAAGGGTGAAAATTCA
Organism: Myiopsitta monachus; assembly: GCA_017639245.1. Taxonomy (NCBI): domain Eukaryota; kingdom Metazoa; phylum Chordata; class Aves; order Psittaciformes; family Psittacidae; genus Myiopsitta; species Myiopsitta monachus. The sequence continues at coordinate 90,974,738 of CM029941.1, forward strand.
GTTTTTCACAGGTGGTGTAAGAATTTTGTTTTGCAGGCAAAAAAGCCCAACAGATAACCATTGATAGCAAGACGACGTGTTGAGATTTCTTTCCCACATGGGTGAGAACTTTCTAAAATAAAAATTCAATTTTCAAAGAGTCTGAAATGTGAACATATCGGATGGGCTTAATTTGGTCCAATGGCATGATGCTTTAGGTTGCCGAAATACTTCGGTTAGGGTGTATTTAAAATGCCTCTGGTTTAAATTACCCATGTAAATAACAATTTCTGAGCTCAGGAGTGGTCACCATGAGAAGGAGAATTGGGCTATCTATTCTGGTTTATAATCCTTGTAGTGAATGATGCCTAATTCTCCAATTTGTGAAAGATCAAGTTTGCAATGCTGTATAAAGCCATACATAGTGATATGCTTGAAGAGCACACATAATGATGTACACAACAGTGCTGTTTCTCACACAGAATAAGCCAATGATACCCATAGGTTTTTTTGGGTTTTGTTTTTCTGAGAAGAGTGACGAGTTCAGAGTCTTAATTTTCTTGGAAAATTTAATTCATTTTCACCAGAATGTTCTTTTTAGTGTCGAATTTGAGATCCTCAGAACAGTGAGAAGAGTGTGCAGCAAGCTCACTGCCCTGGACTTCAAGAGAGCAGACTTTGGCCTCTTCAGGAACCTGCTCAGTAAGATTCCATGGGATATAGCCCTAGAGGGCAGGGGGGCCCAAGACTGCTGGCTGATATGCAAGGATCGCCTGCAGCAAGCTCAGGAGCGATACATCCCTACTAGAAGGAAATGCTGCAGGAGGGTCAAGAGATCTCTTTGGATGGATAAGGAGCTGATGAGGAAAATTTGAAGAAAAAAAAAGGCTTCTAAAAGGTGGAAGCAAGGACAGGCAGCCTGGGAAGAACACAGGGATGTTATCCGGGAAGCTAGGGACCAGGTTAGGAAAGCTAAGGCCCACTTAGAATTAAACTTGGCTAGGGATGTTAAGGATAACAGGAAGGGATTCTATAGGTACATTGCGAATAAAAGACAGGGTAGGGACAACGTGGGCCCTCTCCAAAAGCTATCAGGAGAACTGGCTACCCTGGATTTGGAGAAGGCTGAGGTTCTTAAGGACCTCTTTGCCTCAGTCTTCACCTGAAAATTCTCTGACCACACCACCCAAGTCTTGGAAGGCAGACTCAGGGACAGTGAGAATGAAGACCCTGGGCCCACTGTAGGAGAGGATCTGGTTTGAGACAGTCTTAGGAACCTGAACGTATACAAGTCCATGGGACCTGATGAAATCCATCCGCGGGTCCTGAAGGAGCTGGCAAATGAAGTTGCTAAGCCACTGTCCATCATATTTAAGAAATCATGGTAGTCAGGTGAAGTTCCCAATGACTGAAAAAAGGGAAATATAACCCCCATTTTCAAGAAGGGGAAAATGAATGAGCCAGGGAGCTACGGACCAGTCAGCCCCACCTCTGTGCCTGGAAAATCTTGGAGCGGATTCTCCTGGAAGGCATGCTGAGGCACATGAAAAACAACAAGGTGGGTGGTGACAGCCAGCATGGCTTCACTAAGGGCAAATCCTGCTTGACCAATCTGGTAGCCTTCTATGATGGGGCTACGGAACTGAGGGACAGGGGTAGAGCAGCTGACATCATTTACCTGGACTTGTGCAAAGCGTTCAACACTGTCCTGCATGACATCCTTGTCTCTAAGTTGGAGAGACATCAATTTGATAGGTGGACCACTCAATGGATAAAGAACTGGCTGGATGGTCGCACGCCAAGAGTTGTGTTCAATGGCTCAATATCCAGCTGGAGACCAGTACCAAGTGGTGTCCCTCAGGGGTCGGTGTTGGGACCGGTCTTGTTCAACGTCTTTGTCGGTGACACAGACAATGGGATTGAGTGCGCCCTCAGCAAGTTTGTCGATGACACCAAGCTGTGTGGCTCGGTTGATACATTGGAGGGAAAAAATGCCATGAAGAGGGACCTTGACACACTTGTGAGGTGGGCTGATACCAACCTGATGAAGTTCAACCATGCCAAGTGCAAGGTCCTACGCCTGGGTCAGAGGAATCCCAGGCAGAGCTCCAGGTTGGGCAGGGAAGAGATTTAGAGCAGCCCTGTGGAGAAGGACTTGGGGGTGTTGGTTGATGAAAAAATGAACATGAGCCGGCTTCAGTGTGTGCTTGCAGCCCAGAAAGCCAACCGGATTCTGGGCTGCATCAAAAACATTGTGACCAGCAGGTCAAAGGAGGTGATCCTGCCCCTCTACTCTGCTCTCATGAGACCTCACTTGGAGTATTGTGTGCAGTTCTGGTGTCCTCAACATCAAAAGGACATGGAACTGTTGCAACAAGTCCAGAGGAGGGCCGCAAGGATAATCAGGGGACTGGAGCACCTCCTGTATGAAGATAGTCTGAGCAAGTTGGGGCTGTTCAGCCTGGAGAAGAGAAGGCTGAGTGAAGAGACCTCATAGTAGCCTTCCAATATCTGTAGGGGTGCTGGGGAGGGACTCTTCATGAGGGACTGTAGTGATAGGAGAAGGGGTAACGGGTTCAAACTTAAACAGGGGAAGTTTAGATTGGATCTGAGGAAGAAATTCTTTCGTGTATGAGTGGTGAGACACTGGACTGGGTTGCCCAGGGAAGTTGTGAATTCTCCATCTCTGGCAGTGTTCAAGGCCGGGTTAGACATAACCTTGGGTGGCATGGTAGTATTAGGTGTCCCTGCCCATGTCAGGGGGGTTGGAACTAGATGATCTTAAGGTCCTTTCCAATACTAACTATTCTATGATTCTATGATATTAGCTTCCCCTCTACTATGCAATTAACCAGATTGTTCACCAGTTGTTTTGGGAGGGTGGTTGCTGACTTCTAAGGATAGGAAGGAGGAAAAGAAGAGAAGCTGGAGGCGATAATCCCCTTGGGTAGTTCACAACTGGAGATGGCACACCAGAGGAATGGACCGAACCTCTGAGCTGGGAAGGAGAATCTGTTTTCTGAAAGCCCTCTTTGGTCCTTAAATCCCCCAAAACTAATGGCTTGAGGGTGAGTTGGACACCCCCATCCCAGGGGAGGCCAGCTGGGTCACTGGGGTTTGGTTTATTGTTCCTTCATGGAAGAGGAGTGCCTGGGTGAATTGGGTTAGGGTGAATTGAGTTAGGATGAATCAGGATGAGGAGGTCACCCCATACGATTTGTGGCTCTAACCCAGTGATGCTACATTTTGTAGATCCATCTGTTGAATCTCTCTGCCTTTTCAGAGGTTTTTCTTCTTTACATAAGTGGACCAAATTATATTCCCTTTGAATTCAGTAGGCTACTGGGATGAGCAAAGGGAATCAATACACAATGCAGTATGAATTTAATATATGTAAGCTGCACTGCATTTCTAATCAGCAATATATTTATCGTAGTGAAGAGTAACAAATTACAGTACCACTAGCATACAAAAGCTCATGGCATTCAATTATTCTTAATTAATAGGTAAGTGCAAGCCTTTTTTTATTTATACTAGAGCAGATCTTGTTACTAATACGGTTGCAAATGTATCTGTAAAAAAGGAAAAAATGTATATCTATTTATTTTGTTAGTTTAATAGTAGAGCACTCATTCTTTCCTTTTATTTTTTTGATCGTTATTTGGTTTGCAATCAAATATTAGCAAATTGGGCTTGCATACATTTCAAAGATGTCCAGTGTTTAATAAGGAAAACAAACCTGTTTGTTACAAACAAACAAGCAAACAAAGAGACTAATAAACAGTGTCTGGAACCTAAAATGAAGACTGGAAGTGATAATGTAAACAGAGGTTCCCTGTATGCTTTTCCCTGGAATCTGGTTCACAAGAAAGGATCAGAAGGTCAATATGAGAAGAGCATAAGTGCAGTCAATATGTGGTTTTAATCCATTCAGTGGGCCCTCTTTCCTACTGTGTACATAAGCAGACAGACATAGGTCTCAACAAACCCTTTCAGTCTTCATTTAAAGCTTCATTGTTAATTTTGGGGAGGTAAAACCCTTCATTGCTCATTTTGGGGGGGTAAAACCAACTGCATCAAGTAATTTTTAGCCTTTAACAGAATTTAACTATTCTATTATTAACAATTACAGTCTTTGAATACTTTCCATATTAAGATCACAAAGCTCTTGGGAAAAATTAAACTGAGTTTTAAAAAGCAGAAATTTATATTTAATATCTTGAATTTTGGTTTTGATCCCTAAGCATCGAAAGCCATTCCATGTTGCACCGGTTGGAACTGGGGAAGCTGCCTTCCAAATACTAACCTGCTTCACTGATATTATATGGTTTGGAAGGTGGCCTTCAAGATGCTATTAAAAAAATATTTCAGATATTCAAATAAATAAGAAGTATTTTAATATTTAATTTTAGTTTTATTTATTTGAGGTAGTTTGACAGGCTTTAAATACCATAGGAATGTGCTTTTAATGTAGCCATGATGGAGGCCTGATATTCCATAAGACAATGGCAGGAGATACAGGATCTTCTGAAGGTAAACAGTAGAATCATTTCAATACTCAGAGCAACCAAATAAGAAGTTTTTTTCAGAGGAAATTGTGTGTACACAGTTTTTTTGAATAATTTTTCTGAATCTCTTTTTAAGGGGGTGTGCAAGTTTGGAGATTGGTGACTAACTTAAGTTACTAATATATGAAAATTAGGGCCAGAACTTGTGTTTCTGGCATGTCTTGGAAAGTGTATGTTAATACCAATGATCACAACTTAGATCTGGATCTTAAAAATCTTACAGTCTCAATTTTTTAAATGTTTGAATATTTATGTACTGAGCTATAATGATTTTCTACAGGATGCTAGTGGTGGTGATCTGTGTTATTGTAGATACCTGAAAGTGCCAATTTCCTTGCAATTGTTCTCAAAACCTGATGTGTTTCTTTTTTTTAATGCTGTCTACCTAGGCTGCTTTTTTTTTTTTATAAAAACTCATTGCTTGAGAAAAAAACTCATGCTCAGATGCTCAGAGAACGTCATTTTTTTACGAATAAGGAAGTGTGGGGCACTTAAAAATTTCAAAAATAATTCTTAGGTATCTTATTCTGTCTCTCCTTCTCTGCAAGGAATAGATGGCTAAAGGATCACACTCCCAACGGGGTAGAGCACCACTGTTTAGTTAGAAGAGGCATGGTCTAGTGTGAAGCATCCCTGTCAGTGTTAGCAGTTTGGAACTAGATGATCTTAAGGTCTTTTCCAACTGAAACCCTTCTGTTGCACTATGATTTTCATCTGTGTGGTGATGGTGAAATTTTAGAATCATAGAATCATGGAATGTTTTGGGTTGGAAGGGACCCTAAAGATCATCTGGTTCCAACCCCCTGATATGGGGGTTTTCCACTAGACAAGGATTCTTAAAGTAACATCACATACAGTAAACAAAATATGCAGGCCTCTCCCACTGAGAGACTTACTGCTGGGAGTATAGGTTAAAAAACACTGAAAAACTTGATCAAGAATTGATAATTGAGAAGATGACATGACCTAATTTGAGAATGGTTATATCTTCACATGCCCCACACTTGTGTAGTTCAATATAGTACACATCTTGTCCCTTTAACTTCAGGTGTATGTGTCTTGTCTGGTTCTTGGAAGTGACTGTGTACAGGCAGAGCATAATTGGCAGCCTGTGACATCCCTGTCTGCAAGTGTCTCACTGAACGCAGTGTATTTCAGCCTTTATCTAGTGATGGCTGTTACCTGAGAGAAGCCCAGGGCCATCTCAAAAGGCTTGTAGCAGCTAATTGCACCTGTTAGGACTAGCAATTAGCTGGGGATGTCTCCACTAGGCAGCTCCCACACCCACTAGCTTTCAGCTCTTTTCACTTTCTCTCAGTTAACTAGCTGTGCCAAGCAGAGGAAGACAGGGACAGGTAGGCAAATGCACAGTCATGCTTGGGAAGGAAGAGGTGGGATGCAGGCAAGACTGCTGGGGGAAAAATAAAAATTAATTATTTTTGGGTTATAATGTTATAATGGGTTATAATAAATACACCAGAACTTGACCTGATTATTATAGAAAAAAAGCAGCAAGTGACCTGTCCCTCATTTAAACGTGTCGGAAGCTATAGCTAGACTGCTTGCACAGGCTGTACTTCAGCTTTAAGAAAACAATAAAATCTAATTACATATAGGTCATAAAAAAAAATCACGTACTTATGGTGGTTGCTGGTTACCATGGTGCAAACAAAGGTTTCAATGGAAACATGAAGCAGAACATCGGAGAATTAAGATAATAAATCAGTTTCATTGAATAATAAAGCTTTGCTCTTACCCATTAATTAAGGATAATCGTACGCCATAAGCTTTTGTGTGCTAGAAGTGTTGCTCTTTACCATAAATATATAGATGATTAAAAATTCAATGCACCTTACAGGTAGCAGATTCATACCACCCTCCATATATGTTATGAAAGAAAGATGTAAGCATATTATTTTTTTGATTGGGATAGAGTGTTTCAATTATCCAACAGAATTTGAGGTTTCAATAGCAACTGAGACTTGAGAATATCTACTTGTTTAAATCTTTGTGAAAATCTTTGATGACATTATTCAAAGATATCTACAAATGCTCAAAAACTAGTCTGGGGTAGTCTGCCACATCTGGTTTCCAATGCTGAATTGAGACATACCACATGATGCAACACACTGTAACACAATACACTCTGATCTTGTATTGTCCCTTCCACTTGATACATCTTTAGGTGCTTTATAATCCCTAACAAATGTACCTTAAAATCCCATTGAACTATGTAGTCAATTGAGAACAAATGTCTTCAGTCCAGAAATAGCATCTGATTCTTGGACCAAATGAGAGATCATGCCAGATCCATAAGGTGTTCAGTCTAAAGGACATGCAGGCTTTTACCTACTTCATGAATTAAGAGCAGAGATAATCTTGAGAGCCAGGGCATCAAACCTGTGGGGTTTATCCCCCTTCTCAAATGAACAGAAGTGGAACTTATGAAACATTTTTAAAGTTGCATCATTAAATGCCTACCTCTCTTAGGACTTTTTTTCTTTTGTCTCTGAAATGGCATTTGCAGGATGAATTTTCAGACAGGGAAAATAGAATCTTAGGCTGGAGAGATGGCAGGCTCAGGCTGCATAGATCCCAAATCCTGCACTCTGGGGTTTTGTCTAGTGCTTTGTGGAGCAGCCCAGTTCCTTGGCATGGAAATAAATGTTCATCAACATGCACAGACCATTTTTCTTAATGTTAAAAAAGAAACAATGAAAGTTTCAGCTTTCCCCCCTCCCCCCATATATAAAGTTATGTGTTTGTCTTTAATTCCCTCCTGTTTCTTTCAAATAATGCCTCACCATCTCTCAGTGTTCTCTTGCAGCTCACAAATACATTTTTTTATAACATATGTTTTATTAAACTAAATAAATGGAGGCTTACAATAGATCAATGGTCAAGCCATTTCAGACTGTGTCCTGTAAATACACAAAACTGGCAAACAGATGGGTTGACCAGCTCACTGGACAGAACATTTCAGCTCTGGGATCACCATTTGAGTCCAACCTGAAACAATAAGAGAAATTAATTTGGTGATCTGAGTTCAGCTCCTCTTGCACAAACCCATCATCTGCAACCCAGTAGAAGTCAGACTATTCAAAGGGTGTGTTCACCTTCATGCAGCTCGAATTTTCTTGTAGACCTGATGAAGTGAATTTCTATCCACTGAAGACTGATCATTCAGTGAGGGCAGTGTGCGAGGAGCTTGTGCTGCTAGCAGTACTTCGAACCTCATCAGAAACCAGAGAAACAGCAATGCTTTAATGCTCATCAATACAGGAATGAATATTTCCCAGAGGATTAACACAAATTGCAGAGATGTACGCTGAAGTGTGTAAAACATGTACAATACAAAGAGTGAAAGTCTTCTGTCAATTTTTAAAGGAGATCTGGAGAGAGAAAAAAAAATAAAAATTGAAGAGGAACAAATCCAAATCCTTCCAAACTGAACGTAAGTGCTAAACATGACCTTTGGATTTAAGAACCACACATTTTCATAGGAAGTTGAAAACACACTGGATGGGTGAACTATAGAACAGCAGGAACAGATGCCATTATTTGGCACACAGTGGGAAGAGTAGTATAGAAAAAGCAGTCTCTGCAGAAGCCATTTTTCTTCGACTCTCTTTGTTTTCTCTTGGGGAGATAAGGATAGGCACCACATGAGGTTTTCTCCTTATATCAAAAGCCCTGGGGGCAGAAGGGAGAAGGGAAAGTTTAAAAATATTTTAAGAACCTGGTCATAAACATTTTAAGTTATCTGTTTTGTAGCGCAAGAAGGTTTGTGAAGAAAGGGAAACACTGAGCAGAGAGGCTGGGAAGAATTTATTTGGATTAACTACAACAGTCACTTGCTATCACAGAAGGAAAGATGTGGGAAAGGGAACAAATAGTTTGCAGTCTTTTTTTATTAGAGGTGCGTATTCATGAAGAAAGTGCATATGAAATTCATTACATTGCTGGTTTATGGGCAGGCAGATGAGCTGGGTTCCCAGTGGGTAAGCTTGCCCTCTCCATGGCTGCTGGGGCTGCAGGAACTACTGCAGAAGGGAGGCAGAGGCAAGCACCGTTTTCTCACCCACTTTGGGCACAGTTTTGAGCACATAGAGATGTGTCACCCTCTGTAGTTTCATTCAGCTTCTGGATTGTTAGGAGCATGAGAAAAAACCAAAACCCACACCTTGAACTTTCCTAAGACTGTTGCATCATTTGAATTATGTATTTCCTGAGGTGCTGCTTTGACCATGGGGGGTGGAGCAAGCGCATTGCCCCATAACATGCCCACTGAATCCAAAGAAGGCTTATTGAAAGCAAATGTAATAAATGGTAGAGGATGGGTAGAGCGATCATTCAAAGAAATCAGCCAAAGAAATCACTGTTCACAATATTTTGTAAAACCTAGTCCACTTTGTGACCCTTGGTTTACATGTAAGAGACTGAATACTTCTGCCTGAGGCCTGATGACCTTTCTTTGAGTAGTCTCTGTTCAGACACACTTGGATCAAAGAATCACTAATTAGTGGTATCTCTTTGGGGGGAAGGAGGGAGATATTATTATGATGCTTATTACACTTCTGAAGATAACCCTTGGTGGTAGCCTATCTTTCCCAACACTTTCAGTATACAAATTAAAGTTTTAATGACCCTATAAGTATTCCTAGTTCAAAACAATGTGCTAGGAAGCAAAGATAAGTTGCAGGAGATAGGAGTAAGAAAAACAATTTAAAAAATAAGAATTATTGTGAAAATCAACAAAGCATCAATCAGGTTGTGTATCAGGTCATTATTAAGACTCTGTAATTTGTAATTTTCTGAAGCTTCAGAAGTGAGTCCAGTGGCCTTACTGACAAGAACTCAAATGTTTAATGCTGGAGTCTCTGTCTTTCTTGTACCCACAGGTTACAAATCAGCATGGGGTGTTCTGAATGTCATGGTGAAATCAAGCAATAGGAAAAATCTATATCATAGAGAAGAATCAGGCAAACCTTTCATTAGTAAGTAACAAACAAAAAGCCACATGATTTTTTGAGTGCATTTCCTTTAACTTTATAATATTTATTTGAGATAATACTCTCTACTAAAATTGCACTTTGAATTTTTGTAAGTTTTGCTCTGAACATGAGCATGCCAAAGTTATGCACACAAACCAGCTCTGAGCATGTAAATTAGGTAAACACATTTTCCTATCCCTTTATGGAGCTAATTGGCAAATACTAGTATATGATTTGTGCTTCCAAGCTGTAAAACACTTAAATGCTTATATTTACACATGCACATCCCTATTGAAATTTATGGTCTTACTGATCAAAGTTTTAAAATGTCACTGAAGTGACCTGGAGAACCTGGCATTCGAAGAAACTGTACACAGTCTTTGTGTGATCTGCCCCACAGCACTTCATGCCCTCCTCATGAGGCGTTAAATTCTATAAATATTTATTCCTACATAGCTATTTTCACATGGTATTTCAAATGCAGCTCAGTTTTTACCACCTATTTAGTGGATTTTAAAGCTTTTAACTTAGGAATGGGTCAGTCGTAGCAACCCAATTGGTATGTACCTTTGGGAGCAATGCATATTTGAGACGCCTAGGGTTAGGTAAAATAGGTATAATCCATGTTGAAAGCTTTTAAGTCAAATTTTACATGTCCTCTTACTTTAAGTGTATGTATAGTCCATTGGGTGTGATTTGCATGAAGATTTTTTTATGTCTTTGGCAGTGAGAAGAAGTGCTAATATGTGCTTTAATGTCACAGACCAGGCAGTTTAAAGTTGCTTTAAATGTAAATAAAAATTAGTCCTTTAAAATTCATTGGTATAGATATATAACATAGAGATAAGCAAAAATGCAGAATGAGTAAAAGGACTTATACGCCTAACAACTTACAGATGAGGATCTTGAGTAAGCATGTTTCTTTTGTAGGCAAAACTTATTCCACAATTAAAAATGTAAGTGAACCAAGTTAAACCATTTTAATCCCTGTGAAAATATTGTTTTGGCAGTAGTATCTAATTTCCTAGATTTGCTCCAACTCCAAACTGCACTGTTTGAGATTCAGAAACATTGGAGGCTTCTTGTGTTTAATATGGACTGGTGCCTTTTGTCATTTGAGAAAAAAAAAAAAAATGAAATGGTTATGGAAGCTATTTTGCTAATGTTTTTATCTATTCTGTGACTGACATCAATAACACATAACAGTTCCATTGACATTGCATCCTCTCCAATGGACCCACTGACCTGATTCAATGTCAGCTGAAATGCCTCGTACATCATAAACATACATGCATTCTCGCAGATCCATTATCCTCCCGCCTGGTCCAGGAGTGCCAGGGATCCAATACTAAGCCAACAGGAATTTGAATTCTTTTTCTTTAGTTTGTATTTTCTTTCACAGTGTGAAGGAGCAACTCCATACTTTATAGAATGTAACTGGAAGACCCCTACACATTTTATGAATACATGAATGATAATGATGTCAATAGTTGTTTAGATACTAGGCTGATAAGAGTATGTTATACGAACCCAGATAAATACCTCACACCTTGTCAGGAGAGCCTGCAAACCTGATATGTCATTCTGTCTTATTGTGCAAGAATATATGAATCATAATATTCCTATTAACATTGTACAAAGTCTGCAGTAGTTGCAGACTGCACCCAATGACAGTGCAGCTTTTATAAAAATACAGATATTTCGCATGTGCCCCTGCTGTGATTTCATTGCCATTAAAAGCAAAGGGAAAGCAAATGAAAAGCATTCCAAGATTTCCAGTTGGTCCCCCTGAACAGTGCACTGCAACAGTATGTATTTGTTTTACTACTGAGCCTATTTAGCAGTCAAACTGTAGGAAATTGAATATACACTTACTGTATAAAAATGATATGCTTGGTTAGTGATACTTTAGAAGAAATAAGTGCATCAATCATAGAATAGCAGGTTGTCACGGCTTTACATGTAGGAAAAACACAGAACAAAGAATATAATGCATGTTGGGCACCTTTTTACAAAAGTTTCATGCCAAAGTTGATTTACAATAAACTCATCCCCCCTTCTCTCCTCCCAAATTCTTCTGCGAAACATTCAAAGAAATCTCAGCAAACTATCATGCTCTCTGTTCTGACATGTGTGTAATTACAAGATCATCCTCATTGTGAATTTTCTGTTTGGTTGATTTAAGAAAAAAAAGGTGCATACTCTTAATGCTGTTCTGCCATTCAAACTCAGAAGGGTAATTTTCTTCACAAGTTAATGGCAAGAAGATGATAATTAGCCTGGTTTAGACAAGGAGCAGTGCCTGCACCCAAAGCTTGTTTTGGAGGCTCAGCAGTTCTCAGCACAAGTCTGTTTGCGGAATTTCACTGTAAGATGTACTCTACCCTAAAAGGAGGGCTCTGAGCTGTGCACTGCAGCCCTCCCAGCACCATTTTCATCCAGTGGCTCTTGTGGGCATGTTGGTCATTCTCAATTTGCCATCAGAGCCTTCTGAAATACACAGATCTGACACACAACCTGTACAATGCACAAACTTTCCTGACAGCATGTGAAAACCTACAGATTAAAACTGCCATGAAGCAGCCTACTGCTATGGACTATTGCTTTACCTGATCCAAACCCAAAAGCATGATGCTGAACCTGCTTCTGCTCAAATGCAAGCTCAAAATATCTGTTGTGAAACGAAGTAATTCTTCAGCTAGAAAAAAATCCTGGATTTCTAGCCAGCAGCTCTTCTCTTACTCTCCATTTCTTCTTCAGGGCATCTATTCACCCTCCCATGTACGTGGCTCTCTTCATTATATGGATTTATGCTACAGACATATGGCTCTAGTTAATCTGACAATAGCTCTTTCTCTCTTCTAAGAGATCTGTTACAGAGAGGTAACTGTACATTGTAATGAAATATAACGCAAATACAGGAAAGACCCTTTCATTTCAGCAACAAAGACATCTTCTGAAGTTCACCTTAAATATCCTTGATACCAATACAACCATCCTAAATACCAATACAATTGCAGTTCATTTCTGGTTTTGGCCAAGATAAAGTCACAGTTTTTAAAACTTCTATGTCTAAATCCTTATTTAAATGTTTTATTTGCCTGCCCATGTAACCTGTGCTTCTGAAATGCATAAATGGCCATTAATGCCTCATCACCCCTCAATTGCGTTGTGTAAAACTCACCATTTAGATCGCCATTAGTCAGTACTGGCATAAAACCTAGAAAAGTTCACTGTTGCTTTCTTTTTCCAAGTGTCAAATAAGGAAAGAGGTAAGCTGAACTGATTTCTTCTACAAGGAAAGAGCAGAACAATGTGAATTTTATCCACAGGTTTCCGGAACAGAGAGGGCAATCTGGACATGCTTGAAAACACCCAGGGTCCATGAGTAAGGACCATACTTAGAGAAGCGATAGTCCATTTATCATCCCGATGCTACTTCAACCTTTGGTACTTCTCACTTATGACTTTCTTCAATAAGAGTATTCCTGAGGAAGTGCCAAGACAGTGCTTCAAGGATAACTGTCTCCTGCAAACTCCTCATTTCTGGGGAGACTGATGTATGAGTCACAGTGATGATATCCTCATAGTCTGTTTTTATTCCCTCACCTTAATCCATCTGCTATGTTTGTAGAATGGTGTGAAGGTACAGCAAAAGTGCTTTATTGGTTTGACTGGCATTAAGTAGTTTAATAGCATGAAGGTTTACAAAATCTGTGTTATTTAACATGCCATTGTCTGGGAAAAAATATTCCAAACTGAAACATATGGACATCTTTGTGTGCCTTTTGGAATTGTAAATTCAGATTGGTCTTCACATTAATCTCATTTTTGTTAATTTCATTGTTTTTTAGCGCCCTTTGATTTCCCTTTTATCAAACAAACAAAACTCCAAAATTACTTTTTTCCAGGGACAAGCATATACATATACAGGGATAGTCAAGCTCATGGTGCACAAGAATGTGACTCATAAAAGTAGAAAGCATCAGCTCTGTATGCAGCTAGGAACTGAACTCTGCATCTGGAAGTATTCCTTTATCTCAAAATTCAGGGTGCAAGTAAGGGGGTTCAGGGTGCAAGATGTCTTCTACAGCATAATTTTTAAATGGAATTTCCATGCACTCTCAAAATAAATTGAATCAATTATTTACCCATTGGCTATCTTCTCCCCCTTACCTCTCAGAAGGTACATGCTTTTGTGGCTTTAGTATTTCAGTTATAAATTCCTTGGTCCTCTTACAGATTTTCTTCAGGGTCATTGCACAATAAATGATCCAGAACACCTGTGCAAAGTGATGCAGAAGAAGCATGTGTGTGTAAGTGTGCATATATATAACTGACACAGGCTCTTTAGTGCCACCTTGGATTCTAATCCAACTGAGGACTTCCATGGCCTAAACCCAATATTTCTATCCACTGTGAAATGGAATTGCAGCTTTTAACTCTGCTAAAAGTAAGTCTAGATGAAGACCTTCATGTTCTTACAGTGAGGTTAATACTGCCACTAAATTCTCTAATACCATGAAGCCTAGACATAGCCTGGTGTGATCTTCCCATGAGTGTTTTTAATGTTGTAAACTGATTTTGCTAAGCCTCGTGCACTCAAAAATTTCTGGACACCAGCCAGATTTCTTTCAATAATCCTTACTGTGACACCATGGCTGAAAACCTTGGAGCTTGTTAAGCTTTCCTGAGAATCTTGATAGTCTGGGAAATAAGTCTACGTGTACTTGATGAGTTCTTTCTGGTGCTGTAGATGTTATGAATATATGTTAGAGATGTAACTACATCAAACCTTGCTGAATGGCTGCACTGGAGGGCAGGCCTGGACAAAAGGTAAAAAAGCCAAACCAGGGCCACACAGTGACCACTTGTTCAGGCTCACCAGGATAGTCAGACTCTAGAAAGTAACAGCTTCTTGCATTTCCATCATAGAGGACCATGCAAATGTAGGAGGATAGGAGAATGGCAAGAAAGAGTGAGTTTGGCTGCATAGCTATGTGGAAATCTTAGTAATTTTAAGTGTGCTATGAAGCATGTGCTGGATTTAAATTACTTTCTGGAAGATCTGATTCTGTTTATCTTACCTCTTTTTCACAGGTAGTGTGTTGAACTCGGTGACTGAGAGAAGTTCTGCAATACCTTGGAGCCTCCAAATGCCATTCTGGTGTTTCCGAAAACCTCACTAGGAAGCACCAACTGTAGAAAGGAGCTCAGAGGGGGAATCTATATTCACTAAATGCTTCAGTGGGACCATACTGTAGCCTAATTATATGAGGATAATCTTAGAGGTGAATATATCCAGAGATGGATCCCAACACTGCATCCTGAAGAAATTCTTTATTGTAAGGGTGGTGAGGCACTGGAATGGGTTGCCCAGGGAAGTTGTGAATGCTCCATTGCTGGTGGTGTTCAAGGCCAGGTTGGACAGAGCCTTGGGTAGCATGGTTTAGTAGGAGGTGTCCCAGCCCAAGTCAGGGGGGTTGGAACTAGATGATCTTAAGGTGCTTTCCAACCTTAACTATTCTGTGATTCTATGTTGAGCAAGTGGAACACAGCTAAGTTGCTCTCAGCTCCCTTCTGCTCCTTGGTGAGCAATTCCCTGGATGAACAATGCTGGTAGCAGCAATCATAAGACCAGAGAAAAGCAGAGGTGCTGAAGAAGGGGAGTTAAGTGGGTAAATACTCACAAAGTTGCTAGAAATATGAAGTACTAACAGCAAGTCATATAATATACAGCGTTTTTCATTCTGGGACAAGGGGGATGATTTTGAAGTGGTATTGAAACCAGTCTGCAGCACAGACACTTGTCAAATGGCAACCAGCATTTTTCATGTTAATGAAAGAAGCATATTGTGTTCCAACACTTCAGGTTCAACCCTGTTCTCCTAAAAACTATCCTTGGATTTCTTGTGAACACAAGGAGAAAATAAGGTGTCACTCACAGATAACTTCATCAAAGATATCCAAATAGGACAACTCAGTTTATCTGCCTAATGAGTTTGAAAAGTTAAGGTAATTTTGTCGATATGCAGACATATTTTTGTTTCAGGTATTCTAGCTATTTCTAATGTAACTTCTTACATTTTGCTCATTGCTTGTCTTTCTGTAGAGATAGGTTGCTGTTCAGATACATTTTTTTCTCTTTGTTATCAAGGCTGATGTGATAAAAACTGGAGAGAAACAAGGAGATACAAGAGGAATATACAGAAAGTGTTTCCACACTGCGGAAGGTTGACACAGAAGAATAAAAGACAGGGTAAGTACTGGATCTCTACTAAGTACTGATGCCCATTATATTGCCCATCAAATATATTTGCCCATATCAAATATTGCCCATCAAATACTTCAAACTAACTGATTCAGTCTCTTGTCGTGAGGTTATTTTCTGTGGTACTACTTCTGAGTCAGCCCAGGTACTGAACTATGTTGTAGAGTTAGTCAAAGGCAATACAATAATGGTGTAAAAGTTGCAGGAGGTGAATGCAATTGCTGGAAATTCTATTGATGGCATTACTTATTTATTTAGTAGACAGAATTTAGAATGGGAATAAGGATTTGTCTGTCACTATCACATCAGCCATAAGCTCAGCACTGCCCTAGGCAATGAGTATGATGTTTCTAATTTTAGTTTGATTTGTTGTCATTCAGTCCAGATAATTTTTGAGGTTTATTTAATTGCTGTTAATAAAAAAGAAAGACAGAAATACTCTGTATTGGCAGGGGAGGGTACTCAGAAATCCACTCCTCAAATCACAGTCCCTTCATCTTTTGCTGGAGACATGACAATGAGTTAATTATTTCCTCCAGAGACAGGAGCAACAACTTGACTTCTCTTCATGACTTGGTGCTTTCTCTTGGGGGACCAGAGTCATAGCCACATCCTGCAGACTGCATTGCATTTGCGCTGCCTTCTGAAAGAACACTTCTTATGCTGAGCGCTGGAGGGTTCATACTCAAGAGGAAGAGATTGAGAAAATGTAGTAGAGGTACTCAAAATAATGATTGAAGATGAATGAGTTGCTGTTCTGCAGTCTCTAAATGCCATCATTAGAGCTGAGTAGTTGTTGGTGTTGGTAGAAGGAGGTGTTGCCTTTGCTCAAGTAGTGATTAAACCGTATAATTCGCTTCCATGGGAAAGCGAGTCAGAATTTTCTGAAATTTAAAAAGACTCTACTTGTCATTTATTCATTTGCATGGTATTTAGAGCCCAGTGGACAGAGACAGCTAAGCTGACACAAGAGGTCATTTCCAGCTCACAGTGGCTTTGGGGCACAAATTATTCACTTGCCAAAGTAATACTTTGTTCTTTCCTACCACCATTCCTGTATTGTCACCATTTACAGTTATTAAGTGTCTCTAAATCCCTCTGCTGCCCTGAATGTTGCCTTTGATGTAGGTGAGAACAGATATATCCACTTAACAAATGTGCGGTGGATTGACCCTGGCTGGATGCCAGGTTCCCCCCAAAGCTGCTCTATCACTCCCCTACTCATCTGGACAGGGGAGAGAAAATATAATGAAAAGCTTATGGTTCAAGATAAGGACAGGGAGAGATCACTCACCAATTACCATCACAGGCAAAGCAGACTTGACATGTGGAAAAAAATTAGTTTATTACCAATCAAATCAGAGAAGAATAATGAGAAATAAACTCAAATATTTAAAGCACCTTCCCCCCACCTCTCTCTTCCTCACAAGGATAACTTCACTCCCAAATTCTCTACCTCCTCCCTCCCAGCAGTGCAGGGGATGAGGAATGGGGTCTGTGGTCAGTTCATCACGTTAATTCTGCTTCTCCTTCCTCCTCAAGGGGGAGGATTCCTCAAATTCTTCCTCTGCTCCAGTGTGGGGTCCCTCCCACAGGAGGCAGTCCTCCATGAACTTATCCCAGCAGCACTACCACCATCGAAAATGGGCTCGGCTTTGGATAGTGGTGGGTCTGTCTTGGAGCTGGCTTTATTGGCTCTGTCGGACATAGGGGAAGCTTCTGGCAGCCACCCGGGTAGCCTATCTGCTACCAAAACCTTGCCACACGAACCCAATACAAAATGATAAACTAATGAGACACAGAAGTTAAGCCACTGACAAAAGGATACACATCAAGTAAAAAATGATAGAAAAAGGACCACAGGAATGTGGATGCTTGTCTTCTAACATCTCTAGCCTTATCACATAATTGAGTTTTCTTGCCATAAAATATCCAAAGATAAGAGTTTGCAAAATATGGTGATTGTGTTTGTGCAAAATACACCTGTTAAAAGCCCCTGACAACATCATGCAAAGATCTCAAGATAGCTTTGAAAAAGCAGGCCCTTCAAGTATGGCATAACACTATCTGCAGCATCAGTGCAGCATCCAGGAAACTAGCCAAAGTGGATTGCCCTGCTGAGATTGCTATGCTGCTTCCAGGGCTTCAGGGAGACCAGTGCCAGGATTTTGTGGCAGTGCATCATGCTCTGTGGATGCACCCAAATCTGCACTGACCTGCAGCCAGGAGCTCCCAGAAGCAGCGGAACAATGTGCACAGAAAGGGCAATGCTTCTTTTGTACTAGTACAGCTACAGTTTTAATTGTGGTGAGAAGTCTTGCCCTCACTTCATGCCAATGATTCACTGTAAACCCAGAAGCTTTTAAACAAGATAGGCCTGGCTGACACTGCATTCTGCAGAGTAGTTTTATGTTGCTCCTCTGAATGAGGAATGCATTTACAGGTCTCTCCTCACCAGCTCCCCATTCAGGACAGTCAATAGAAACGGGGTGTACGAGCGCAGCAGGAGAAGTAAAAGCAAAGCAAGCTGGAACTGTTGAGAGTTCTCAGTGCTGTAAAATCAAGACAGAAACCTCATCTATGCAGCATTTTTACACCTAAGAGCTGCCTTGCATTCCTTTAAAAGCCTCTAGAAGGACGGCCTCTGAACCTTCCGGGTCCAAACAGCAGCAAGGTTCATTTCCTTTTGCTCATTGAGCAGTTATGAGGACTACCAGAGGTGCCGCATTGTGCAGCAATAAGACATTTGTCACAGTCTGAGATGGAAATCCTATCTGGTATAATTATTTTGTATTAAAATAGATGAAATTTTGATATGGAAGTATAGAATGTTGTACATTACATTAGCCAGAGAACAGGATATTCATCTTTACTTTAATTTGTAGACTTCATAACTTTGTTTTTCACTCGCTACAAGATAACTACTGTACATTCCTGAAAAATGACATCTTGCATGAAAAGGCTTAACAAAAGCCACAGTGCTGATAATTTTCCTGTGGATCAGGAGGACATATCTCTCTGTGGTTTCACAGACATGGACCAAGTCTCGCCTTTATCATTTTCAACTAAATTGTAAGGCTGTCATGGCCGCACATTAAAGGAAATTTCTCTTGATAAACTATTTTACTCAATCATGTGAAACTTGATTTATTCTCTTGGACCAAACATAAAAAGGGCATAAACCTCATCTGGGGAGCTTGCTTGGTCGGCAAAATACAGACCTGGTGAATGTTTTAGAAACAGGTATATGAATTAATTATTTTTTTTATCTGCTGCTGCTCACCACATCCCAAAATTTTGGAAGCCATTTGTGGAGTTAATCTTGGAGAGTTGAGAAGGTAGGGCACTGAGTAATACATGTGGAGGAAGGCAGTGATATACCGTCATTGATTATTTTAAACAGTGAGGAGTAAAGTGCTTCTCAGAGGACTTTGACAGAAGAATGAATGATGCATGTGCAGCTGGCTGCTTTCTGGATGGTGCAAAAGCATTCATTTTAAATAATAAAATCTTATCCAGATTATGTCTGTATTCTAGAAAGCCTCCCTGCTACTGTGCTAGCTGAAGTTACCTGAGATGACCACCTTCTATAGGCATTTACACAGGGAGTATAATCTTGTATTAAAGGCACCTTTATTCCATCACACAGAAATGTAACAAATCCCTGAGGCTGAAAGCTGAATCTTCACAGATTTTGAGCAGTAGTAAAATAGATTTTTAAGACCAAAAGTCTTTCCAAATTCATGGCCTACTCTTGTAGCTGTTCCCAGTCTGTTTCTGCTTTGTGGTTGAGGAAGTTTTTCAGATATGCTATACCCCAAAATAAATGCATTTTCCTGTTCAGTTTACATGTTTACGCTTGCAAACACTTGCAATCAGGACTTCAAGACAAATGAACTTTTCAGTTTAAAAAATGTAGAAATACCTAATTTAAATTATTTGTAACAAAAAAAATCCCTTAAATATGCAACTTGTACCTTAGATGTGCCATCAGCATTGATTTAGGAGTCTGTGTTCCACAAATTTAAAACATTTCAACAGATTAAAAAAAAAAGAAGCAAAACTCAACAACCTTTAACTCATGTTATAATAGTTTAAAAAAGCATTAACTGAACTACCATGGAAAATGAAAACCAATAATAAGATAGAGTCATTACTCTATATTATGTTCTACAAGATTTAAATTCCTGCATTAAAAAAAAAAAAAAAGTGTAGATATTTATATTTTTGTTGTTGCTTTTCTTCCTTACCCTGGACATATGGCACTTAAAATTGTGCACAGACCCTTTGTAAAAACAGTGTGAGTTAAGCACAGAGTATTGCCTAGACATGTAGCTTTAACTGTGAATTTCTTTGCTTCAGTACCAGAGGGTCAAAGTCAAATTTTAGGTGTTAACCAAACATAGGATGCGTTTAGTTGTTTTGCCATCAATTTTTAGCATGTGAAAAACTTGATGACTCTTAAATAATTAACTGTTTTTAATGAGTGTCTAACTGTCTCCTGGTTTATGTCTGCCCTTATGGCTGAGGCAGAGCCCTGCTTTGGAGCTTTCTCTTGTAGCTGACCAGTCAGTGCATGGCTTGGAGATGGGCACTCCCCCCACCAAAACTTTTCAGTGACGACAAATCATAACTGGTTTGGAAATGAATCGATTTGCAAGGCCTGTTGCCAGAGGTCAAATTTGCAATTGCATGGAAATGTTAAGGTGCAATTGCTTCAGGCTTTAATGAACTCCAAAAAGAAATATGCAGGCCTGTAAAGCTCATCCATTAGATCCTGACCTACAAGTGGCAAGGAATAACAGCAAAGCAACCAAGAGGTATGCTGACTAAGGGAATTACATTGATACATTTACTTTTACATGTTTTGACATTTAATCCTGATGTCTAGGCAAAAGAAGAGATTGCATAGAAATTATGAGTAAGGGTAGGAATGGCATTCCCAAGGATGTGCAGTTTTTCTCCTTCTCTTGCTTGCCCCTTGAAACACCGGAGGCAGCTCTTCTCCAGCTTTAGGGAGAGAAGCGTGACAGCAGCCAGTGGCTGCGTCAGTCCCTGGCTGGCACATGAGGAGCTGCTGACCCCAGAAGACAGCTCACCCTGGTCCCAAGGACAAGCAGTAGATGGGAACTACTCTGGCCAAGGAAATGGAGACAGAGCAGCATTTCTTCTCCAAACTCCTGCCTTCCCAAGAATAAGGAAGATCAAAAACAGGAGTAATCTGAAGAGCTACTAACAGATTGCACAGACCAACCTGAGCACAAAGAGAAAAGTAGTCGTACTTGAAATGAATTAGCAGATCTTTCTGAGGGGATGATGAAAGTTTGTTTGTAGGGCTGGGGTTATCTGTATAAATACTTTTCACTTCTTTTGACGTTTGTTTTTCCTCCAGTAAAAACTCTCTCCTTGCTTGAGACTCCTGCGGTTTTAATTTAAAAAGTTGTTACCAGACATGGTGCAGAAGTGACACGCACACACACACTCTCTCCACACACACACACACACACACACACACACACCCATCTGAGCAAACCTTGGTTGCTGGTGGCTGGAAGCAAGTGTTTGAGTATTTCCACTAAGCTCTCTCCCCTAACGAGACAAACTTCCCACAGTGCTGGAGAGTCAAAAAATCCAGCTCTGAACACACATCTCCACCTGATCTTGTGTTGTTGTGCTGGAAAGTGCTCTTGTCCACTTCCATGCTGTTTTATGTTGCTTGTACCCTGATGTTGTGAGGAAGAAATGCTGTGAAGGATCTGGCATACTTCAGTGCCAGGTACAAACCAAACAAACAAGCAAATAAATAAATAAACACAGCTCTCAGCTGGCATAAATCTCCTAGCGACTGCTCTGCTGACAGGCAGGGTGCACACAAAATGACCGCATACTAGCTGTATAATACGCACAGTTTATTAAACAAGCACACTAAAGCGAATAAGCACACCAAAGCAAACAAGCATGCTAACGCAAATCTGGTATGTATCTCTGTGTATACAGTAAATAACTACAGTGAAGCAAATCAGAGATCTATGTATAGAGAGTAAAGTACAGAGGAAAATTAGCAATGCATCAAGTCATTACTGCATAGAGAGAACAGAGATTAGAAGAAATACATGACCAATCACCACCGAATCATCACCCAGGTCCAGATTTCCAGCTTGGAATCCCCTTTGCAGTTGATGCCAGGAGTTTCAGGTAATTGGGACCATTCCTACATGGTGCATCCACCCATAGGCAAGCCTCTGGAATCAGCCACAAGAGGGTCCTGCCTTTATACCCTTAGAAAACCAACCAGCTTTGTGCCAGATCTCTAATTGTTTACTTGTGGGGCCGTTCAGGTTCTCATGATCTCACTGCTGTCCACGCTCAGAGTGTTGGCCGGGTGCCTCAGTGCGGCCAAGTATGAAGGTCATAGAACAGCTGCACACCTATGTTTTCCTGCCTCTTTCTGACAAACAGTCACAATGAACATAAACATGTACACTCTACCGAATACACTTTGACAAAACATACTTTATTATGTCGCTCAGTCATGAGAGGGAATCAACTCTTTAGCAATGTTCCTATTCATTATGGCAACATAAATAATCAAAACCTGATTAACAAACTGGTCAGTTTGAAAGGAAGATAATGATCTTCCTTTGCATTCCTGCTCCCATCAGGATGATCACAACAGGTTATCTGTTTTAATAAATCAATTAGCCAACAAGCCATCTCATTTGCAAATGGGATGGGTTAATTTTTGCAACCCAAGGGCAGCTTCCTGGGACATCTTACCCCAAAAGGTATCATGCTGGCTAAGGCACTTTCAAATGGGCAAGTGCAGGTTTTGGGGCCAGCTCTCAGCCAGAAAAAGAGTAGCTGAGCTGCAATGCCTGATGCCATGCAGGGAATACACAAGGAAAGGGACAGGAAGGGGCTGCTCACCCCTCTAGTCCCTGCCCTTCTCATGGCCAGGAGTCATTACTCTGAAGTGTTTCAGTGGAGGTCAAATAGTTAGGAAATAAAAAGGAGAGAGAGAAGAATTTCTCTCATTTTGTAAGAATCCTGCTTTGTGCCTGTGTATCAAGGAAAACAACTCTGTTCGTACGTAATGTGGAGCATTACAGTGTATTTTTTTCTCTTTTCAGCCTTGCTTCTTTTTTCTTTTTTTTTTTTTTTTTTCATTCAAGGGCCAGGTCATTGCTTCTGAGCCTCTCTCTTAAGAACTGACACTTAAAGTGCAAATGAAGCTAATGACAAGAGACAATATTTTAATGTTAATTAGATATTTCATGTGTCTTAGTTCATCAGAGCAATATTGCTCTTTTATGTATTACATGAAAGCAGAGCTTTAGCTTGGAGGAAAACGGAACACGGTCATAGAAGTAGTATTCTTGGGTTTGTAATTATTAAAATTATTGTTACATTTAGGAAATCCAGGAAACTTTGAAAGGAAGATACTTAATAACAATAATGGAGCTACTGCACTATAGGAAATGCTGGCAAGGGCTTTATGTCTTTCTTTTTTCTCCTACATGAGCTGGCAGTATAAAAGCTGTAGTGTCCCAAGCTCTTGCTAGGAGAGGAGACTTGGCTTTTCTGCAGCATTCTATCGATATGTAATGCAGATATTAGACCTTTCTTTACCTGGATTCTCCCCTACTTCCTTTCCTATGGTATATTATCTTTTTAATAGTATGTTAAAGCAATGACATGAGCTGCTAATGCCGTGCATCCCGGTGAAATGGTCTAATGATGATGTTCACCAGGACTAGGTGCATAATATACAGTATTTTCTGTGAAAGTTTGCATTCCTTGTGGCCTGGTTTCTGCTCCCTTTGTGTTCTTTCACTGGCTATTTGAGGAGTTGCATTTCACTGCCAGGAAGTATTTATACAAAGCAAATTTCAAAGTTGTGAACATATTTGAAGAAAATTAAATTTAAGGCCCTGTCACAGCAATGAGCTCTTTCCAGAGAGACCTCGTGCGTGGATCCTGAATGTAGAAAACGCCTCGAGAAGGTCACTGCCTCAGCAGGATCTGCATTCACTCTCACCCCATGATGTTCTGGCTGCAGATACTCACTAGTGCAGTCATTTTAAGGTGGGTTTTTAAGAGGTAAAAAACTCCTAAAATCATGTTATGATTTCCTGACCATTTGTGCTTTAGCGGGGCTTGCTTTTGAGATCACTCTGGGCAGAACAAATACATAAAAATAATATTTGTAATGGACAACAGGGAATTTGAATGTAAATTTACATATATTCTGGAACAAGAAGCATTTTTTATTTAGCAGTTGGTGTGAGTGCTCACACCTAACAAGAACAGCAGTGTAAAAATGTAGTTAAGCCTTCTATTTTTGTCCACAACTTTTATTAAAGAAAAAAAAAGAAAAAAAAAGAAAAAAAAGTGTTCGATCTGTGGTTTCTTTATATGTTGTAGAGAGCAAAGACATAGCAGAGAGTGAATTCATTGAATAAAGTAGTATTGTAAATTATTTGCTTGGATTGGAACATCCTTGCTACTTTCATTGTCACAGTGTTTAATTACACTTGGGTGGTTTTTTTGGTTTTGTTTTTTTTATGACATCATGTATCCTCCTGGAGAAAAATCAAATATATGGATAAGACTTCCATGTAAAACACTGAAGTTTAAAGGGAGTGTTTTCTTAATGATGCTGACTCAAAAATAATGCTAACATAAGAGCTGAATATTTCACCTAAATGAGAGTGCCAGAGGTGAAATGAGCAGTATGGGATCACAGTTTGTAGATCACACAGAATTCCAGAGATTTGGGTTTCCATCTGATTGGGAAGTTCAGCTGGGGAGCTCCCACCAGCCAGGGCTTGATGTGGGTTTGATACTTCAAATGACAGAGTTGGGGAGGGAAAAAGATCTTGCAGCATGTAATCAGCCCACCCTGGTTGGGGATCAATGGCAGCACTAGCATTAGTTCCAGAGGATCCTGGGTCTCATTCTTTCCCATCTCTTGATGCATGTTAGCATTGGAGATGACATGCCAAAAAGGATGCCAGAAGGAGGATTTATTTTTTAATAAGGGGGGAATAATTTCATAACTCAGTATTAAACACATGCACACATAAAATAGACATAAGTACTCACACACCCCAGAAACAGCAACCTTGGTCCTGTAACTGCTTACATAAAGGAATAAAACTTGTGTGTTTGGGGTTCATTAATACACATTAAGAACTGTAAATGTTCTGCCTGAATAAAAGCTGTTTGCTTTACTACTTCAGGGTTTCTGCCCTTTTGGGACATACAACGGGCAAATCAAACACACTGATAGAGGGCTATAAATGCTGTAAGTTATATTTAACTAAAATAAACAGGCAGATACAGACACTTCTGCTCTGCTATAAAAAGACTGCATATGCTCAATACAGGTTTTCTTAAGGTAAGGGACAGAGCTTAGGAAGCTCTAAAGCAGCTAGATTTGCCCATATGGGAAGGCGGTCTTTCACTGATGATTTTGCAGACAGAAATTGCCCATCTGCACTGTTTGCAGGTGTTTTGAATGATTATATTATTAGCTCTGTCTGTTCAACTTTGCTTTTTTATGGTGGCTTTAGTATTGCAGTAAATAAAAAAAAGAAATATATAAGCAGCCATCTGGTTCCCAGTTTTTGACGAGCACTCTTTGTCAAGAAAGAAAAAAGAATTCTCAGATATTATTTCCTAGTTCTGAAACAGTGGCAAATGAGGAGAACAAATCCCCAAATTCTGACCTGAATATAAAATGGGGATGGAATTTTCTGCTTTTTATTTAACTTGCTGTGATTAATCCATTTAAAAGCAATTGTCTCTGTTCTCATTTACGTGTCTGTGAAGTCAGCAGAGTAGTTCTGGACTTACACCACACTGATAGGAGCAGAATCTCCTCCTGCTGAAATTAGAATGGGGGGAGGAATTAAAATGAAAGCAATCACTGCTAAACCATTTTCTGTTTTTCTAAATGGGCAACAAAGACAGATGGGTGGTGGTCCTTTCCTGCTGGATTTTAGAGGGACGAGTCACATTTCTCACACATATTTTTGCTAAGCTATGACAAAACTTTGCAAGACCTTTAGGAGTAAAGAACAAGCTATTTGCTATCTCAGCAGTAAGTTCCAAATTTTCAGACTGCATTTAGGTTTCTCTGAGCATTATATTTGATTATTGGCAATATGTTTCCAGTTAAATATTTCATATAGTGCATAAGGGCCTCTTCTACTCTCAAGCATTCTGTAAGTATTAATGAAAGCAGTGAATGTGCAGATTTATCTGGTGCCTGAATGCCTTTTGCTGCAAATTGTTTCAGAGCTGGATTGCAGCTTCACACAATCATTTAATGTTGCTGCGATATTCATGAAATGGAATTATGTATCTAGATGTAGGTAGATTGCCAGCAAATCTTCTTTGGGGAGATGGTGCCAGACATCACAGCTATGACCCAAATTCAAATATTCTCCAAATTAAAAAAAAAAAAACACATGTGGAATTCCTTCTCTACTATAAATGCAAGGCTTCATTGAATTCAGTGAAGCTCCAGACAGACCACAGAGAACTTCCAGCAGGGACTGGTTGCACAGAGCTGGATTAGATGAGTAAGGTTTTCTGCCTTGGTGCTGTTCTTCCATGAGTAGTGGTGCCATGTGTGGAAATTGTGCAGGAGTGAGAAAGGTCGGCTGAAAAGGATTTAGCTGTGACATTTGTGGAATAAAACTATGAAGCTATACTTTGTCACAGACCGCCTTGAGAAGCTGTGGCTGCCCACCCCTGGCAGTGTTCAACGCCAGGTTGGAGAGAGCTTGGAGCAACCTGCTCTAGTGCAAGGTGTCCCTGCCCATGGCAGGAGGTTGGAACTTGATGAGTTTTAAGGTCCCTTCCAACCCAAACCAGACTGTGACTCTATGATTCTGTGATGTGGCTCTTAAGGAATCTGTATAGTGTTGGCCTTGGCAATGCTAAGTTAATTGTTGGGCTCGATCTTGAAGATCTTTTCCAAACTAATCAATTCTATGATTCTATCATGTTGGTTTGGTCTTGGACATAATACATGGCAGGTAATTGCTTCAGATTTGGCTGCTGGAGGCTTTTTACATGCACTCTGTATTTCTGCTTGCTTTCTATCAGTCCAGTTACTAAACTAAACCAAACCAACAAACTCATATAGTTCATTAATTTTCTATACATCTATGGCATTAATATTCTAGTAATGTGGTCATTCTACCTTAAATTAGGAGAAGTCAGCATTCCTAAAAAGATTATATGCTTTGGCATCATCCCTATGAATACTGGTAACATAGATGCTAACTCTTCCTCTGGGTACACAGTTAGTGTTAGTGCGTCTAGGATCTCACTTTAATCCTTAAGAGTTATGTTAATTACCTAGGTATCATTGCTAAGGCTGGAAAATCCTGTTTTTCAGCAGATATTGTAATCTGTGCACTGTTACAAGACCGTAGCAGCTGAATGGTGATACTAGAAATGGGGAAGGTAAACAATTGTGAGCAAACTGTAACCTGTTGCAGGAACTTCTCAATGAGCTAAGAAAATGCTTGAAGAAGATATCCAGCTCGTCATCTTTACTGTGACATGTTTAAGTTTGTGGGAAGAAAAGCCTAATGAAAACAAACAAAATAAAACTAATAATAAAAAAAAGCCTCCCCCCAAAAAAAACCCACAAAACCCCACCCACAGAAAACCCCACAATTGCTTTGATTTGTTAGCAGTATTTTAGTATTTACCAACCTATAGCTATGTCTAGGAAGGCCATCTGGATACCTTCATCAAAGCAAGGTTGTCTTTTGTGCAATAAGGTCGGCTCTCATAGAAATAGAGCTCACCGAACAAAGCAAACAGAGCTTCTACAGCTTTCATTTGTGCTTCCAGTTTAATAATATGAGACGCAGCAACCAGGCAGGTTTGCATCATGCATTCCTGCACTGTGCAGTATGCAGCAGAGATGCTGGTCCCAAACCCAGAAAAAACTGCAAGGTTTACTGATGTGTATTTACTGGTGTGGCTTTTCTATTTCTAGTTTCAGTATTATTTGGCAGTTTCTGCTCTACTGGGTTTGCCACTGGCATATCAGCATAGCACAGTGCAAGGCACAGACACCCTCCAATACTGAGGACCAGGGCTGGACATCATCACCTCCTCTGTATCTCTCTCTGACAGCTGTAACTTTGGTGTGTTGTTCATTTTTCTTGGGATAAAAATAGTATAACTTTACCTCACAGACTTTCTGAAAGTTATTCTAAGACTGGTAAGTCTAGAGAAGCACTTTTTTTGACTCTTCATTGACATATTTGGAGACTGTTTTGAATTGCTCTGTGATTATCCAGAGCATAATGTAGTTTCTGGCTGCAGATCCAGAAGGGATAGTCATGAGATATGAATTTTAGTCCTTTTGATCCTGAGATCCAGTGTGCTTTTGCTGTAGTTTTTCTCTGCCTGTTTCCATATCCTAGTTGATCAGTACAAAATGACTAAAACCTAAAGATGTATTTATTTTTTAACTAATGCAAATAATCATGTTGGTTATAATGGTTATTAAGGCTCCTTTGGGAATCTGTTGTTACAAGCACTGAACCCTTTTGTCTCTTGTTAGGGTCTCCAGGCAATGTCGCAATTTATAAAAATGCCAGACCTTAGGCTAAATCAATGTCCTTAGGGTTACGAGATGTTGCTAGATATCAAAACAAAATCCCAGTGTTCCAGTTCTTTAACTTCACTATGTTTAATTAGCCATTCCAATTAACCTTTCCTTTGTGTTCCCTCATGTTTAAAGGGTTATATTAAAAGTACTGTAGAATTAAAGCCATTTAAAATATGCTGAATATATTTCAAGGCATTCAGAAAGCCTCTTACATGAAGCTGTCCTCATTTCAGTTTCACTAACGACTGGTCACAGGGGGAGTATTTTCAAACCTCTCCACCTAGGCTGCAAAAATGGTAACAATATACCTACATGGGTATCCAGGTTGCAGTGTGTTCAAATGGGAAATCATTTCTGCAGATCTCTTACTGTGTTGCTATATATGTCTGTGGCTGCAAAGGACATGTAAGTGAAGACATATACATTCTTGCTCTAAGAATTTAGACATTGCCTAGCATTCAGCCAATGTTTTTTTGCTCAGAGGCCTGACAGAAAGACAAACACCAAATCAGTTTTGCTGAATTCTGGTTTCTGAGGTACTCCAGATAATTCCCAGACTTAGAATAAACGGCACTGTGAGAAACATGGGAAAAAAGTGGGGAAACACTAAACTTCTCATCCCAAGTAGTTTGTAAGGTATGACTGCTGCGTTCTTAAAGACAGATGAATAGCACCGAGTAAAAACCTGTTCAAACAATAAGTTGCAAGAACAGTAAATTATAAGCCTGTGCCCCCACTCACACCCCTTGCTAGGGACAGGCAATGTCAGGGTGACAGGAGAGTCTTCAAAACTGTTTCTGTAGTCTTTATGAACCTATGCATTTGTAAATGTATGCTGGTAGCACTCTGTGAGGTAGGAGAATATTATTATGCCCATTTTATTATGCCCAAGGGTGACTATGTTTTTTAGATTTATGTTATATTAGGCAGCTTTTCACTTATTATTCTCTGTGCCTAACTCTCTGGATACATTTTATAAGCCATCAGGATTTAACTCATGGATATGGATTTTGTTATGTGAGAACAAGCACCAAAAAATCACAGAGTTGGCCAGTGTCATTTTGGATGTCTGTGGGAGAACTAGAGTGGAAGCCAGTCTATATATTTAATCCCTGACTCCTCCCAAGGTAACTTTCTCCAGCAGTTGTACTGAAAGATCATTTTAACTTGTAGTTTTGTTTGTTGGAGGATATGAACTTCTCAGGGGTGAAGTATGATGACAAATTGCACTTACTTTTCTATTTTCTATATTTGGAAGGAGCTGAGATAATTCTAAACCCAGGCAGCAGTATTATTTTAGTTAAATTTCTTCCACCAGGGAATCTGTCCTTAGACCTTTCTTTGGTCGTTATAACAGGAGGAAAAACAAAAGAGATGTTTATTTTATTGGAGCTGTGATATTAGAGGCTTTCACTTAAGAAATCTGTTGGAGTCTGTCTTTGTTTTCTAAGACAAGGTCAGTTAAAAATATATCATGTTTTGTGTTAAACAGTTTGATGGCATAAATTTAATAAAGACATTTTCTGATGTCCTCACTGTATGAGTTGTATGGGCTACAAAGGACACTAAAAAAAAGCAAAGAACCATTTCCCTTTCCTTCTTCCTCTCTTCTGCTTTTCATTGGCAACAGTAAAGTTCAACTGCAAGGCACGTGATTGTAATATAATCAAATAACCTGCTGGTGTCTTAAAAAGAAGTACTGGTTGTTTAAGCGACTGTTCATAACAGACTTAGATGTTTCATAGCTGGTGATGGTTTAAGAATCAGATAACATCAAATCAGTTAGAATATGAGCTTAAGCTCCTTTGAAAATGCACAAAGAACAAAGCCAAGAGCATTACTGATGACTGGCTAGTTACGGGAATCAAAAATAACAAATATATTTAGGATTTTTTTCAAGCTTGCTGAGGAATCTTAATGGGAACAGCAATGTAGGCCTGTGATAAGCATCACAGAAACTGGAGATACTGAAAACTGAAGAATATGGGTTATTTAGTACATCTAGCTCCATTTTTATGCCAACCAGTCTCTAGTAAAACAGTTTATACAGAAAAGAGCAGTGGCTAAATATAAATCATTCTTTAACAGTTCTTCAGAATGTGCTTTTGGAAGATACTAACAGTATGATTGGTTTGTTTTGTATATTGACTTTGAAACCAGTGCAGGGAAAGAAAGCTGTGACTTTGCCGTTGTGCTGAAACTCCAACAGTCCTTCCTGGCAAGGAAGACCCAACCTTGTGCCTTTTTGCACAGTTCTTCCTTAAGGGTGTTTCCAAAGCCGATGCCACTACTTAAGCTTGTTCCAGGAGTAACTCTTGCATAGCAAGACATTCCTATGGTAGCACAGCCCTGTAGGGGAGCTGGTGTTAGGGAACAAAACCTAAGAAAAACTAAGAAAAGCTCTAAGAAAACTTCAATGTGGAGAAGTATTTTTAAGAGCAAATTTGGGGGAAGAATAAAAAAAAAAAAAAGAAGTATGCATAGCATTGATCTTTGAAGATGCATCATTTTGTCACTTCAGCAAAAGTACATTCGAAAATCAGATAGTTGCCACTGAGAGGGAGAAATAAAACAAACAAAAAAAATCCCTCCCTTTGCTTCAGGCTTTTGGATGCACTGGATTAAGTTCATTGCTAATTAGACACAATTGTGAAGCACAATTATTTATGAACCTTCAATGGACCAAATTCATGAAAGGAATAACGAGTATATATTTTCCTTTTGTAGAATTTTAATGAAGAAATGACATTACTATTCATTATTTATCCACTTTCAAATTGTAATGAATTGTTCTACTGGCAAACACCAAATTTCTGTATTTACAGAAAGGCGGAACATGTGTAGATAATAACACTGTTCAGTATGTATGAAATTCTGTATTTCTATAAATATAGAAATAAAGAAATTATCACCAGGACTATTCATTAAATTTTGAAAATAGTAAATAATAAATAGGAATAATATTTATTCATTAAAATCCTTCAAACAGAAAATACTGAGTCTTTCTTTCTTAAATAAATCCAGTGCAATATTTCTCCAAGAAAGTTGGCTTTTATGATGATTTTGACTTTTTTTGTGGTTGTTGACATTGTTTCATATGAAGCCTTTTTCCTAAATGCATTTTAAATGACATTAAAACAGGTCCTTTCATTAATAGTTGAACTAAGACATGATGCTGTGAAATAAAGGCGATTTAGAGAGCCTGTTTTCCCTAGCTGAATAAAATCCTTTCAGCATTATTCTAACAATGGATATCTGCCTCCTTATGAATAGATGTTTATGAACACCTCCCTGAATGGTATCACAGGGTCATTCATACATGTCTGACCCAGGTATGTCAAGATGAGGCTGCAAATGGGGCATTTGCATGAGACTTCAAGCAACCTGGTCTACTGGAAGGTGCACATGGCAGGGGTGTGGGAACCAGATGATTTTTAAGGTTCCTTCCAACCCAAACCATTCAATGATTCTATGATTCTGTGATTCTGCGATTTTGATCGCTTAGTCCCCCAAGCAGCTTAATTTGAATTGCAGAACCTGCAGTACCTAACTCCTACATTGATTTTACAGTCAGACAACTCAGTAAGTAAAAACCAGCCATCTGCACCACTAGCAATGGCAGGACCTGGCGTGCAAAACTCTAAAGTATTCAGTAACACAAAGAAGACTGCTTGGCTTGCCTCTGATGGTTTTCAACTTGGTAAGTGCCAATATATGAAAGAAAATCCAAAGATTTTCCCATAATTTAATTCAATATGACTGGAAAGTGAACCAAATATATTTCTTCTGTGCAATGTCACTCCTGTCTTCCAGCCAGATAGATTAATATGGAAGAAATTTAATCTGTTAGTTATTACTTCTTACTTTTTATTAATATCCTGCAGTTTGGTTTAGACCATGAAATAGAGATAACACACAGTTTCCAGTTAAAAGCAAAAATTAGCAGGCTTTGGAAGCTGGAAGCTACTGTCTTACCTGAAGTTTCTGGGCACATACATCAAAAGTTTGCAGGACATGTGTGTGGCAGGTTGGATGAATGCCCATAAACCGTAGCAGGATTCATTGCCCTTCTCATCTACCCATCAGATTAGTCACATATTTTATATTTTTCTTTGCACCATCAGTTTTACAAGGCACAAGACATCTTGCAGTTGGTCTTTGATGGGCTCTTCAGCATCCTATTGCTGACATGGGAGTGGTGCTGATTACCTGCAAAGGAACTAACAAAGTAATTTCTGAACAATATTCACCTGAAGGATCATTAAATCATGGTGAGGACCATCACTTGATGGCTCATCCCTCATTCATATGGCAATGTTACTTAGTGGTATAGGTTCTCAACATTCAGATGCACAATTAAATGTTCAGTTTGGCACCTAGCATTTTTAAAGAAAAAAATCTTTAACAAAAAGAAATATTTTCAAAACCAGAAAGATTTCCCCATGTTTTGCCTATATACCATAAAATCTTACTCATTTTGATACTGTGTATATGCCATTAATACCTCTGCTTTCTGGTTAGCCAGTGTCACCTTTGGCAATCCAGCTTGTCAAAAAGTTACAGTAGTGCTCTTTTGTGATGGCTATGTGAACATGAGATCATGAGCCTATAAAAACAACAGTTGGAATTCCAAGTCTTAGAGAAAAGACGTCTTAAAGAAAGAGAAAGAGGTTTAGCTGACCTGCAAGGGACCAGTTACCTGTCCAATGATGTTCTTGCAAGGAATTAAGGCCTATTTACATGGTGAGATGTTCCTTTGATTTAATGACACTATGACTAACATTTAGAGTTCAATATGCACATACTTCTGTAGGTGCGTAGCCCATCCCAGTCTCTTCCAAGAGTGACAGCAGAAAAAAGGTCCAGAAAATAAACTGGTTTATTTCAAAGATGTTTCTTCTTTAATGCTGTATATCTAGAACTAGGTTTGTTTTGAAGAAAGAAATTTAGTAAGCAAATATACCACTTTACACAATTTTCAATACGAGTAATCTTAGTGCTCAACTGCAGTGCTCAGGCCTTCCAGTAGCTCTTGCTCTTGAGCAGTTGAAACCAGGACTTCTTGTATGGAAACTGCACCTGTCCACAGGTTCCTTTGGATTTTACACACAGCATTTCAAGGGTTTCCACATGGTCCTAAATAGCCATACCAGGGCTCATAACCCCGCAGTAATTTTGGCCTCCCTCCTCAGGGGGGTCAGTCATAGATGATGACGTGTGGTCCTTGCTACAATCGTCTTAGCTTAAAAACATCTGTTT
The DNA here is from genome assembly GCA_017639245.1 of Myiopsitta monachus. Lineage (NCBI taxonomy): Eukaryota > Metazoa > Chordata > Aves > Psittaciformes > Psittacidae > Myiopsitta > Myiopsitta monachus. Next base: position 91,008,455 of record CM029941.1, read on the forward strand.
GGCTTTAGTGGTTTGGATTTTTCTTCAGCAAGCTGCTTTTCCTTGCTTTCAAAGTTTGCTTTCCTGTATGTAACATTTGCATAATGATCTAAAACCAATTTTACACATAATAAAGTTTAACTATTTGATATTTTTCATTTCAAAACTAAATAACAGACATTTAAGAGAGATTTTTTTTTTTTAATGACACACATGACAGTATTTTTAAATGGCAAAATGACATCCACTGTAAATTTTTTGATCTTTCTCTAGCAAACACTCTATCAGTAAAATTTGCCTTTTTTTTTTCTTTTCTTAAGATGTTTTGCTGTATTTGGTAGAACTAACATCTGCTTCTCCAGGGACTCTCCTATTTATGACAATTGGAGATATTTTTTGAAAACTATTTGAATTAAACTTAGCTTCCTCAGAAGTGTTTCCACAGGAGCTGACTGCACATATACAGTTTTCATTGGTGACATTTGACAGAGCTGTTAATTTTTCTTGACTCTGATGTATGATATCACATTACAGGAGCTGGAGCAATTCAGTGATATACGCACATGCAAAATAATGTTTGCCGATTAGTTACTGTTTGTTCTGTTCAAAAGCGAAATCCCTGAAACAAGCTGTTTTGTCGACAGAGAAGGAGGTGATGTTCTCTATTAATATCACTTTTTCACCCTTTGAGGTGGTGATTTCCTCCTAGGTGCAAGGAAATTTCCACTGCTATGTCTAGTGCCCAGCAGGTACTTGTCCGCAGTGGAACTGTAGTGCAGATTTGCCTTTAAGGGCTCCACCAATTTTTATTTATACTTCTACTTTCTCCCTTTTTGGAGGCTATGCGAATGGACAAGTCAGTCTTCTTTCTTCAGGAGTCAGACTAAAGGCTGTCCAGAACCTCTGGAGCTTTGAAGAGTGTAGCTGCATGAGGAGAGGATGCCCACAAAGCTGGTGGCAGTCTTGGTGCTTCCACCCTGCCCCGCAGTGAGTGAGGAGCGCTGCAAGGCAGTTAAGAAAGCCATGAGAATGGCTGCCCTGCTGATATGGCCATGGCACTTTCTCCCAGCACAGGGCAGACATGAAGTGATGAGAGGCCCCGCTGCACTGTGCTTATGCAGCACAGGCCCCTAAACAGCAGCCACTTTATTCAATCATTCAGTCATAGAATTTTTGCCAAGACTTTTGTTTGAGCCTTCTGCAGGATGAAGTCCAAAAGGCGTAACTGTGAAAAGAAAAGCATTTTTGCCAGATGAGTCTCAATTATCACATCAGAAGCCATCTTTTTGTGGGTAAACTGTCTTTCTATAAAAATACCCAAAAAAAACCAACAAAACAAATCCAAAGTGTAAGAATTATTTTGGGATTGTTGCTGATGAAATCTCTTATTTTCTCTAAAGAATGACGGTCCTTAGGGAATTGCTACAAATTATAAGAAGAGCAAGGTGTTGCAATGTAATGTAACATTATGATTTAAATGTGATACTGTCTGATTACCATTTCTCTTAAGTGCTGAATTTGCAGTATAATTTTCTGCACACTCTCAAGAAACCTAATGCAAGGAAAATATCTCCAAAAGATAGAAGTGATGCTTCTGAATTAAAGTGATATCTTTGGACTTCACAAATTCAATTGCAAATATAATTCTAAACATGACACTATTTATGTTGGAAACATAAAAGTAAATATTTTTGGTTGTTTTCAAGTCACTAAGTCAAAGTAACATTTCTGGTATTTTTGCTCTTATCTCAGTCTTTTGCTTTTTGGTCACAATTAATTATCTGTAGCCACATTAAAAAAGAAAAAGGAAAATACACGGGAAAAAAAATTCTTCTTTTTATGAAGTAAAACCATTAAAGGTTGGATAGCGTGAATCAACATGGACAATACAAGACTTCTTCAACTGAAAAAAACATTTATTGATTGTTGAATATGCAATGTCTTTGACTTTGTATGAAGGGCATTTCCTTGGCCAAAAAGACCATGTCCTTTCACTGATTGCATATTATCCCTTCTGCTCTTCTATAGGTCTAATAATTTCTACAATTAAAATAGATGGCATGATGTTTCATCAAAATATTTCTCTTTAAGAAAAATAATTTAAACCTTAATTTATGAACTCTGCTTATTAACTTTTCATTCAAATTGCTTCTGTGCCTTGGTCTTATAAACAGGCTATTATACTTTCTGCAACTTTATTCAGTATGTGCTATTTCAAGACGCTCTGAAAACTAAAGCTCATCTACATAACCTAAACTAAACATTTTCTCTTTTCTGCATCCTTGTTTAGTGTTCTGAGCTCTACAATTTGCTTCAGATCTTAGGAGAAAAAAAAATATTAATCAATCTGTGTTAATAAACAGGAACTATGTTGTCTTTTGCCAGTGGTTTCTCAAGCAATCCCCTTCTGTCCTGAGTACACAGCTACTCTCTTTTACCTCCTCCCAAAGGAATTTGTGCTCTCCACTCCTGCTGCTGTTTCTTCAGACATGCTTTGTTTTCTTTGTCTCTGTTTTCTCCATCAGCCCAGATTGTGTTTATTTCCTTTTTCCACCCCAGTCTTTATTCCTTTCCTCCTCCTATAGATATCAGGCCCTTTGCTTTTAAAAATCAGTCATGCTGCAGCTTTTCCTCCCTAATTTTACCATCTTATTTGTTCATCTTGATTTTTGAACACTCTGTCCTCCATTTTTCATTCATTTTATTGCAGTATCACTTCTTCCTTCTCTTTCATTTTCTAGGATTCTACCTTGCTCTCTATCTCAGTTCTTATTAGTGCCCTGGATTCCCCTACCTCTGAAAGGCCACATCTGCCTTTGACTGCTGACAAGCACTTCTACTTTCATTCTCCTGCCTGTACTCAGATGAGGAAAGATATTTTCCAAGGATGCATAGCTACTTCTTTCTGGAGCAAAATCGGTATGCAATTTAGATTTTTTTCACATCTCATGGAACATATCCTCCCCATGAATTTTCAGAAGAGCTGGTTCCTTCCTCTGTGAGTTCATGACCTGCAGCCTGCACAGAGTTTGGTGCCACATAATTTCCCATAGCCACCCTGACGCTTGCTGAGCTGTGTGTTCTCTTTAGCTCAAAAGACTGTTGGGATTGTCCTAGCTGGGCACTCTACTTTAGTGCTATTTACCACCTTTTTTTAACTTTTTTTTATTCTTTATGAGTCCAAACACTAGTTCCACTTGTTGGGAAAAAGTAAGCAGCATTACTGGTGTCAACTCAGTTTGCTGGAGACTGTGGGATTTTGCAGAGGTCAAAGAGTAGCAGCCCACAAGTTCTGTCCATGGTGGGACAGGGAGCTGGATATCTCCAAAAATAGTTCGGGACTATGCAAAGATAGAAAATGTTCCATATTGTAAGATGGGATTTTTTTAATTTCTCTGTTTACAAGGCTTGTTCTGTATAACTTAATTACCTTATGCAAAGGAAAAGTGGAGAAGATGGTTGGTTGTTTTCTCACTGGGGGTTTGGTTTGAGTTTTTTTCAGCACTTATTTTTATATAAATTCCAGGAGGTAGGTGCAAGTAAAATCAGACATTTTTACTTCAGTACTAATAAGAAAGCAAAGAAAAAAGGGCTTTTTTTGCCAGAAGATGAAACAACCAACAGTCCAAGCCACAGGTGCCTTCAACGCTATGAAAGCTCAAAGGCAAGGCACCACCAAGAGCATAGCCAGGAAAAGGCGGCTGCTTTGACTCTACAGCAACTGAATCCACTAGCAGTAGTTCAGACTTTACTTTGTCCCTGCCTCACAAAATGTGCTCTGACATGTGCAGAAGGCTGGGAAGATGGAGAGAATTGCCATGATTTCTCTGTGCAATGTTGTAGGGCTGTAGTTCTGCAGGCTGTGTTAAAAGGATTGGACTGAAAATACAAGATCAAATATATATGTGCAGAAGACATAGCTATGCTGGATTAGAGAATTTTTCAACTGTTGTTTGTTGCAAATTCTTTCTTGCTAATCCCTAGATACAAACCAAACCAACTTGCCCAAACATGCCTGGTTTGGGAATCAATGATTATCTTGCATTGTAGTAGTATGATGCAATTCATAGTGCTTTGGTTTTCCTTTATTTGCAATGTCTGCGTACAGCCTTTTCACACAGTTTTGGTTGCACCAATGAAAATCCAGGATAGCTAGTCCACTAAAGAGTGACTTGGTATGCACATACACATATATATGTATAACTTTTTAAGGGAGGGCATAGCAGGACACCATCCATATTTCTTGTACAGAGGGAACAGAAGTTAATTTGTAGGTTGGTGAGAGAGAGCTTGTGACACTACACTCCATCTCACATCAAGAGACATTAACTTGAAATTACTGTTTCCCAGAGAAACACTTATGACTCAAAGCATTAATTTGCATTATCCCACGATAAGGCTAGCCGGTAAATTGAGTTATTGAAAATAACTCGCAACCATAGCACTAAGGAAGGAATTAGTGAGGAATGTTTTCCTATAAACATAAGCTGATATTTTTCCAGGTAGTTAAAATACTAAAAGTGTGCAAAATGTAAACAATTCAGTTTTTTAGTAAAGTCATTTTTTAACAAATTGTCACTATGGAAGTAATCAGTTTGGATAAATTTGCGTTGGCTGGGTTTTATCTCTTCACTTTTTAGTTTCATGTGCACAGCCTATTAAAATCCATGGTTTGGGACACACTCTACATTTTTCTTTTACACCTATGAGGACAATGGTCATTCTTTACAAATTTAGTTCAAGGTAATGTGATGTTCTACCCAATGTGGCAGAAAGATTTATAACTTAGCAACTCCAGCCTAAATTTCTGTGTTGTAAGCAAGTCTGGTCACAGGAAAATTTTACCTCTTATGAACATCATAAAGATAATTTAGAAAAAAAATCTTAATAAAATATACTTTTTACTTGTCATGTGCTCCTATGAAAACCACTCAAAGTGAGTTACCAATTAGCAGTATTAATAACTAAAATCTCCACCAGAAAAAAATATTCTAAATTGTTACTGATTACCAGCTGGCACAGGTACCACCACTGATTTAAATACCAGGTGAGCCAACATTTCCTCAAGTATATATAGTCATGCAGGTCTGAGTTTTTCAGTTCTCACTCAGGTTTCCATCCACACTCAGCATCATAGCTTTGATACAAGAATGGAAATGCTTGCAAAATTTCTTATCTTTATAAAGGCTTATTTTTATTTGTAGGAGCTGCCCAGACTGGTACTGCAGAGAGAAAATGCAGCAACACCTCTTGCCCATGCAGGCCTGCCCCATCTCTGTAGAGAGGGCTATGCAAAATGTATACACCTACCTGACTGTCATTTGACCCACTTCAGCACCCTTCCAATTCATTAGATCTAAAGTTACTCTGGAAGAGGAGAGAGTGGAAACAGTGAGGACTAACTTTCCAGACTAAGAATCTTTAAATCCAGATGCTCTCTCTTTGTATTACATTACCATCTGCTTGCGCTGTAGCAGCAATCCTTTTGTTTTCCTTCTTTTTTTCCTTTTTTTTTTTAATTCAAACTGAGCAACAAACTTTCAAATCCAACAGCACAGACACATTACAGTGGGGCAGTGCAGCACCTGTGAATTTGTCCAAAAGATGCAGCCTAGAAGGAGACTGATATACTGGTGTTATCTCTTCCACATCGTGATTCAGTGCCTGAGTAACTGAGGACTTGCCCCGTGGGCTGCAGAGGGTAAAGGTGACCTGCTAAATTTCCCCAGCAGAGAAAGGATCAGTGCATCCCTGAATTACATCAATGCATTCCTGAATTGCAGGCACAGCTTTTCTAGATCAGACACAGGATGTCTGGTTTTCTACTTACACACACATATGGTAAATAATATGATACATATAAAAGGCAGGTGACAATGTTAACATGTGTAGATGAAGAGCATTAATAAAGCAGTCTTGAGGCTTGTAGTTTCCCATGCATACCATGTATTTTTCATGGAGCAGAGCATTGCAGTGAAGTGCCTTACCCTTGTCCTCGTACATCCTGTATTGTCCCTTACTGCCATGCCTGCCAGGGCACCCTGCCGGGTATCTCTCAATTGCTTCTCATGGGTAAGGACATTATTTTTGATCCAAACTAATAGGTAATTATCTATTTCAGAATGTTTTATTAGGAATTAGGACCCTTTTTATATTTTAACCAAACATATTCATTTCACAGCATGTAAAAAATCATTTTCTCTCTCCTAACTGTGTTTATCCTTTCTCTGTAATATTTCACAGCTGAAGTCCTTTTCTAAGAGAGCTTGAAAAATACTATCTGGTTTTATTTTTTTTTAAATTGAACATACATGGACAAAATCTGTCCTCTCCTTTCTTGTCCTTAGCATTCTAAAACGTACCTGTGTTCAAATATTAAGAAATAAAACAAATATAAATTATGCATTTTCCCAGTTAATTTAAAATGCATTATGCACTGCTTTGTTCTCTGGAATTAGTATTATTAAGGGGACAGATCTGTATGGATTAATTTTGAGTCAGTTTATTCACTTCTTTGTAATTCAGTGGCAAGGATTTCTGTCCCCAGGCATCATATTAAAATTTTTACTGTAAGTAACACATACACAATATAGACCTTTTTGTATTGTTTCTTTGGTTTTCTATCAGACAGCATATTTACATATTGTATTATTTCACAAAACCACCTCTTTTAGAGTAAACCAAACTTTCCTGCCTCCCTTTCTTGAAAATGATTTTAATGTTCCCACTGTCACTGTACCAAACTGGCACCTACTTCTAGTTCCGAGGGCTTTTTTCCCTCTTCACCAATAATCACATAATATTTAGCTGTGTCCTTGCCAGGTTCTGTCACAAGCTGAATAACCATCTGACCTCTCCTTCCTTCCAAATATTTTTGGTGGTGTTTGAGCTGCTTATCCATGGGGTTTTGTTTGTTTGTTTTTTTTTTTTTTTTCTCAAAAAAAACCCCAAGGTATTCAATAATAATTTTAAAATATTGTTTTATTGTAATAATTCTTTGCACTTACATGTTTTAAATCTTTATTTTTCCCTAAACTGAGCAAGAAAATAGAGCCTGCTTTCTTAATTAGTCTTCTTCAAACAAAATATCCTTTCATATACACTAATAAAGACTAAGAATCATTTATCTCTTGTTTAAATAACTGCTTGCTGTAGTATAAAATTGTAAGAGACATGATGCAGATCAAGATGCTGGCTGGAAGTGGAGAAGAGGAACAAGCAGTGCAATAATAAGCAGATTTTAATGATTTACTATAAATCAGCATTTTTGTCCTGTCAGTGAGATTGAAGAGGCAGACAGCTCCTCACATGTCTGCCTAGCAAATGTCTTCCTGATGAATCATGTGCTCTGAATCACTGATCACAACATTCAAACAGCACATCCAAATAATGAGGAAAACATATACACAGAATTCTTATGGCTAGTCTAAAACTGCAGGAATATGTGTTTTTAGTGGTGTGGTAGTTAAACCCCTACATTGATACTGTGGCTGTTCACCAGAGGGTAATATAAGGTTAACTATTGATGCCCTAGCTCTGCTTCAACTCATTAAACTGACGGTGAAAATCTCATCTTTACGTACTCTGCAGGCAAAAAGAATGCAAAACTGGATGACAACACGTATTTTTAAATATTTTCCAACAGAGAAATACATCAGCTACTTACTGAGAGAAGCATTATTGCCATTAATTAGAAAACTACCAAGGCTATTGTTTTATATACAGGGTAGCTGTGCTGACCATTGTTAATAACTTCAATTGATCACTAAGATAATAGTGGTTATAAAATATTCTGCACTGCATGCCATAATATACACTGACCCTCCCTGAAATCCTGACAATGGTTTCAGGTAACCAAATAATTGTCCTCAATGTCTCCTGCAGTGGGGCGTATCACTGACTCCAGTTACCTACAGCAAAACTCAGGTTTTTAAGGATGACTTGGTTACAGTGAAGGCTGTGTGGGGGTGAATGGGATGAGATGCAGTCCCAAAAGCTCTGGGTGAATTAAGGCATGAATGTGGAGTGGGATCTTGTCTCAGCCTTCGTGGGTAGGACTCCCATGAGCAGTAGCAGAACTTAAAGTAATTAGGCAAAACTTCCAAGAGCAACGAGAGCTGACTTACCTCTCCTTCTTGGGTTCAAGAAGTCTGATAATTTGCCTGGCAATAACTGTGATAATCCTTATCCTCACTTTCAGGAGATGCTCTGGTGAGGTTTTGTACCAGCAGGACAGGGTAAGCCCTTTTGCGTGTCAACTTTGAGGACCTCATCCTGCAGCTCACTGACTTGACTTTTTGTAGATAAAATGAGAATGTCAGCTTCTAGCAGTCTCTGTCCTTTAACCGTTTATTAACAACATCATCTATTCTGCAAACAGTTATGAAAGAAATAATTGTGCAGTAGTAGGAATCTTGAATTTAGAGATTTAAGAAGAAAAAATATTATTCCAAGTTTGGTTGTGGTGATCTTTTTGAAAGGTAATGACTTGTAATTCTTAGTTTTGTGGACTGCAACTTTTGCATTTATTACTAATTTCCTGCACTGCTCTAAACACACTGTGTGCATTTAGTTTAAAATGTTTTGGTACCATTTACATACATAGTATTTGCAGTTTAAGTCATCTTTATGCAGACTTAAGGAAAGTTTTCTCCTGGAGATCCTGCAAATAAAAGCCACTGGTGTTTTTTTCTTCCTGTATCCTAATACCCATTTGATGCAGAGTCACAATATGTGTTCTTGCAAGAAGATGCTGTCCATTGTTTGAAAATGTGAAATCCAAGTCCTCATCTTTTTCTGATTTGCACTTGAGGAAAAAAAATAATAATGGGCTTTTAAAACGATAAAACATTACTGTATTTTAAACATGACCATGTCAGGCTCAAAAATGTTTTCAAAAAGCATATCCATTTGTTTAATTTGAATAAGAACATACTTAATTTCATGGTCATTTGGTTAAAGCAGTTATTTTTATTAATGTGTTATCGAGCTGGAAGCTGAGGGCACTGGTCAGTTTGCTACCATATAACTCACTCGCTTGGAGAATGAGGTTGCTCAGTACAAAGAGGAAAACTCGTGTGTGCTCTTTAGACATCACAATGGTATATTTGATCTGTGTTCTTATTTTATTCAAAGTAAGGAGAGGAAAAAAACAAAACACTTAGACTGCTGATTTCTGCAGAAAAAAATCTGCAAATGAACTGTTCTATTAGCACAAATGTACAAAAGTCTTTAGAACCTCTCTCTTCAAAAGCATAATTAGGCATTTATTTCAGACATACTAACATCCTTGCAGTAGCTAATAAGATGCAGCCCATTTGAATATTAATATAATAAATGATTAAATTAAACAGCAAGATTCAGACTCAGAAATAGCCTTTATAGGTCCCAGGGGGTCACTAAAACTGTATTCCATTTCTTCCTACAGTTAACATAGTACAAGAGACATGAATGTGTAAAGCAATATTTGTCTTATGAAACGTGGAGTTTTATATTGTGCTATTCAGTTTTATTACTCCACAGTTTGAAGCTGAGGCCTGTGATGAAGTCACCATGCTGGGACCCAACAGCAACTCTTCGTGTTTCAGTGCTTTTTGGCATCGAAGTGACGCATCGTTGCTTTGGCAGAGGCAAACCTAGTGGCAGGCTACATATAAATAGGTTAACGATGTTGGCATGTGATAAACTAATAACAATACACAAAAAAAAAGGTTGTAATGTAAATGGCTGAGGGATTTTTCATCTGAAAATTATTATGTATTTATTATTAATAATATGTACCCAATAATGCGCAGAATTAATATCAACATCACGAGGATGATAGGTTGGGCTTGGTTTTTTCCCCCTGTACATCAGATGAAAGAAAAATAGGCAAAGCAGGCAATTATAATTGGCCATTATTCCAAAAGGTGTTAATTATTATTATAAAGGTGTTTCCCTTCTCAAATTAGTCCATGAAAACTGCACACTATCCAAATCCCATGAACCTGAGAGGTATTAATAAACATCTGGTCATGGTTTTTGCTTAATTAGCAATCCTTACTCTAGACTGAAGTCTGTTTATGTAAAACAAAACACACACATGCGAGCACACGTACACTCACCCCCTCATTCCCCCCTATAACAATAACAAAAAAAAGAGAGGATTTTGTTGCCTTTCAGGAGTCCAAACCAGCTTCTTCTAACTGTTTGGTGGGAGAATTGGATTTTTAAGTCTTATCATTTGTCAACACAGCAGAATAAAATGAGAGCTATTTGGATTTGTCTGTTTCTATTCATTTTGCCAGACTAATGTCACCTCCATCAGGTGTACAAAATCGCTGTATTTTATTTGAAACAAAATTACCATTTTTAAATGCAAAAGAAAATCGTGTATTTACTACAGGTTACTGAAAAAATGCCATTTTATTATTCTTAGCATCCAAAAATCTTACAGCACCATCTCTCTAAGGAGCAGCATTGGCAGGGAGGTAATGGATAAACATGCAACTGGGCTTGCAAGACTGTACTGTCTAAATGAGATAAAAGAAAAGTAGGAAGAAAACTCCAAGATAAGTGGTACAAAGTAAATCAAAACAAATCATCTTACCAAACTTTATTCGCATCTGATACCATTTTTAGAAATTAAGGTCAGTTTTGTGGAACTAATAGGGAGTTACACCTATATATCTTGGGTACCATGACAATGCTTGAGAGGAAGATTTATACACTATGGTTGCAGATGCAGAAGAAAGATATGAGAGATCAAATGGAAGTGCATGATAACAAATGAAAAATGGTCCCCACAGCCCATAAATTAATTGAGAAAAGAAGGTTGTCATTATTTGAACATGCTTTAAAATAAGGTATGGGGTCCAGATGGCAGAGAATAGATAGGCCAACAAAGTTTGAGTAATTGATGACTTAAAAATAAAACAAGATCTTAAAGAAATGAATCATGTTGGGAGAGTTAGAGGAGGAATATTAGATGAAAAAGCACAAAAACTCCTTGAAACTTCAGAGCAAAAATCAAAGTATAGGAAAACAGACATATTTTTTGTGAATGATCTAAATAAATGTAAGCAATAATATTTCTGGTAGCAATTGTATCCCCATTAAGGACACTTTCCTGTTATCATTTCATTAACCTATTCAGCTTTGTTTTCACAATTTTCTCTCTTTTTTTTTTTTTTTTTTTTTTTTTTTTTTTTTTTGTGGTCTAGGTATTTTTTAGGAATTAACAGAAAGAAATTAACAAAGACTGCTATAAAAATCCCAATTACCATTCCTACTCCCATCACTGTTGTTAGCTCTTAAGGTAACTGCGGAGAGCCCTTTGGTAAACAGTGACAAGTTTTCCAGATCTTATTGTTTGCATTTACAGCATCCCATCTCCAGCAGCACAGCTTGTTGTGCTGGTTAAACTCAAACCCTTTTTCCTGGCATTTCCAGGTTAACAGGGTCAGGCAGGTCAGAGAGGAAGTGACAACATTCTCATGGGGTTTATTCCATGGGCTATTTCACTTTCTCTATTCTTATTCTTTGGTTCTGCACTGAAGGGGTGTACGCACACAGCCCCTTAAACAGTATTTCAGATTTATGCAATGCCAGGTAGTAAATCAACAAACTATGCACAATTTTATTATTTTTCCCTTCAAAATTTCACCCATCTAGCCTTACAGGAGATGAAAAAATCTGTATGGGAGAGGGTGAGTGTGTCTGCAAGTGTGTGTGTGTATATGTATACGTATGTATCTTGTAATTTTGTGTGTGTGTGTTTGCGTCTATGCATGTGCATTTTCCATACTTATCACTTTTCAGTACATTAGAGCATTTAGTACTTTGGAAGGCACTCATCCAAACAGGGCTCCATGTAAATGCACTGTGTACAAGCCAAGAAAGAACGGCTCCAGGCTGATAGAAACCTCAGAAGTATGTTAAATCATAGTACTCAACTGTTCCTCATTAGAACACTCCTCATTTCTTTTTTTCTTTTTTTTTTTCCTTCCACTTAGAAAAAAAAAAAAAATTTTTCCTCAAAGCCACTTACTCCGGTGCTGCACTCTAGGAGCACATTATGAATATTCAGATTGAAAATAGAGCACCATCTAATAACATGGAACACAAAGGAGCACTGAAATGTATTCAGCCTCTTATTTACATTGTTATGAGAGATATTGCATTATCAAACAATGGCTCCATTCCACACAGTATCTGTTACTCCTTACATTAGGCTCCTTGGGAACTTATTATTGATGACAAAAATGCATTTAATGAGGGGCTGCATGCTCCCTAAATGTATAGGTAAGCTATATTGCCTCTAAGAAAGATAACCCTAAAGGAAAAAACATTAAAGCCTGAGAGCTGATTTGTTGAGAAGTGCAACTGAAATGGGAAGAAAAGCAAACTTGGGGACCTACCCATCACCGCACACAGTGATGTCATTAAGGTGCATTAATCTCAAAAAAGAAATATACAAGGAAACTAAAACGTGACCCTCGGTGCAGAAGCCAAGCAAAAAGCCTTGGAAATATTCAGAAGGCAGAAATATACAAGCAGCAGACATTTCAGGGGAAACATAGTTGCCAGCAGGATTGATTTGAATACTCAAAACAGTGATTTATTTTTCATGCTTCTCATAAAGAGATCCTTTTCTTCCCCTCCTGTCCTCCTCGCTCTCATTCGCTCGTTCCCAGGCACTAGGAAGGATGGGATGAGGCTGGCTGTGCCCGTTGAGCAATGGCTGCCCTTTCACAGACACCACAAATGAATGCAGGATGTTGGATAGACCAATTCCAACACTTTACCAGGAGCATATAAAAAAATGGAATAATCTAAGTCCTTTGCATTTGTAACAGAAGAAAAGGAAAAAGGACAATTTCATTAAAAGTCCAGTCTCTATAAAAAGAACGTTAAATAGTTTCATACACCAAACCCAAACTGCTTTGAATGCAAGTCCTGCTTTGTCCTTAACTGAAATGAAATTTCACAAATCTGGTTGTACATAGAGAAAGAAAAGGAAAGACAAAATATTTACTCATGGACTTGGTAGTCCCTTTTTAAAGGGAGGGGGTTAACTATTGATTTGTTAACAATATAAATTTAGCATATTTCACATGATCCATTACATTCCTTAGAACCATTAAGGTGCAGTTTACATGATTTATTCAGAATAAGGTCCACTTTTAGCTATATTTAAGCCTCCTATTTGTTATTTAACATGTGTTTAATGCTTTCTGTCCCTGCTGTGCACAGCTGCAAGCTGCTATTTTTTGGCAATTTTTGTGACTGTGAAGTGATTTGTGTCTTTGAATCTCACCTTTCTATTCTATGGCCTGCTGTTTTGATTTTATTCTAAACTTTAAGAAATAAGTCGCACTGTTATGACCTTTACTTCACTTCACGGAAGTAAACAAGGAGTCTAAAAGACCATAAAAAAATCATGGCAGGTATCCTTGTGGGGTAGATACAAGGACACATATGTAATAGATTTAGCATTTTGTGACACTGTAATTTAAAGCAGTTTAAGAAAGACCCTCTAAAAATCCAGTAATGACATAGGAACTAATTGAGTGCTGGCAAACACTTTACTCACCATGTACAGTCTAGGCATATAAATTCCCCAGGGCAGGGAATCTTCCAGATTGTGCAACTTCATTAAGATTATTTCAGCTGATCTCAATTAGAGGAAATCTGACTGGACAAAAAGTTATTATTGTACAATATATTTAAAATATCTTATTTATTTTTGCAGTCATAAAGCAAATGGAGCATGATGTTGAAGTGCAACAGATAGATACAGGGAATTTTGTAGCACAAGAATGGTCACAGAGTAAGGAGCCTGGTATCTCAACTGGCTTCCTAGATGCAAAACTTTTGAGAAGCAATAATAATGTATGATAGCAGAGAATGACAACTATAGCTGTGCCGTTGTAGTTTTAGTTTGGTTTTAGCATTAAATAGGACTTTCCAAAACATGCCTTTCCAGGCAGTCCCAGGCATATTGCCAGTCCCAGTACCCAGTCATCCCCAGTCACCCTGGCAGACCCAAGCCCAGCTATACAAAATCCCCTGCACCTCTTCTCATGGAGCAGAAGTAGCTGCTGATGGTGTGAGCCCCAGTAGCCACATACCAGCATCACAATAAAAGACACTCAATATTCACCCATTTGTCCCAGACTCCTTCAGACTGATGAGGCACTCCTACAGACACGTAAATACGGCTGCACACTCCACTTACAGCTTCCTCTTGATATCCCTCACCTCATTATGCACTGTTTTTCCTTTGGCCACCTCTTGATTTTGAGGAAATGAATCAGTATCTCTCTTGAAAATTAGAATCTACATATAATTCATGTGCAATGAATGTGCAATGTTCATATAATGATCTAAAAAGGCAGTTAGCAGTGCGTAATACATATGCTGGTGTATATTCCTTTTTTATGTAAAGTAAAATGGGAGTGCTTTGTGGTGTACTGAAATCTCAGAGATGCATGCCAGTAAGTCAACTCTCTATTTTGGAAGGTTCATATTCCACCTAACCAGTAACTGTAAGGAAAGTGAAACACTGTTGGGTGTATCAGAGGTATTTGTTGTCGTTCTTTATCGTATCTCTGGATAATTTCAGTGTCTATCAAACTGCTACTTTAATTGCTAGGAGAGCATTTCCCCTTAACAATTTTAAGCAAATATAGTAGATAAAAATGCCTGTGTCAATTTGAATACACTTACCTGTAAGTAGCAAACTTAGTAACTTCATTTATCTGATTTTAATGAAAATGGAAAATGCACTGCTATATTACTTTAAAAAAATAAAATATACCAGTTATTACTGTTTGATATATGTTCCCCATCCTTTTATAGGATCTGTAAGAGAAAGCCATGTTGAAACAGTTTAATGCAATGCCTTTAACTTATCTAAACTACATTCAACTGACTGCACTGGGAAAATTGAATCTTTTCCTCACAATCTTAGTGACATGAAAAATATATAATACAGTAAATGATTAATGCAGTTATAAACTATACCTGAGATAAGATTTAAGTATTCATATTTCTATCATGTTAATACAACACGATAAACCCATGAAGCAAACTTGACCATAGCATTTGTTATTCTGTCCAGTGTTCAATTATTCTTTGTCCAAATACAATTTAGGATCTTGCTAGAATACATTCTGAGGGTACAAAGCATTATGTGCTACAGTGAGATAATCAAAGCAGTGGTCAGCAATGGTAGACCTCAATCCAGTATACTCAGGGCTGCAAAATAAAAGGGAACCCAGAATTTAACCATATGCAGGTTTTTGATTTCGGTTGTCCAGCACATCTTTTACATGGGAAAACATTACTTTTCCTTGCTTCTTTAACATTTCACTTGAAGCTTTATATTTTTAGATAAACCTAAATTGACATAATCACAGATGTGCTTAGCAACTACCAAAGCAATTCCAAACCACACTGCCTTAATAACCAACCTCTTCTAATTTGTGCAGTAAGGGTCAAATTCTGCCCATGGGAAACACATGTATACAATTCTGAATGATACCAAGAGAAAAAATGGGTCCACACTGATGACCATTTTAATGCTTTGATGGGCATTTTATCACAAGGTTCTTTTGCCTCTGTGTAAATAATAACCAATTGTACCAGAAACAGACAGCATGCCTAACAGGGAAAGCAGAAAAGTGGGAGTTGGGGTAGGAAATCTGCTCATCTGCCTCAGCCAGTAGCTTTGCAGTGGTTTACCTCAACTTACCCTTTTGCAAAATGAGTATAAACTTCATTTTCAAGTGCATTTATACCCTTGAATGAAAGGTGCGGTAATTTTAAAATTAGACCAGACAACAAATACAGAGATGAAGGTATTTCACAAGTTTAATCCAGCTTTGAGCAAGGGGTTGTAGTAGATGACATCCAGAGGTCCCATCTAACCTAAGTTATTACTCCTATTCTATTCTATTCTAGTCAAGTCTAGTGTAATATTGATTTAAATAATTGTAGTCTTTGGCAGCATTGGTTTTAAAATGCCTGCCACTCAGAGCCCTTTTCCCACAACTCCAGTCACAATCTCCCTGTCCATGTACATGGATACCCCCGATGTACCTCCTGCTGTGGTGACATACTCTAACTAGCCACATGTAGTCTGGAGCCCCCTGAGGGCCAGCTGAAAATTCCCTTGAGATTTCTGAAAGGCTGGAAGTTTCCGAGCTGGAACTGGTGGTAAAAGCTAGAGGCTCCTTTAAGAGATTACTCAAAAAAGAATGCTGAAGATGATCAGGATTTAATAATAAAAAAAAAAAAAAAAACAAAAAAAAACTTTTTTTTTTTTTTCTTGGTCAAAGCTTCCATTGAAAAATTGAATTGCCAGGAGTTTTTCTGGTTTATGTGCCCCCCAACTCAGCTGTCAGCTGAAGAGCTTTTGATGAAAACATATTTTTGAAATGAGCATAGAAGCCAGCTAGGAAGGCCAGGCAAGGCCTTTTGCTAAGGTAATCTGTCACTGACTGATGTTTGGATGGGCAAGCATTCAGGATGATCTAAGGTTTGCCTAGCTTTCAGAACGGTAGGTAAGCTTAACAGCCATATTTTAAAAAATACTGTTAAAGTACATCACATAGCAAATATGCCCTGTAATCAAAAGGGAAAAAAAGCAAGGAGCTGACAGAATTAAAATAGAATACAATGCACCTGCCTCTCTGGGTGGAGTTATTTTTTTTCCCCAAAAGCAGCCACAAGGTCTTCTTTAATTAAATAGGCCTTGAGAACACAAACAGTATCAAGAATGATAAGCAGAAATAAAATACTTCCCACTACTTATTTAAAATTTTTGTACATGGTAATAATTCTTTATTTCCATTACACTAATTTTATGGGCTTGTTCACTTTCTATTTGATCAGAACTTCTGCATATAATAGTTATCAGCATTTCAAACAAGAAATCATATATGATTGTATAAACTGGGGTACTCACTATTGTAGTGGTAATACCAGTAACGGGACATTTTTGCTTCAGAATGTAAAAGCTGACAGGATTGGGCATCTCTAGGAGACAGACACCACTATTGCACTGATAAAACACAGTGCCATACATAGCTGGTTAATTAGGTATTGATAGAGTCATTTGCCTCTGTAGGCACTGTTAGTAAGTCCATTTTCATTTTTGTGTATGTACTTTCATGTATATATGTAAATTTGACCTGTAGTAGCTATTTGATTTCTTTCAAGCTTTTCTGATTTACTTTCATGCCTGTTGTAAAATTTCTAGAAAACAAATGGTTTCCTCCCATGAGCAAGCTATGTCAAGTCCTCCCTTTGGTAACACATTTACATTTCTTAGGTATTGTAGCTTGGTTTGTGCTACTGTTAGTGATGCAAACTCTTGAATAGAGACCTAATGTCCTCACTACAATCTTAGAATAATTTCAAAACATGCTTATGGTAATCTTATTATCATGCAAGCTTGCAATGACAAAATTATCTCAGTGCAAGTCTGCAGTGACCCTCTGGAAGGCAATGCCATTATATTTTGAGATTATACAGGTAAAATGAATTCAGTGAAAACACACTGTGTTTGAACTTTGATGTGGAGCCCTGATGAAATGATAGAATCGAGTTCACCTCTATGCTACATTATGCTTATGTAAGATGCAAGGATAAGATGAGAGGAGCTGTGCTCAAAAGGCGTGTAGCAGGAGTGCTGCAAAATAAAAAGAGGTTCCAGTATGTCCAGAATGAAAGTCCAAACAGTTTGCAGAAAAAAAGCCTGACAGATTTGATCCTGTGATGAGTCTAAGAGGGGTGTAGTGCTAAGCCTGATATGCCAGAAGCTGCCCAGCAGGCTAGGTACCCATTCAGTGATGGAGCCCAACACCTCTGTTCTGTTACCCTGTCATGTCATCTCCCTGTCAGTGGCCACCCAAGGCACCTTCCCCAGCATCTGTGAAGAGCCCTTATCCTAAGCCATTTTAAGCCTTCCTGGTGGAAGGCTTTAATCACATTAATGATTACTGCTTATCATTCTTTCCAACACTCAAAATGCCAATGCAAAATCAGCACTGAATTCATTAATTTATTAATTAAAAGAGAGGAGAGCAGCCTCCTGAATGGTCACACAGAATTGCACTCTCCATAAAACTCTTCGGCCATCATCTATTCCTGCATGAGCAGAACAGACCCAAATCCTGGAGCCCCATTTGGTGACTTCTTTGGTCAAGGATGCAGGATCTTTCCTCAAAGAGAGATGCTTCCCTACCCTAATTTACATTTTTATCCTGCTTTAACACAGCTACCATTATGTCACCAACACTACAGTAAATTTACAGGGGCACCGGAACACTGATGAAGCAAAAGGAGATGTTGCTGGGCTGACTTGAAGCATGGATGTGTGAGGTGGGCTCCAGGTTGACTGTGAAGTCTTGGCAGTGCCAGAATCCCTGAAGAGCACTGTGGCTCCCGTGTACTCTCAGTCAGATGTGTAGGACAGAAACACACATTCACAGTGTAATATTTTGGCCAGTGGAGGGTGGAATCAATCTCACCCAGCATTAAATATGTAAAGTCAGGTATCTAGCCTGCACTAGTGGCTAAGCTACAACTTTTTTTATAATCAGTGGAGACTAGAAATCCAATTCATTTGACCAATGCTAAGACTCTGTCTTAGCGCAAACTGCCCTGTTTCACTCCACTGACTTTAAAGGGTAAGTAGCTCAGACTTAATTGTCTAACTTTTAGACGTCAAAGTCAAGGAAGATTAATATTATCTACCCAATATTCCATGGATGCCAAACTGAAATGAGCAAAAAATAAGGCGAGACTAGTCAAACTATTTCTCCTTTTGATAATTAGGAACTCTAAGATGTTTACTTACAAAATATGCCTTTCAGAAAAAAACTTAAATAAATCTGTGAAGCTGCCAACTGTTGCAGATGTTTCGTATCTACATCTGTAGGGATTTCATAACACTTATTAAAAACCTTCACACATGTAACTTGGAAAAGTCCTTCTGGATGAAAAGTTGGTTTCCAGGGATAGCCTGTTCTCATCAAGCTTTTCTAATATGTTTTTTTATTTGTTGGAAAGTATGATTTTTCTGCTTTGAACCTGAGCTCTTTATGTAGTCTTGAAGTAGACAGAGAGGGAGAGTCCATAAACCTTAGTCTTATAATTGAGATTTATCTGGCACCAGAGGTGGTGTATCTGGGATGAGCTACTGCAAATGTCCCATAATCTGTCTTACAGGTAACAGTTGTCTGAGAGACTCCTGGAGAGTTCCCCATGTGCCACTACCCCCTTCTGAAGGTAAGATGAATTGGAGGTATTTAAGGAGAGTGACTCAAGGCTTGACAGATTCAAGTTTATAAAGAACAAGTCAAACAAAGTCCCAGTCCCTCACATCCCAGTGATTCTACCAGCCAACCAACACACAGCTGTAAGAGAAAAATCAAGGGAAGCTTTCCTATGTTACTGCTTTTACAAGTGTCTCAAAGTGATTGACAGTGTTCATATTCTCATTATGGCATCTGCAGATAATGAGGTATCTAGGCACAGGAATATCCACTGCTTGAGCATGCCAGGAATATTATCACTGACGTTTGAGCAAAAACATTGCAATTCCACACAATACCTCTACCTCTTAGAAACGTCAAAACACAGCCAGATGCTGGAGCCATGACTGCTAAAATTGCATTAGTTAGCTGGTATCTCTTGAAGAAATTGTTATGGATGTAAGGTATCTATTCAGAGAAGCAGGATTGTGGGTTTTAATTCTGCAGATAAAAGTAGGCTCCCCCCGAAATTTAAAGACTCTCTTCCCTTCATCCTCTTGAAATCCTTATAATATTCTATAAACAAGTCTCCAAAACTGTTTCAAATTCTGTGAGGAAGAACATTCTTAGTCAAGGAAGGAGGCTCATGTTTCTAACCTAAAAGGCAACTAAACTCATTCTGAGGGAAGGTTGCAAATAATATGCAGTCTCAGTCAGCTGAGATGGTCCTGCAACTGATGGCTCAGGGTTAACTCTGCCACTAGTCTACTGGAGTGTGACCTTTGGCATGTCACTGTGCCACAGTGATGCTCTCATGTCACTGGTTCATATTGTCTACCTAGCTGCCAGCATCCAAGCCAAGATCCCTTCCCTTGAGTCTGAGGGCAGGCAAACAGATACCAATCATACACAATGTGCAAGGCTATGTTGGACATAAATAATAATAAAAATAACTAATAAATAACTAGGGCTTAGAGCAACCTGATCTAGCAGAAGGTGTCCCTGCCCATGGCAGGGGGATGGAACTAGATGGTCCTTCCAACCCAAACCATTCTATGATTCTATGTGTGCATGCCTGTGAGTGAACTGCAGGAGGTGCCTACAGTTTCAGCTCCTAAACATGGTAAGGTGAGAAACAATTTTTGAAATCTGAAATCTCGAAATTAGATACAAAAATTCCTTTAAAATTCTGTTCCCAGGAGACATGGAGGTCATGTCTAGGAAACCCTGCATTGCCACTACCAACAGGGCTGCCCTAGCTGCGCAGGTAGTGTTGCCTAATGGAGACATCTGCTGGGTCCCCAGCACAAGGCACTGAGCAAGCAAGCTGTTCCACCCTGTACCAGTGGTAATGTTCTCAATAGATAAGGGGCTTACACCAAACATCAGTGGAGCAATACTGGAAATGCACATTGTCTTCCATTTTTTGCTCCCTCCCTTTACAACTGACTGTAGAGATGTAAAGGGCACTATCAGCGTCAACTCCTCCCTTACACTTGATTTGTGCAAGATGCTAATGCTGCGACACATGAGACTTAACCACCTACATCTTTCCCATTGCCACTGAGTGTTTTCATTGCCTCAGAAAGATTCCCATTCCTTTACTAGTCTTTTAACCCAGGTCTGGCATAGGTGGTCTTAGAATAGGAAGCAAGCACCGAATCTCCTTCGTTGTCCTTAGCCTGAAAGAAAGCAAGCAGGCCTTCGCACATATAACAGAAAAAAGGATGTCTCTACACATCTTTTTAATGTCTCTGGACATGACAGCTGCTTCTTTCCCCTACCATGCTTCTGCTGTTTGACCCTTATCTCAGCTAAAAGCCCAAAACATGTTAGGTTCAAACTAATATTCTCACTCCTGCTGCTGCAATACCTAGTAATCCACAACAGCCTTGCAGTCATACAGCCTGTACGGGGATGCCAGTGAGCAAACATGGGGAGATTTGCAGAAAGCCTTCATTCAAAACTAGACAGAGTATGTGTAGGTTTAACATACAGCTTTCATTGTTGCGCCTTCCTTAAGGAGGAATTGTTTCTCAAGCTAGATATCAAAACTTCAATCTAACATTGTGTAGGGATGAAATCCTTAAAACAATTCACTGTAACTAAAGCGAAGTTAGTAAAAGAACTGAGACTGATCTCTATTCCTTTTCACCACCCATAAGCTAAACTGCAGCAGGTGTACTGAAATGAGAATGTACGTTGGATTAGGGTTTGTATCCATGTAGAAGATTTCTTACTAAAAAGTCCGAACTAAAACCTCAAAACCTTTCCTAGACAGCAATTCAAAACCGTATCACAGCAATAGGTTCTTAAATCCACATAATGTTACATACTAATATTTCGAAGTTATTTTTGTGTCAAAAATCTGGGGAAAAAAAAAAAAAAGAAAGAAATCACAAAATATCCTAGATGAGAACTACAGAAACACGTATAATGTTCAAGAAATAAAATCCATGTGCTCCAACGGATCAAGCAGCCTGAGATGTCGTATTTTGTTAAATACTAAATAAGCCTTCTTTAGTTATGAAAGGAAGGTCTGGTGATTGAAATGGAAGAAGTTTCAGTTCAATGAATTGCCCCACTGCAGCTTCCAGGCAAGACTTTGGTCCTATAGTTTATTCTCCATTTCCCATCTGCAAACTGGAAATGTGACTCTTGTCCCGACTACTCTAAGGAAGAAGCGACTGTACCCCTTCTACATATAGCATGGCAGACCCTCATGGTGGGGAGCTCTCCATGTCTGGCTGTAACACAAAAAAGAACTAATAAAATGGGGGAATAATTTTTTTCAGAATTACAGGAGAATTCAGTCAAACAAATAGCAGAAGCATTAATCAATTAAATTTCTAGCAGCAGCCTGGAAATGTACTGTAATTCTGTTAGAATTGGTCTACCTTATGAAAATAATAAATCCTACATTTTCATGAGGATTTTCTTTTTTTACCTCCATGTGCTTAGAGATTTCTTATTATGCTTTGCCACCAAGAGCCACACTAAATATCGAGCCCTTTATTCAGGTTGTAGCTAAAAGGGAAGCAAATAATGATGTCTCATAATGACAGCTGTTGGAGGGATTTGTGGGAATCGGAAAGGTTTCTGGAAGACCCGGTGTACTAAAGGCTTGACCCAGTTGTCATCACTTCTGCCTGGCTCAGCCACCACCTCATACACCAGAAGCCTGCTCCTGCACTGGCTGGTGCAGAGGCAGCTTGGGACAGGCTGGGAGAGACAGAGGAGGGCAGCTGCAAATGAAAATCACCCCGGGGAGGCTTACAACTAGATAAAGTTTTTGACAATAAGATTCCAGAGACTGCTGACTAGAGAAAAGCTCAATATTTTAGTCTCAGTACAAATTTGCTTCAATCTTATACAACTCCCATGCAGCAGCATCCACAGCTGCATGCTGTAAACAACAAACAAATCTATTTCCATCAGCCCTGCTGATGCTATGAGAAAAGTGCCTGAGCATAAGACATGCACAGATGTAGAGTCTCACCTGAGCCTAGTGCTGCCCTCCATTTGGCCCCTCTAACTTAATATCGTTGTTACAAAGCTATTGGTCTCCTGGTAGCGAGCTGGCTCAATGCAGAGCCTCTTCTTCCAGCTAATCTGACAACTCCGATCCAAGAAGCATCAAGGGCCCAATTAAGAAGACACATCTTATCAAGGAGCTTATTTTGCATAACAGAATACAAATGACGAATAAAAATTTAATGTTTAATAACTTAGTACAAAGAGGGCTGTTGATATAGAATGCCTGGAATTTTTATGGAGGCTGTCAGACTTGTGATAAAACTGTTATATAGGAACACTTGGCAAAAAACAGCGTAGAATTTTTCAGTAATGGTGTGTGCATGATATTGCATTAATTCTTGATAGGAAAGTAACTGTAAGCCTGGGAATCAGCCAGTTTGAGTTTCACTGTAAGATGATTTTTTTTTTTTTTTTTGAAGGACATCAAAATACATTTTAATGAAGAGTTAGCCAAAAAGATAGTTGGTACTTCATAAATGCATTTCTGTGTTTGCTGAAGTCCAGAAATTATAGGCAAGTCATCATAATCCCTCCGGGTTCAGAGTAACTTTGTTAGATTCAGTGATGTGTTTGCAGTTTGTTGGTAACCACTGCTAATGGATGGTAGGGAGCAAGCTTTAAGAGGCAGGAAAGGTTATCTGTAAGGTTTTGCCCTCACTGGATAGGGGCATTTCTTCAATTTACTTGCACTGTATGGAACAGTTGAACATGGATGTAGCTCTTTTCTGACTTTGAAGATCATGATCTCAAAGAATGTTTGACTTGCCTTTGTTCTTACAAATGCAATCTATACCCTATGAGTCCTTCATGCTAATAATAATAAAAAATATTGTACCCTAATTTCCAATAGCAAATCAGTTTCTTCAGGGGCAGGTATGCCTTATATTATTGCCACCTCTGTAACTAGCATGTTCTGTAAATACATCAATACTAATCAGGGAAAAAAAGATATTCAGATTTTCTTTTAACCGTTTCATAAAGGTGATGCTCTTGCAAAAATTTAAAATGCTCACATCATATTCTGATTACTTCACTGCATATATTAAACATTTCTGTAAAAAAAAAAAAAATTAAATATCTGAGTGTAGAAATTAAGTAATCTTTACCAGTACACTTAAAATAAAGTGTCCATTAAATAATGCTAAACTAATGCTGAATTAGAGTGGAACTCTATTTTAGAAGTATATATCACATCTATATGAATACTAAATGAATTTCTCTTTCATTTGATTCTATTGTATTAACGTTATTGCAATGAATACTGAATGAATTCTTAATGACTGGATACTTAAAATAAAGTCTTACCCCTTTACAATACTCATCAAACTTTAAGAACAAATTGAGATTTAAAAAAATATTTCCTACGTACTGGTGGGAAAAAAAGGTTGAACTGTATAGTACAGAGCAGTGAAAGGTATAATTTATCTGATGATGCTAATATTCAGATGCAGTCTTATATTAGAATTAATACTACAGGAGTGGACCCTTATTCAGAGGATTTGTTGCAGAAATAAAATCTATCAGTAACAGTTTCATTGTTCCATCATTATGAACTCATTTGGTATTCACTGTAATAGCACTGATTGTAATGAATTTGTTTGATATTCATGTGGCTCTCACATGCATTAACATAGGCTTTCTGTTGTAATTCAACATCCAACAAGCATTAGTTAATGCAGACTTTCGATTAGGTATGGGCCAGTATTCTTCAACCAGTTTCCTTTCTGTTTATAAGCAGTCAAAGTACATTTTTATCTGCCTAATTTTTGGCTCTCTTCTTTCTCTGATGCACTATTTTTAAGCTGGAAAGCCTTCTCAAAGATCCCACACTGCTCTTTCTTATGAGCATAGGTGTATGCCACCTTGTATCTCAGGCAACAAGCCAGGAAGCCAGGATTTTATCACCCAGGCACATTACCTCATTATCCCCTTGGCAATAGTGGCTTTGGCACAGCCTGGAGTTGGCAGGGTACTAAGGGAGCAAGAAATCCTGGTTCCTGGTATTAAGCAGATTTGGTTGAATCAGGTTTGGAAATGCCAATACTTCCCTAGTATTGGACAATATTAATCTTGCAAAATTAACTCCTGCCCTTGCAGTATCTCCCTCAGAGGAAATAACTCCATAGCAAAAAGCAGGGTGACTCTGGAAAGCTTTCATAAAGGAGGGAATTCAGCCAGGTTTTCAGCAGGTTTGACTGACTTGAAATTTTTCAGGCATTCCTCAGTCAAAGCTTGACTAATGCAGACTCCAGTATGATTCAGCCTCAGTCAAGGTGTTAGACTCCATTTTCCCCATTGTTCCTCATAGCAATTATTCCTCTTATATCTTCAAGAGATTGTAGATGAGCAATAGATGGACTGCAACAACTATTAACAAGAATTATAGCAATCTTTATGTGCAAGTGTTCAAAACACCAGGGGCCACATGCTCGGGTAATACACATAGATTTAGATCCATGTGTAATTGATTTGATTGCAGCAATTGGTAATATGAGGTTATGGAGTCAGGTGATCTGGTGGTGCTATCATCAGCACTACTGTTGCAACCAAAAGGGTTTTCAAAATCCTGCCCTGATTTCATTCTGATGTCTGTCAAAGGAGGCTTTCCTTTGGTTTCCCAGATTCCTTTATGCGAAGAATTCTTTCCTCCCACAAAACCCCTCTTTCTCCCACCCTTCTTCCCATGATGGTCTCCAACTATAAGGCTGGGTTTCAGCCCTCCTTAGTGTGTGGAGCTCCTCTTCCTCTCCTTGGGGGTGTGAAGAGGCCAGGAGGGTTCCAGCACAGATCCACTGGCTCCCAGAAACATGTTAGAAGAGCTACATATCCTCAGAAATGTCCTGTAAAACTGATGTTTGGGCTTGGGGAAGGCCACCTGATTTCTTTCAGAAGCAGACGTGGGTCTGTAGCAGGTCCAATACCCCTCTCCTTTTTGGCAGAACATCTGCAGAGCCCAATCTCTGGATTGGACAGCTCTTTGGGATGGATGTATCAGCTACTCAAAATAGGCAGGCTCAGGAGAACTAAAACTGGAAGTGCAAGTAGGAAAATATGTGCATTAAGCAGAGAGAGATGTGTTTGGACGCTTGACATCTGGTAGCAGGACACAGTCCATTCCTCCTGAGGAACCACTGTGTGAGTTAGAGGCACTGACAAAGCTCCAAAACCAACCCCAGGTGGAAACCAGAATGGGCCACAGGGAAAGAGGAGGAGCAGCCCTCCACCAGATAGAAAAGACTGGAAAATATCAACCTGTGTGAGTTGTTGGAGAGAGTCTCCAGCCCCACTACTTAAAAAACTCAAAGTCTAGTCCAACCACACAACACAACCATAGAATGGTTTGGGTTGAAAGGGACCTTAAAGATCATCTTGTTCTCATCCCCATGCCATGAGCAAGGACACCTTCCATTAGACCAGGTTGCTTCAAGCCACATCCTACCTGGCCTAAGTAGAGCCCACAGCAAGGGAATCCTCTGACCAGTGATGGCTATGAGGTGCCTCTTTCCTTACCATTAGCTTCCCTTTTGACTTGAAGGCAGGGCAAAATTGTCAGTGTTCTTGGGTGCCCTGACAAATGTAAGCACTGTTTAATTAATTTGATTTACAATATAATTGCGCAACCATCCTTGAGGTTTTCAGGGGATTTTAATATTTCTTCCTAAAAGGGATTTCAGGTAAAACTTTGTCGGGGAGGCAGCGCAAAATGTATGTCTGCAAATGACACACCAAATTGCATGTCACCTGTCTAACTGTAGGCCCATTTGCCATTTCAACAAAGCTATTTAGTTGCATAATTTTTCCTCTTTTCCCTACAAATATTGGTTTGCTCAGACAATTTTGAGGCTCAGGAAAACATACGGTTTTCTATTCTTTCTTTTTATTTTCCTCACTGAAAAATTATCCGGGTTATTTCATTTTGAGCAAAGCCTAAGGAAGATAATTTTTCCTGAGTTTCTAAAGAAAATATATCTTCTCTTTTTTTAGTATAAAGTATGCTGATAATTAGCTGATATATATATAAATTAATGTCTTGTGGTATAGAAGCACAGGGAAAGGATGTAAGTAACCAGCTACTTTACACCTTGTCTCATGACCATGCACTATGTTTGGCTGCATTTAATGGAAAAAATTGTGGGGAGTGTTGCTTGGCCACTGCAGGATACCTGGGGTAATGTACTTGCATCACTTCACAGTTAAACTAAAGCAAACTTATGTCATTGCTGTGTGTGCTGTAACACCTGGGCACAATAGAATGAATTCATGGACTGTGCACCCATAAATCTTCATTTCCTAGTTTTGTGGGTTTGTCAGGCCTTTAAAGTTATTTAACACACTTTTTGCAGTGATAGATAGGTACTGAGAGTGTTATAAATACTAACTTGTGGCTGAAAGTTAGGCTGTGAAGCTATCACCAAGGCTTATGGTGTCTGTGATTTTATACCCAGCTAACAAGTCACTTTCATGAGTCAGGACATCATCTGGAGTCTATGAATGTGTAAGAACCAACAGTTACAGTATATGTGTTAGATTCTGTTTGATTCATATATATAACTTTTTTTTTTTTTTTTTTTTAATACATAGTGAGAGTGTTCCTTGTTTTAGGTTAAAAATAAAGAGCATAGCCCTTACCAGTGTCTGGCCCATCAGGAATTCATAATGAAAATGAATGTTCATTTTTTCTTTAAAAGTGTCTCAAGCTAAATGATACTGACGCTTTCAATTTTTAACATCATAATCAATAAAGGCTGCTTATGCACACTTTGCAAAACCATCAGTTTAGAAGTTTGAAAAAAAAATCTGCATATGGCTGCAGCTTGCTGACTGCAAAGCTCTAGCACTAAATCTTCTGAGTTAAAGTTTTACTGGTGTGTTATGAGTAAAAATGCCTTGTCAGCCATCTGCCAGTTTTTCTCCTAACATCCATATTTTCAACCCTTGCTAAACATTGGGAGCATTTGGCCACAAGAGGCCAGCTCTACAATTAAACAGCCTAGTTCTGCTGCAGAAGCAAGGGCACGTCAAAATAGAACGGTCTGTTATTAATTTTAAAAGTCCATAAAGGAAAGCTATGACCCTGTCAGGGTGATGGACTGGTAGTTAAATGTATTATAAACTGTTAACTCTCAGAGACACAAAAGAAAAGGAGAAGAAAAACAATGCAGCAGTGTCAAAAACTTCAATAAATGCTAATCATGGCAGATTAATCAGCCTCTAATTCCACTGATCCAAAAAGGTTAGAGTGTCAATTTTGTAAAATTAGCTCTTTCTCACGTGTCCCTTTGCATTTGGGGAATCTGCCTGTTCATTTGCATCTTTTGCCAATGTTTATGAAGAATTCAGTTCATTAGCTCTTAAACATAAAATCAGACACTGGAAGGGGGATTCATTGCCTTTTCCTGCTTAAAGTAGTACTTAAAGCAAACAGCATTGCTACAGTGTACTTTTATAGATTCTATCAAACAGCATTAATTACTGTATGTCTCACATCCAGAAACCTTTTCATAGGGAAGTTTTCATGTGAAGTGT
Source organism: Myiopsitta monachus (assembly GCA_017639245.1). Taxonomy (NCBI): domain Eukaryota; kingdom Metazoa; phylum Chordata; class Aves; order Psittaciformes; family Psittacidae; genus Myiopsitta; species Myiopsitta monachus. Next base: position 91,036,741 of record CM029941.1, read on the forward strand.
TCTATTTTATGTTCCAAGACACAGTTTTTTGATGCGTTAAGATAAAATGTTTAATCATAAGACTGAAATGAGACAAGCGGCAAACTGGGGCTGCTAGACCTTAGTAGACTGCATGCTACAAAGAGCTCCCAGAAGTACGTGCAGTATCTGCTTTGGGAAATATCTGCTTTAACCTGTGTTTGAAAACCCTGCAACTTGCCAAAGAAGGTGGCAGTTCAAATGAATGACTATGCAGAACACAAGAAAGCCTGAGGAAGGATTGTTTAATGGCAAATAAAGGAGGAGATGGGAAGACGTATTAGCTGGCATTATTTATTTGAAGTGTTCATAGCTGAACTCGGGACCAGACAGGACTTACCTGCATTCCTTGCAAAGCTGGCTTTCAGACAGGATTCATTCATCATCTTAAGATGTTTTACTGCTGAACTGAGTTTTGAGGACCCACACTGCTACCGCTCAACTGACTTGGGGAGTGCCTCAGAGCTAAGAAATGCGAGAATGTAGACCAGCATTTCATAACATACCTGCAAGCTTTACTGACCATGTCTTCCCATTTTAGGGAGCTGCCTATGGTCAAAGAAAGGGAATCTTGAAAGAATACATCTATACATATGCTCTCCTAAGACTTCATTTGCCTGGACTGCCTCCACAGGGATGACATTTATGACCAAATTCTCATTCCCCAGCTGCCCTCTTTTTTGGGGTGGCCTTCCTGGGCAGATCGGGGCTTCCTCTTCATGGGAGCACCCACGGAAGGTCTCCATGTCATCTGAACAAAGAAGAGAAGCAGAAAAAAAGCTATTCCTACCACCTTCCCTTGGGGACTGCTCTCTAACTGTGAAATCCCACAGGAGCTGAGGAATGACATCAACCTCTCTACAGTAAGGCATTGCCTTTGGCTCAGCCCTCTCTGACATAAACACGTAGAGATGTAGCTATATATTATTAAAAAGTTTCAAAGCAAAACAACCTCTCAGCAGATGCACTGGAGAAGTGGAAAGAACAAACAGGAGGCAGATGTTTGCCCTGTTCCTTCATCAGCTACTGAAAGGAGCTGAGCTGCGTGAGATAGGAGTCTCTGCAGAGACTGGAGCTACACAGCTACGCAAGGTATCAGCAGTGATACCATTCATACCACCAGTGATATCATGCATATCACCATCTCTCTCACCTTGAATGGCACTGCTTTGTCTAGCCTAATCAAAAACTTGGCTGAGTTTTCAGGGCTCAGCCCATTCTCTGGATTGTGGTGAGTCCTGGGGCATTTGTTCTGTAGAGGAATAAGGCAAAGTACCTGTATGAAAAATCACATCACCACGGGCAGGGGGGACTGCTTCCATTAAATGCCTTACTTTGTTAAGGATAATTTGGGTATCTGGAGACCATGTTTCAGTGCACAATGTAAGTGTGCTTTTTGGTCAAAAGCTCCTTACTGGGGCTTCATATGTTTGCTCCCTGTTGGCTCCAAGTTGAAATCCCACATTTTGTCAAGAAATACTCTTGATTAAAGTTTTATTTCTGGACACAGTCCAAAACCTGAAATTAAAACTTATTGAGAGAGAATAGAGTTAGATATGTTCCCTAAAAGAAGAAGAGCACTGCATGACTCCCAATTTTAAAAAATGACCGATGACGAATACAGCTTGAACTATGAAAATGTAATATGAAGTTTAAAAGATAATTATGAGGCAGTAAACCAGAAAAATGCAAAAATTATTTTAAAGGGAATGTAAAGCCAGTATGTATGGCACAGTGCAATGGATGGGCTGTCAGCAGTATTTCTTTGTGTGTGTATCTTTAGTACTGCGGTGAACTGTGCAACAGCAAGATTTGAATATTCTGAATCTATTTCCCTCTTCTGTCAGTCAGATCCTTCCAATTTTTAACATGCCAGGATGAACTGTGTTGACTTCTTTTGCATAAGAAGGTGAATCCAGTGAAATTCATATATTCAATGGTTTCATGAAAATGAGAAAAGTCTGTCTATTTCCTAGAACAGCTTTGGGCAACTTTTGAATGGTTGCATTTCATCTCTGCCTTACCCTACCCCATAATTGTTATGATGTGAAAAGTGCCCAAGGCCAGGGGCTTGGAGGCCAAAGTCCACTGAAATTAATTGTAATTGGGAAAAAAAGGCCTTTTGCCTAAGCCAGCCATACTATACTTTCCCATCTGACCACTTCTTTTCCACTGATGGATACAGTTTACTAAATAATGTCTCTCTCTTTTCTTTTTTTTTTTTTTTTTTTTTTTTTTTTGCAAGTAAAGCTAGTTCTATGCTACCAAAATTAAAAAAATAACAATAAAAAAAAATCAGACAGCTTCTGGCACCAGTTCCTGTCTCAGAATCACTCTAACTGCTCAGGTACACAAACAATTTTGCAGCATGCCATAGCTCTTGCTTCTGCAAAGCTTTGCTTTAATAATAGCCACAAACAAGTTTAAGTCCTTTTCTTTTGTATGGAATAGAGTAGATATTTTCCTATTGTGGGTCTGCCACCACCTCTTCCTTCACAGTGTGACCATGCATAGGTTGCAGAGGGCAGAAGACTTCTGCAGATACAGCAGTTTTTCCTAGCATTTTGCCATCTGAATGCCATGAGACCAATCAAAGGAAAGTGGGGTTACCACTGCACATTTACATGTTCACACTCCAAATCTAAGCTTCCCAAAAGTTTTCAAGAGTCTGGATTAAAAAGGGTGGTATCTGTTCTGTCAGGAACCAGAAAAGCTTTTCAAAGGAACTAATGCTGAGCTCAGATTTGTTAAGAAGGTTCCCCAACTAAATGCACCCTCACAGATTTTTCATCCTTTCCAACACTGTAGAGTACCCTGGTAACAGTAAGGGTTTGATTTGATAAGCCTAGAGTTAGGAGAAACTTCTGGAACTGGTGTGGTTGAGGATGGCAATGGGACTTTAAATGTCCAGTTTCAGTTTCCCTATTTTTTCTTTTTTCTTGTCTGTCAAGATGATTTTTAATGTCTTAAGACTTCATAAGAATTCAGACTGAAGCGAGGTGATGTCCAGTCTATATCTGAACAAAATATCTCCAAAAACCACTGGGGTGTCACAGGAAGCACGGAGAGTGATTCAAGATGTTTCCTATTTCTTTTACGGACAAATAATACTAAACATGGTATGAAGGGAAGAACTTTGATGGTAACAGACTAAGCTTTCACATAAGATGGAAACCAGAGTTCCTAGCTGTTTTTACTGTGCAGCAGCCTTCTGGACACTTTCCAGCTCCTCCCTGTCTACCTAGGCTTCCATCTGCCTGGGACAGTGTTTATTTCCTGCCCAAAACTCTTTGGTAGCATTGTTGTTCACTACTAAAAGAACAGGTGCATGTTAGTGGTGGATGAAGAGAGGTTATACTTTTCAAAGACTGTAATTAGACTTAGTTAATTGAAACTTAAATACACACTTTAAGCCCAATAACATATTTTAAGAGCTAGCGATGCAGGGGACAAGAGTAAAGTAAGCAACCTGAATGACAGCACCAGAAACATTTTGTTAACCAGACATGGCTTCTGATCTCCTTTACTATGTGCCTTGAGCATTTGCTTTCACAGTACAAAGTGGCTGCAAATCATTATGAAACTGGTAGCATTTATGCACAGTCTGCATTGGCCAATGGGATGGATGAAGGTCAGGATAACCAGCTTGAGACCCCTGTCACAGGCAGCGGCTGTCAAGCTGTGCTTTCCAATAGGCAATAGGACAGTTCAGAGCCTCTGTGACCATCTTCTCTTCCCTGTCCAGCACACATTCAAGCAGATCAATAAGAGGATTGACATATGAAAAAGGCTCAGATCTAAATCTATATTCAGATATTGTTCCTTGACCCTATTTCTAAGCCAAACCTTGCCTGGGAATCTCAGACTCTATTTCAAATTTGGCAGTTAGGCACACTAAGTTTAAATTAGAGGCTTAATCTTAGATTTCCCATGTTTCTCTCTCCTTATCTAGTGCGAAATACTGCAAGAGGAGAAGTCTCCCAGAAACCCTTCTTTTTGCACAGATGAGGAACAGCAAATCATAAGCAGGTTCTTTGAATGCTGAAGTGTATGATTATATATTTCACTGTCAAGTAAAAACCACAGGAATAGGAAAATATTACTGTGAAAATACTGCCTGTAATGAGAGGACTTGGTTGTCACATTTGGTAAGACATAATTTATCTTTTATCTGGTATTAGTGAATAATATCCCTTCTTTGTCATTCATGGTAGCGTGTTTCCCTTAGAAATCCACATGAACTTTCCTTAATATTAAATCTTAGGTAAAGCAAGCTATCTTTTTTGGATGCTGTAAACTTCCAATAATATACGGAATCTTCTCATAGTTCCACTATTTTTTCTTTCTCCAAATATGCAAAATTCTGAAAAAAAATCTCTACTTGTTTATATCCCAATGAAGCTATATAGACTTATGCTAGCAAAAGACTTAGTTCATCTGTTTTCTATTGTTTCATTACCTCCCCACCCTTCTAAAAGGGCTATTTCTTTGTCTGGGTTATTTGTGCCCTAGCCAGAAGGTGATGCCTCGTAAAAAGTGTGGTGTTTTTACACCAGACTCAGTGCTGGATGATTTCTTTCTTTGTCTGCAGCCATAACACCCTCTTGTTCACACAGAAATAAAAAATCACAAAAGATATAGATTATGCGATGCATTTCCTGTAACATTTAATAATCACAGTAAAACACTGACATATATTGCTGTCTACTTACAAATCTCTGTTTTCTGTAGAAATTACAGCTTACTGTTTAAGTCACCTGAATAACCTGCTTTATACATCTAAACAACATAGTAAAAGAACTCATCCTGATTAGATGATTATCCTCTAGCGAACTGAACACACAAGGTCCAGATTCTGCTCTATGTTTCACTAACATCGGTCTTAAATACTACATCATTATGTACACATGGCATAAAATGAGGTATGAATCATTTGCTACATGTTCACGAATGCCCTTACAGTAAGCTATACGTCCCAGGTTTTGTCTCGAGAACAGGGTCTCCCCATTCCCCATCAGCAGGATAACTTGCTCTTCCCAAGCATGTACACCTTCATCCCTTCCCAGCTACAGCCAGCAAAAGAAAAAGTGCACCGCAGCAATTGCAGTAATTGTTTTCCTGAGAAAGGAGCATTTAAGAAGTATTTAATGTATTTCTAACTGTCTTCCAGTGCAGTTTAGCAGCTGGAAGTCAGGTACAGAGCCAGAGCAGAGGGTTTATCCTGTGTTACTGCACTTCATGTTTTTTTTTCAATGACTTTGAATGGGAAAACAGCACTCCCATGAATGCCGAGTTATTCTCTCATGACCAGAGCACGCAAGACAATGTCCTGCCCAGCAGGCTGCAATCCTTGACCATGATTTATTTAAACAATACTAATTGCACGTTCCATGTTTTAAGAACTACGGACAACCGGAAGTTGACAAGTATTTGAGAAGCCTGTTTTGGGCAGGTACTGGTTAAGTCTCTGTTCCTGTCAGCTGGGGAGGATGTTTGAATTACCTGATTGGAAAACAAAGTCATCAAAAAAAAAAAAAAGTACTTTTCCTTTCCTCTGTTTCTTTTAGAAACAAAACAAGGAAACCTGAATATTTGACAATGTACAGATTTCTTTTTAGAAAACAAATAATAAAAATGAAGCTTTTTAACTTTGTGAAGATGAGTACCAAGAAACTCCAACAATGCCGAGCAGTTACGTATTTGTTGGAAACCTGCATTCCTATTATAAAGCTCTTCCCGTAGAAGCCTTCAAATTAAAATTATTTTTGAAGCCTAGCCTAGAACATCAAAAACAAATCAGTTCAAGTGCACAGTATGATTCCCATTGGGAAAAGGGATTCATGTACAGATGCTGGGTGATTTTTCTGAGAGTAGGAAAGACATTAATTTTCATAGAAGAGAGAGGTCCAATTCTAAAGCATGGCCTATTAGTATCTGACTGGGGGTTACTTATAGAGAAATTATTGATCTTCACAAAGATTAAGTCAAACATTATTTTTGTTTTCACAGCTTTGTGTATTCTAAGCAGAGTCTAAGTCCTGCATATGTAGTGCCCTGAGCACTACAGCAACATGGCTGTAAGGTTATTCAGCATCCCATGTGACTGAGCTTCATCAAAGGCTTCTTCATGATTCCAGTATGGGAGTCTAAACAATGAACTTAAACCAGTGCAAGAGAAACAGCAGAACAGTTTAAGACTACACTTCAGCTTCCTTTTCACGTATTGCAATTAACAAATAATGGCAAGCTGCCCACTTGGAAAGGTAGCACGTTAATATATTTTGAATAGCTAAGAGCTTTGTTGTTGTTGATATTGTTGGTTTTATTATTACTACTACATTTTCTCTTAAGCTTTTTATTAACACAGTGATAATTTCCAAAGATGACTTTCATTCCTTTCATAGCATTTAAAAAAAAATCTATCTAATATTTAGTAATTCCCCAGTTTCCCCCAAATACACATTGAAATTATTAAGTGTTTCCAAATATCCTGAGAATTCTCTAAATAGATTTTGCAAAATTCTCATAACCTTTCACTAACCACCAAGCCCTTATTATCTAAAGAGGCTTCCAGGGAGGTGTTTGTAGGTAATTACCCAAGAATTAATCATAGGATTAACATAAAAGGCAAAATAAAATAAATAATCAAGTTCTTACACATGCAAATCATTGTGAGGTATGTTACCAATTTTCATAGAGGGGCCACTGTCAGAAATGCAATTTCATCTCTCCAATTAACAGGTTTTGCTGCGTTATAAATCTGTCCCTGCTTTCTTTGCACCAAACAGCTGTTTATGCAAGTAACTGTGTGAAACTCTATTAAAAACCACAGGTCTCCATAAAGTGGGCTTAGAAAAAATAAGTTCCCAACAGAACTGCATTAGATATATGGGGTCTAGAAGGCTGTGGCCATGAAGCAGTTAAAATTATTAGGAAGGGAATTCCATCATGCTATTAATGTCCTGCAATTCATCTGTGACTGTGTTCTGTTCACTTGGTTTTCCTCTTCAAGTGCTGTTCTGTTTTTAAAGCTGCTTTGAAGGAATGCTCTCCAGTGGACTGCCGCCTGTCACTGCTCCCTGTCATGTGTCCGATAATTAAAATCTGACTGATTTACTGACTGGTATCAACCATCACAGCTCAAGAGTTAGAAGATGTTCATCCTTCCCAAGGCTAAATTTACTTGGTGAAAAGGGGCTGCTTGCTTCCAGCCTGAGCTGTCATTCAGCTGCCGTGGAAACCATAAAGATAGCTAACAGAGCCCCAGCCAGCAGTCTTTAGTTTATTTTATTCTAATATTTATTGCCACCCAGAAAATGAACATAATACAGACAAGTTAGTGAGAGCACTGCACTAGTGATTTGTGAGGCTGGTGTGGAGTGAGAGCAAAACAGTCCTGCAGTATTAAAATAAAATAGAACAGCGGTGTTTCCCAAAAGTATGGCAGCACTGTAGCAGTGTTTATTTTAACCCTAATGGGTGCAATTTATTATTACATTTTAAAAAGATGCACTCTTGGAGAAGGCTGTTTGGGTGGTTTTTTTTTGTTGGCTTTTTTTTTTTTTTTTCCCTTAAGTGCACACTGCTCAGGAAGTAAAAGAAAAAAGGAAAGGAAAGGAATATCATGTCATCCTGTGTGAATGATCTAGCAGTATTAATGGAGCCTCCAGGATCTATTGAAAGCAGCAACTTCAATAGCTCAGGGTCATGATATCAGTACTTGTGATGGAACAAGCTATTTACAAAAGATTTAAGCTCTGGGGAAGACACCTCCTCCAGGCTCTCTGGCTTATTCTCCTTAGCCTTTAGGGTCACATCCTGCTCATGTGGCTCCTTCCAGTTTCTCTGTTATCATAGGTTAGCTGTAACAGTTTCCAGCAATCTTCAGCTCTGACCCTCCATGACGCAGTGCCAGCCCAACCCAAACCACAGCAACACCGTTCCCCATTTTCTCACCTAGAGTTTTTTAGTGTGTTGGTGTCATTTTTTAATGTTCCCTCAGCTACAGTATTTGTCGTTTTCTCCACATAAATAAAGCAAACCTTAAATATATACTGTCTGGTAAGAAACTCAAATACCTTTCCAGCATGAACAAGATTAATCACACATAATATTTATAGTACTAAACAAAACAATTATAACATTATATATACTCAGTTGAACAAACACTCTGACAGTTCTTTTTGAAAACATACAGTAAAAATCAAATGAAAATCCATATCAGAATAAAACAACTTGTCTGCAATTTGTATTCACCTTAAGCCATTTTTGAGACTAAAATTCAAATACAGACATCTCCAGAAGTCATCAAGGCCTGATTTAGCACAGTCTTTCTGCTGTAGTGGTACACCTGGAGGGACAAGCAGTGCCCCAGAAGCAAAGGCAAGTAAAAAAACAGAGAGGCATCAAAGGAAAGCCAGGTTTGCTTACTTACCTCCACAGCTCTCAGGTTTTTGTTCCTGAAATTCTTATAAGCACATGAAGAGACAAAGTCTTGAGTGCGCACTAACACAGCCCCTGGTTTTGAAAATGTGGATCATAGTCTGGCTTTTAGAAAGCCCACAGCATGCCTAGAATAAAGAAGAGGTATGAGATTTATCTACCAAAGACTTAATAAACTGAGGGCTCAGCCCTTCAAATAACTTACTTGAGCTTTAGTCACGCAAAAGGCCTTAATGGCTCTACTTAAATACTTACCATTTGTGTCAATAAGTGCCTGCAAGGTCAGGTTCTTGAAACAAGGCACCAAAACAGGTCCATAAGTTCCCCTCAGAGATTCTGTATAAAACAATACTCTCAATTGTACAGTATCCCAATCAGATGTCCTAGATAAACTAAACTGCTACTGAAGTAGACATGAATGTAATGTTTTCTATAAGAACATGCAGAATGATTTCCACGCATGCTCAAAGATATTCCTTTGCTGGGGTGCAGTTGGAGAAGCAGAATGCATAAATGCCCAGTACCTGCCTACGCAGAAAAGCCATAGTACAAACACAAATTTTCACTAATCACTGACACATCCCTGGCAACCATACAGAACTTTTTCTTATCCTTCATAGATCTGATATGCTATAACAGACTGTAAAATGAATTAAAAATTACCCATTTCCAACAACATCATTCACTCTCAGAAGTATTTCATCTTCCCTTGTCTCTTTGCTTGCAGGAATTTCTCTCAACCTGATATTTCTTAGTCAGAACTTATTTTTTACAGGTCTTCAGTTTGATTTCTCAGTGGCTTAGTGCTTGGTGCTTTTATCTGGGACAGCAATCAGTTGTGCACATCGATCTTTAGCACCTTACGTTCAATTTTCATGCAGCTGTTTGCAGCATGGAGCAAAAAAACTTTCTGACAAATAGAAGCTTAACAGCAAATTTCAGGCATTTTTTTAAAAAAAAACCACAATCATCTATAAAAGGAAAATATGTATAAAAAGATGAAACTCAACAAGCCACAAAAATAACAAAACTATGGGAACATCTGAGAACAGTAAGACTCTCTGTCACCTTGGACATCTTGGGATGGCAGACAGTCTTGCGGTTCTCAGATGTTCCCTTAGTATCTTTGAGTGCTCCAAAGCATGCACAGAAACAAAATCTTTCCCAGTTAGTTCAGAGATCGCTGCAGAGTCTGAATAGAAGCTTTGATTACATCATTTTAGCAAATATAACTATAGGTGATGGTATTTGGACGTAAACTTCTGTAGCTTTCCCAGTTACATTAGTGGTCCTTATGACCTGCTGTGGTAGATTTCAGAGGCTGAGGACATGCTGGCTGAATAAAGATATCCTCTCATTTGTTCCAAATGTATCTGCCATTAATTTGAGGGAATGACAAGTTGTTGCTATATTAGGACTTAGCATGAGAAAGATGAACTGATGGGTTTTCACTACATACTTACAGCATTAAATACCTCAGTCAAGTTTCTTTGCATTTTTCTTCTTTTCCAACACCCGTTTTCCTGAAATCTGCAATACAGGGGGATTAAAATCTGTTTCTAGTGTGATTAATGCTGAGCAAAACTTTCAGCTCAGTACTACAGAAAGATCACATGATTTTGATATAATGTCTCTTTCCCTTTTTCTCTCTCTCCCTCCTCTCTCTGTGGGGATGCAAAAACATTTCAACCAGTAATACTCCAGCTCTGGATCCCTCATCTCATGTTCCTGAAACACCACCTCCAATCCAAAGTGATTCCAGAAGTTGCTGCTCTCTACCTTTTGACCTCTAAGTATCCTCTCTGAAGAGGAAAGGCTTTTTCACTCTCTCTTCCAAAATGTCTGGCAAGTTGGACGACCCCATTCATATCTTCAGTATCATTTTGATCATGAGGGGGTGACAGAACTTTTCAGCAAACGTGAAATGTGATGTTTGTCCAGTCTATAGTGTCTTCAAGGGAGTCTTTTCAAGCTGACCTGAGCTTATTAGAAGACAGGACAAGAAAAATTGTTTCACCCCTGCTTTAGTCTAAGGTCCAGCTACACTTTAATATAAACAAAGGCAGGAAACTACTTGGGCTTTATGGGAGGAGAACAAGAAAACATTGTCCTGGTAAAGCATGGTCTCTTCAAAAGGCATATTCAGGCCTCAGCCTCTGGCAGCAAGTAGCACAAAACCAGGACTGGTCTTGTCGCTGTCTTTTCCCTACGCACTCCTCTGCCTCTGCCATCAGAGACTAGATACACAGAGGACGCAGTTACAGACACAAGGACGTACTGATGATCAAGAACTCTTGAAGACAGAAGCAAGCAAATTCCCTCACTTCATTAAAAAGCCAAAAAATTGGAGTGTTTTGAAAAATTATTTTGAAATTTCTAAGTTTTTTCATGAGCTTTGGAAGATTGGAAGCATGGCAAAGCAATTTCCTTCACTCAATAAAACCACAGGAATGCAAAGAGGAAACTACTGACCTCCTACCATTTCAGTGACATCCCACAGTATGCTGTTCTGGCTGCTGTCATCAGGGCTGGCTCTACACTTCCTTAGTCATGCCAACATGCTTGAGATGGCCTTCATCTTGGGTGTACTGAGGGGTAGAAGGCTTCATTCAAATTGCGTCTTAATCTTTATTTTACTGCTGAATAAAAGAAATTAATCTAATTAGAAACTGGCAAGGTAATAATAAATAAAAGTCAATATCAGAAGGAGAGATTTTTGAAGTTATTTAAATGCCTGATTTGAGAAAAACATGTGAACAGTTTTAAAATGTGACCCATAATGCGTTTTACCCCAAAGGATATAAACAGGATATTGAATATTATTCATATATAGGAAATATTCATCATCCCACCTCTGCAGTGAAATATAACAGATACTTAACAGCATTCAGCAATTCTCTATGCATTGAAGGTGGGATAAGGAGAGAAAATAGAACAGTATCCAGATGTAATTGCAGATGTCAGTAATGGAATTCACTAACTGGGAGGAGACGAGCAAAAAGGGAGATTACTATTTTTATGTAAAATAAATCAGTCTGCTAATCGGGCTGGGACTTCACTGCTGGGAGTTAAGGAGGGCAAGAAGAGAACCATAATTTTTAGAGCTGCCACTTTAAACTACAGCCCGTCTTGCTTCAACACTGCTTTGATGCAGCATCAGAGAGGGAGCATCTTGAAGTGCTGTAATGTCAAGGCTCAAACAAGGATATTTTAAAGGAACAGAAAATAAATTAAGCCAATTAAACCATCTTAACGCTTTGACTTTTTTAGAGCACTTGCTTACCAAGCAGATTTTCTCAGCTTCCTCAGCAGTGATCATTACCTACATTTTAGGAGGTAACTAGTTCCTGGCCTTGTAGGTTCACACCTGAATGTTTGGGTTATCTCTTTGCTTTCAAATACAGAGTTTGCACATAGTACATGGATTTCACATCCTTGTTGGGACCCCTTGGGTCTGGAGAGAGCGTAAAGTATGAAAGCCCTTTCCCCTTAGCATGGGACCATCATACCTGTTTGCAGACTTCCCCTCCCCCTCTACTTTGAATCCAGTGGCCAATTTTCAACGAGGAGACCAAAATTACTCCCATGATCTGATATTCCTATGTACTGCCTTAAAAATAAAAGTCCAGTTCTAGCAGAGACACTAGTCTGAAAGAAATCTGATACAGCTGTATTGGGAAGCAATCCCAGAATGCAGTGGAAAGAAAATGGGAAGATTTGAACTTTCAGCTTTTGCAGATGACAGACCAGTTTTTCCCTTCACCCCACCCCAGCTAGGGTATAAGGCCGGGCAAATTTAAAGGTCTTCAAGGCTTTTTACAAGACTAAGAAAGCAAGTATATACCACAAGTTTGGTATGACAACTTTCTGCTTTTAACTTTAATTTTTTTGTCTTCTCTCAGCACTTCACTTGTTGAGCTCTCTCCTAGTGAGCCTTTAGAGCTGGAAGCTGAACATCACATCTGTTGAGATCTTCACTAAAACCCAATGTAGGACACCACATATTTCATTAAATAAGGGGACATACTCTGCATGCCAATTAGGAGATTAAATTATGGAACAAAGCAGAGAGAGAACTAAAATTTAAGATCCCCTTGTGTTTTACAGCAAGTCACCTGTCAACTGGAGGAGTCACTCCACTAGCTGAAGCTTGTGAAGATCCTGACATAGCTATAACCGTGAATATCTCAAATCATTATGTCAATTGAGGTTACTGTGACGTTGAAATTGTAGTGGCAGTGGAGTTCTCTACTGTCACGATTCCTATACTAATAGAAAAATTAGGAGGAAATGTGTAAAAGAGGCATAAAAGTTTGCCAGCCAAGTTTAGGTATGCTCTGTTATTTATGAATAGCAAATGGTATCATTAATGCCAACAAAATATGCATGCCAGAACTTGATAGGGCTATTCACATATACAGTATGATCTATATTGATAGCATATAGGTGAGTTTTTTACATCAGAATGAAGAGTTTTTCTTTTCTAATCTCAGATGTGGGCTTAGTCAGGCTGGCTTTCCATCTCCTGTAGAGTGGAATCCCTTTCCTACAGTGGATCAGCTTCAACAGGCTGACAGCAGCTGTTAAACTCATTTTTGTGAAAGCCAGGTTACTGTAGAGATGAGCACTAATAGCCACAAAATGGCTTCACCCACTCTATAAGCCAGGCAGGCAAAAGCCAATGCCTCCCTAAAATTCATAAAGCTGAATTGGCCCACTGTTACGCCCACAGTTGCAGCTGAGACTCACAGTGTGTTTGCTTGGACACTGTATACACCGTAATAAACTCTGCTGTATTTTTGGCTTACAGCTGAACATGATTGCTTGTGTTTGTCCACGAAGATTGTCCCTTACAGTGAGATTTGGAGCTAATTAGAAATCTGAAGTGTTATATCTGTACCAGAATTGGATCAGGAGCCAGAAAGCTGATCACACTTACACACAAAGTATGATTTATCCTGTACTGCCAGAGTTGCTCTGTGGCTGTCACATGTCATTGTATGAGGTGACATGTCACATCATTGTCATGGTGACATGTCACCACATTACTGTGCAGCTATCATGGACGTACAGTTAAAAGCCCTTGCTACAACTGTTCCCACTTAGGTATTTAGTTTCTTAAGGATTACTGACTGTGATGTAGAAATTCCTATCAATCATAATGTCAACTCTACAGAAATTAAGCTACTTTTAGATGAGGATTTTGAAACAAATGTAATAACACAGAAGAGTGCTTATTTCTCAAAATGTGGCTTACATCCATCAGGGCAATGGCACAAAAGAATAGGTGGAGACAAGGAAGGGCTCCTTCTATTGTTTGCCAGAGGTGTAACAAAAAAAAAGACAAATTTAGCTGGGAATAAAAACAGGCTTTTGAAAATACAGAATTAATCCTGCAAGGGCAGAAATATCTCTCTGAGTTTGCAGAGAAACTTAAAAAGAAGGTATAGAGCCATTCATCTAGTTCAGCATGCATGGCCCAGGATACCAAAAAACTACGGCTCGTACACTGTAAGCACACAGTATGGCTAATTCACAACCTCTAGTAGTTACCAAAAGGTAGCTGGTAAGCCCAAATGCTCAGCTGCTAGAGGCACACTGTCAATATTGCTCAAACAATTTATGGAAATCTTGCCTGAGACTTGTATCCACAAAGATTTAAAGGCAGACAGATTCATAGCTGTGTATTGCCTTGCTGTAAAAAATACATCTGTTTTGCAAGAGAAAGCAAAGTGAAATAAGATCATATTTGAAAAATCATGGCAGTCAGGTGAAGTTCCTGATGACTGGAAAAAGGGAAATATAACCCCCATTTTCAAGGAGAAAATGGATGAGCCGGGGAACTACAGACCACTCAGCCTCCCCTCTGTGCCGGGCAAAATCTTGGAGCAGATTCTCCTGGAAGGCATGCTGAGGCACATGAAAACCAACAAGGTGGTTGGTGACAACCAGCATGGCTTCACTAAGGGGAAATCCTGCCTGACCAATCTGGTGGCCTTCTATGATGGGGCTACAGAACTGAGGGACAGGGGTAGAGCAGCTGACATCATTTACCTGGACTTGTGCAAAACATTTGACACTGTCCCACATGACATCCTTGTCTCTAAGTTGGAGAGACATCCATTTGATAGGTGGACCACTCAGTGGATAAAGAACTGGCTGGATGGTCGCACGCCAAGAGTTGTGTTCAATGGCTCAATATCCAACTGGAGCCCAGTAACGACTGGTGTCCCTCAGGGATCGGTGTTGGGACCGGTCTTGTTCAACATCTTTGTCAGTGACATGGACAGCGGGATTGGGTGCGCCCTCAGCAAGTTTGCCGATGACACCAAGCTGTGTGGTTCGGTTGATACATTGGAGGGAAGGAATACCATGCAGAGGGACTTTGACGTGCTTGTGAGGTGGGCTGATGCCAACCTGATGAAGTTTAACCATGGCAAGTTCAAGGTCCTACACCTGGGCCAAAGTAACCCCAGGCAGAGCTCCAGGTTGGGCAGAGAAGAGATTCAGAGCAGCCCTGTGCAGAAGGACTTGGGGGTGTTGATTGAGGAGAAAATGAACATGAGCCAGCAGGTTGCACTTGCAGCCCAGAAAGACAACCGGATTCTGGGCTACATCAAAAGGAGCGTGACCAGCAGGTCGAGGGAGGCGATCCTGCCCCTCTACTCTGCTCTTGTGAGACCTCACTTGGAGTATTGTGTGCAGTTCTGGTGTCCTCAACATCAAAAGGACATGGAACTGTTGCAACAAGTCCAGAGGAGGGCCACGAGGATAATCAGGGGCTGGAGCACCTCCTGTATGAAGATGATAGGCTCAGAAAGTTGGGGCTGTTGAGCCTGGAGAAGAGAAGGCTGCATGGAGACCTCATAGCAGCCTTCCAATATCTGCAGGGGGCCTATAGGGATGCTGGGGAGGGACTCTTCATGAGGGACTGTAGTGAGAGGACAATGGGTAATGGCTTCACACTTAAACAGGGGAAGTTTGGAAGATTGGATCTGAGGAAGAAATTCTTTCGTGTATGAGTGGTGAGGCACTGGACTGGGTTGCCCAGGGAAGTTGTGAATGCTCCATTGCCGGTAGTGTTCCAGGCCAGGTTGCAGAGAGCCTTGGGTGGCATGGTTTAGTGTGAGGTGTCCCTGCCCATGTCAGGGGTTTGGAACTAGGTGATCTTAAGGTCCTTTCCAACCCTTATTATTTTGTGATTCTATGATTCTATGACATTTTTCCCCAATAGAGAAAGATCCACTGGCAAGAAAATTGAAGCAAGCTGGGAGAACATAGAATCATAGAAAATCACAGAACAGTTTGGGTTGAAAGGGACCTTAAAGACCATTTTGTTCCTATCCCCCTGCCACAGGTGCATCTAGATGCTAAATACATGTGTGTGTGTGTTGTGTATGTACACATATATTTCCTTATTTGACAACATAAAGAACTATAATTATCTATCAGTTTTCCTGTTCCTGAGTGGCGGCTTGGCTAAGGAAGCAGAGAATAATCAGGGGGCAAAGATGTACCTTGCTCTCTGAGAATAGGCATATGGAATTCTCTATCCCAGAGAGGAAAGAATTGCTGTTTTCATTCAAAATAAATCAGTTAGCTAATCAAAATGGGATTTTGTTTCTGTGAATTGGGAAAGAAAAGGGAAAAAAAAAAAAAAAAAACCACATTGAGAGCTGTCATTTTAATGAACAGCCTTTGGTTGGATTGCACCAGGTAAAAGTCAGCATCAAATTTAGCCCAGATATTTCACTGGGTAAGAAAGAGTGTCTTAATGTCATGTTTTTCACACTTCCATTTTAAAATCTTAACATTAATTACATGAAAAGGTTGTATAAATGTTTACAGTTGTTTAAGAGAATTATAAGCAACCTGAAAAAGCTAAATTCACTTTAGGAATCCCTAATACTAATCCTAAAACTGAGCTCATCCCCTGTAAACTGCGCCTGTCAAAGACTCTATCTGACTGTGCTCTACTGCAGAGTTTTACCTCCATGCACAGATGAAGTCTGCAATTTCTTGTACACAAAAATGAGCATTTTGGCATAAACAATGTGATCAAGACAGTTTCCATCCTCATCACTGAATCCTGATGGTTTTCTTGAACTTAGATATAACAGTTCCCCACACACAAGATATTGTGTGTGATACAAGCAGTTTTAACTTGAAAGCTCACTCCCACCAAATGTCTGCATTTTTGTGTGAGCCAAGAAAGACCTAAACTCAACTATAACATATTTCCAAGAAAAAGGCTTTGCTGTTATTCTCTCAGGCACAATTTGTTTCCTAACCAATGATGCTGTTTAATCAAAGCCCACACTAGTCTTCCTAAAAGCGTTTAAAAAAACAAAACTAGGAGGCATTTCTGTTCTGTAGTTTAGTTCTTAATCATTTAATCAAACTTGATAAATTTTCCACTCTCTCTCCCTCTCTTCTAAAATGAATTCTTGGCAGCCTTCAGTGAAATACATATAAAAAAAAAAAGTTCATGTAGAAAAGTTCAAAGCAGCAATTTATGTTTCTGATAATTTTAAATTAATTCCTAATCTATGAAGCATGAAGAAACTATGCTTGAGATGCAGCCCACATCAAACCATATGGCTTAAGGAGACAGTCTGTGTGATGTGTGGCTGCATATCTTTCTGTCCCTGGCATACACACCTGAAGTTCATGCCCCCTAATGTAATTGGACAGTTTTGTTTGTGAAAATGGCCTGTTCTGCCAAATGCTGAAGTCCTTGCTTTGACAGATATATCACTTTTTCAATGTGAGTGTATTTTGAAGAAAGATGACACATGATCAAGTTCTCTTTAATATCCTTCAACAAACCTGACAGTTGTCCAGTAGGGTCTTGTGCCGCATCCAACTGTCAGCTTCTGCAGAGGCATTATGGGAAAACTGACTGAGGAAAACAGCAGTGATGAAGAAAATAGTGATTTATGCTTCTCTGTGTACTCAGCTTAGTATCAAAAACAGTACCTCAGCTTGTATGTATTTTAACAGGCCTACATGGACAAAGTCTCCTTAGGTTCTGGTACTATGGGAGAAAAACTTATTTTTTTATTCTTTTTTATTTTAGGGATTTATTGCCTGTCTTATTATAGAGCACCCCAAATCTCACATGCACAGGTAAGAGTATTTATTTGAAAACAAAATGTTAAGATTAATGTAGACTAAATGTTCTCACTATTTTCCAGTTCTAAGCTGCCTTATAAATACCAATAACTACACGTTTTTTTAACTATTTGACGTGCCTCCATTTCGTTTAGTTTTTGGTAAGGTCTTTCACTTGGAAGACAAGAATTCTCATATACACAGAAGAAAATATTTGTTTAGTATTTAGCTGCTTGTGTGTGCCACCAGTATGAAAGTCTCTATTTCAGCAGAAATCTGACAATATAAGCTTAGAGTATCCTCTTCAAATTGTTTTTCAGGCCACATGTTGTCATTTTGTCACCTTAAAATTATGTTTTCTTGCAGGAAGGAGAGCCTAATTGCAGTCACTTTGTTACTTACTGAAATACAGTTTGGAACAGGAAAGAATTGAACTAGTCCGAGATAACAGCATAAACTCCGTCATCCCCACCATGAAAATGGTATTTGTACCCTCAGACTGTAGCTGTTTTCTTTGCATTAAAACTTCCTCAGCCCATCTTCTGTCATACTTTTTCTTCTGTCATTGCTGATAGACAGAAAGATTTCCTCATGTTCCATTCCCTGTAGTGAATCCTTTGGTCTGCAGCATTGTGACAAAATCACAGAACAAAAGAATGGTTTAGGTTGGAAGGGACTTTAAAGTTCATCCAGTTCCAGGCTCTTCCCATGGGCAGGGACACCCTCCACTAGACCAGGCTGCTCCAAGGCCCTTCCAACCTGGCCTTGAACACTGACAGGGATGGGGCAGCCACAGCTTCTCTGGGCAACCTGCACCAGAGCTTCAACACCCTTGTAATGAAAATGGTCCACCCTGACTCTAGTGAGGCTCTCCACAAGCCCATCCACATATCTTGGGTTGGGTACATGAAACTGCAGTCAACTTTGTGCCTGCCCAGGGTCAAGCACCACGGGGAGAGGGCAGAAAAGGTAACCAAACCTGAAGGGGCTTGAAAGTAGAGGAAGCAGCTCTACTGTAAATCAAGCTCACACTAATGCTCACCCTTGCATTGATGAAAATCATGCACATGAACAACACCAAAGATGTGCAAGTCCTGAGGTTCTACGTAAAAATGACAGAAAGATCCTATCAGACAAAAAGACAAGTGTTACTGAAACAGTCATAGAAGAGTTGGTCTGAACTGAAGTGCTGGAGAATGATCATGTTATCTCTGTTATTCCAGAGCCCCTTTAAATATAGTGCTGATGTGACTGCCTACTTAGTCTATGGTGAAGGCCACACTTGTCTGCAGTGAAGTCCCATAATCTTAGTTTATTGCATCCCATGTATTGTGTTTGCTCAAGCTGTTGCCTGAGGGGGTGCTTGTGGGAAATGTATAGCTTTCTTCTCCCCTCCTTCTCTAGCAGACTATTTAGGCTGACATTTATCAATAAATTGCACATATTGTTATACATTTTTCTGTCAGAGCAGCGCTACAAGATTATGTGATGAGCACATTTTATCAATCTAGCAACACTTCCTTTTTTTTCTTTTCTCCATACATAGATTTTTGCTACAGAAGTGACTGGAATGTCACAGCTCCGGCACGACCTGATTGCTAAGTCAGATCAGAAACCAGACAGTTTTCGCTGCAGCCCTCCTTTCAGGAAACATTTCTGAGAATGCTGCTTCTGGTGGCTCTCCCTTCCCCAGGCCTGTGGATGGCAGGACTGTGGTGGAAACATAGCATGGCCCTCTGTTCCCCACAGAGCCCATCAATCTCCCACAACCAGGCAATTCCTGCATTCTGCAGTTTTCTGTATTACATATTTTCCCTTCATGGGCTAAGCTGCTAAAAGCCACTGTCCTGACCTTCTCTTAACATTTTTTGTTTATTTTTTCCAAAGTAGCAACATAATGACCCTACAATCAAGATCATATCAGTTAATCCTCCTTTCACATCAGCACGATTCTTCCTCCTGCATTAAATTTAAATTTTCCTTTAAAAATGCCTTTGCTTGAAAGACAAATCATTTGTCTTCAAATTTCACCTGTCAAAACCTAGACAGGTTATTTCCATAGTATATTTTTAATCTTGCTCTGAAGTTTGCCTCTTCTGTTTTACTCTCCTCATTAGTTGCACCCACATATCTGGATTATTTCAAAATGCCAGTATTTTGGACAACATGAAGGAAGCTGCTAGTCACTTCAATAGAAGAATCAGAGTTAAAACTATCTAAAAGAATATGAGCAGAAATTTATCCTGACAGCTGCGAAATATGTGGGGCAGCCCATACCTCTGCACGACCAGCCTTCTTTCAGGTATTCTGATTCGAATAAAGATGAGAAAGTTTGGGGAAAATCTATTGTAGCCATTTAGTACATTTGAAATAGGAGTTGGGAAAGCTGCTGAACACCACCAAACATATCACTTGTGCGTGCGATTTGTTACAAGACTTGTTTAATCTTGTTGGCATCACAGACAAGTGCCAGTCATTTGGAAGAAGACTAGGTTAGGTCCCCAAACAATGTAGAAAAGCAATGCCGAAATGATTGAATCCACCTGTCTGGATAGAGTTAATAGCTAAAGATCCACTCACCCAGCAAGGCAGCCTTATTTAGGCTTTCATTGGAGATCATGTTTACATGGCCCAACATGGTGCTCTCTACACTTTCCAGAGAGCCTTCATGGCTACCTGGAGTTCACTGAGGCGTAAAGTGTTTTGGACAGCGCAAGCACAAGGGACCAGCCTGCACAACAGCCGCAGAGATGGACACTGGTGGGAACACCCATGCCCTGTTCTCTGCAGTTAAATCTCAGAACAAAATATAGCTCGTTTTTGAGCTCATCCTCGATTTACTCCAGTAAAGATTATTATCTTGGTGGACACAGCAAGAATTACCAAGGAGGTCCATCTTCACAGAGACTTTTGACACTAAGTGCCCCCTATTCCTTCTAGAATGGTCACATTGGCTTGAAAAATTAAGGGGTGCACCATATTTGTGGGTGGTAAGAACGATGAATGCTGTGCAGACAGCCTGACATTTACTTCTCCAAAGCTGGTGTGGAATTTTTGATGGAAAAGTCTAACTAGTGCAGTGCTTTAACCCAGAACTACAGTCACTGCAATTATGAAGAATTATCCAATAACCTGTTTCAGCTTTAAGACTTAATGAAGAAATTAAATCAGTTTCAACTAAACCATTTTCTTTGGTCCACACTGACTAGCAGATGCTACTTTGAAATAAAGAAGAGAACTAAAGTAAAAGGAAACAATGAAAGAATTCATTGGTTATGTAAATTTACTGCTGTAACTGTTTCATTATTAAAAATGTTTTGGTGAGAACAGTTTGTTGAATAAAGATTGATTGCAACAAAAAGTAAACCCAAGAAATAATCTAAAAAGATGTCAAGTGGTTTTCCAGAAGAATTAAAATAAATAAGGATAGTATTATATGAAACATGCTGACTCTTTGTTCATCTTTTGATGGTTAAACACACATCAATGAAAGATTTGTCAGAACCAACTGTCTCACTTCCTACTTTTCAGTGAGTTACACACTAACTGAAGTCTCTGCATTTGAAAAGTGTTTATGATCATTTCAGAATTAGCAGCTTCCCATGAATATCAGGTTTATGGACAACCTGTTAAATATTAAAACAAATTTGCTTACCTGAACTAATCCATCTAAAAAATATAAAACAAAACAAAATAAAAAAAAAAAAGGCAAAAAACCCCACCCCTATTCTCCTGAAATGTCATGCAATATTGCCAGTGGGAAAAAAAACCATGTTGCTATCAAAGAAAAATTTGTTAACAATCCAGAGGATGTGTGGTATACAGAAGCATTTAGATTGACTCTCCACTGCAGCTTGTTTTCTTATTCTTAATTATTGGCTGATATATCCTTGTGGTGCATGTTGCAGTTCTGAGTTTAGCATTAAAATCCAAATAACATAATTTCCCAAATATCAAGGAGACTGAAATAGTATAATATGTATGCAATACATTGGGTGAAATCTGCTCTGTACCACAGCATTTACTAGACATACTCTGCTATTCTACTGAAGCATTTCAGAAGCATTTCACTGCAAGCATTAATGAATTGAGTGCCACAGGAAAGGACTAAATGGAAGAGGACAGGAAAAAGAAAAGACTGGAAATTAGGAAAAGATACTGAGAAATCATCAAGGGGTACAGTAGAGAAGAGAACTGACTGGTTAAAAACTGACAGAGAAAACATGTGAAGGAATTGAAGTATGCTGCAAATAACATCTCCGAAGCAGATATGCATATTTGAAACTCTCTGGAATCTGCCTTTTTGCCAATGCTTACTTTTTCAACTTAACCCTTCTCAGTACCTCCCAGCTAATTCCATCATATTTCTATCTACACCTAGAATAAAGAGCACCCCTTTCGTTCCCCCCAAATCTCAATTTCCTTCCGAAACTCATGCAGCAGCAGCCTGTCCTACTTCCTTGATTCTTACACTATCTTTTTTTCTGTGAGTTTATGGCACTGTTAATTCACAACCCATACATACACTGTAAAGACCCACCCCAAGGATTTCACCATATCTTCTCAAAAATCCTTAGCCATGTAAACTCTGTTCTACAAAGCAGCAGGGTGTTACTGTTGTAGTTATTATTCATTTGTGATCTGATCCAATCCTAGACCGTATCACTCCAGATACAGCTTCCTCACATCATCTTTTTCCAGTACTCTTGGAAAGAACAATTCAAGTTACACCATCCCACTAATTCAAAAGTGCTCATATAAATGTTTCTTGCCAAATGTACCTGTACTTAGACTTTATATCCAACCATCAGTATATAACGTATGCACAGTATATAACATATGCACTTAATCAATGTATAGCTTAGACATTTTATTAGCATATCTCTCAGGGAACTGGTTCAGTTAATGACAACAAATGGTCATGACTATCCCATAACTGGGATAGCATTTGCAGGAAGAGAGAAAGAAAGAAAAATCCTACCTTTGTATGACCAGTGTCATGAGGTTAAATAGTACTAGAGTTCTACCTTCTTGCTTTTTAATGTGGAAATTACTAAATAAAACATTAGAAAAGAGGAAATATGCATGAAAGATAATGAATGGCTATTTTATTAACTTTGCCATTTCTGTTTCATTTCAGTAGGGTAATAAAAGACATGTAGATCTGCAAAGCTGTAATGTGATGACCACACTTGGAGCGTTCACATCCCCCAGTCTCTGAAACAGACTTTTCTTTAGTTCAGCTTGCCGATGCTCAGCAGTTCTGAAAATCATTTTGGACCACAGAAAAGTCAGGAATCCATAACAGAGCTGTTAATAACTCAGGACAAAATTTTCCAATTACATATCCAAAGCAAGCAATTAACTTTCTGAAAACTAGAGTTGCCGTAGATGGAAAATAGCACATGTGCAGATTAGATCTCTTAAAAATAAAACCTGAATTGCTAGGGGAAGTAACACCATTTGTTAATTCCAACGCTACACATTTTTCTGGAACATGTTTTACCCACACGAATTTTGTCCTTAACACTATAATGTCTGCAGATATACATGTCAGCAGCTCCTGCCTAACTTGCACATACTTCTCAAGAGGAGAGAAAGGAAAAGTCGGCACTATCAGAATCTATGATATTTCGTAAGAAATTCTCCAAGCAAGCCTTTTCTCAAAGACTTTGAGCCCAAATGAAAAATTCAAGGTTTTAATAATTTTAATATGTTTTCGATAGGCATTCAAATTTGAGGTGTTTATCCAAATACCCTCAAGCTTCAGAGAATCCCTTATCACTGCTTCAGTTTCTAATAGCTGTCATTCCAATAAATATCAGAGCAATTAAAATCTCTATCAATCAAAGATATTGCCTTCTTACGGGCCTGTCATTTTTTTAAAAGCAAATCCTGATCTACCTTTTCTAACAGCACTTGAATTTTATAGCAACATATAATAACCATCTGACTGCCTTTATTTCCATTTAACTTTTATCTTTAATGTCTCTGCTGTTTCAACCAAAATATTTATAGCATTTTTTCCTTTGCACACTTAATATTATTGTCTCTGTTTCCTGCTGTAATTTTCCTTCCATCCTCTGAGCAGGGAAATCAAAGCCAGTGAAACCAGTTCTAGGAGAGAAAGCTGAATTTTTCACAATTTTTATCAAGAGAACAAAGACATCTTCCTGCAATGAAGATGTAAAATTATTTCCACGGGTAATGCTGGCCATTTCAACAATCTTGGACGAATACCATAAGAACAACCACTCCTTTCACTATAGTGTCATTTTATAAACTAAAATTGACACTTTTTGTGACATGACATCTTGAAACCCCTGTTTAGACCTTCCTTTTGATGTCATTTGATTTCTTGGAGGGTGAAGGGGGTTAAATGAGCTACAGAGGAGCTTGCAGCACTTGTGACATAAAACTGTGATGGCCTCACAAAGACATTTAGCTGCAAGGATTAAAATTATATCTTGGACTTAAAAGAGGTTGAGGCAATAAACATCAGAAATTAAATCTGACCTGTAAGTGGAGACATAGTGAGAAGAAATAAAAAAAAAGAAAAATAAAGAAGAGTTTCCTCTTACTAAAATGAGGAAAAATTAAGAATTCTTCTCTTCTCGTGCCGCATTCAGTCTGAAAGGTGGATGTCCACAAGCAGTTATCACACAGTTGACTGCTTTCCTGGAGGAAGAGAAGGCGGGCCAGGAAAAGATGAGGAGAGATGAAAGTTTTCACGTATTCTGCAGATCTCACCACTGATCAACATAGAGCTAAAATGAATGTGAATGGAGTTTGGAAGAACATTCTCTCATTTACCTCCACCAAGACATGACCAAGGAAAGGTTCCTACAGCATGCTTCAGGCAAGAGCTCATCTTTGTTAGCCTTTTGTTCCATCCCTGGGTTATAATCTTTTTTCTCTCCCTTCCTCTATCATTCACGTTTCATCGTAGCCAAATAAAACAATTTCTAAATCAGACCTCTTTTATTTTGGTTTAGGTTTTTTTTTAATCTACTCCTTTGGGAACAAACGCAGTTACCTGATGTATCCTAAGTCCTATCGGCCAAATTTTCATCTGTAAAAACAAGCATTGAGAGCTGCCTAGGCAGATGACACTTAAAGGTTAAGGAGGCTGGACACTGTTTAGAGGACAAACTATCATTCCATTATTTTCAAATACAGGCCAGTGTTTTGCAATGCAAATGCAACAGTTTCCTGTATATATGGTTTATTCTGTTTCATGTTTTGGCCATTCCACACTCTCCAGAGTACTATTAAGGATAGGAGACTTGCGTGCTGTGGTTTAAAGAATATGAAAAGAGATATTGCCTAGCACATGAGTGAACTTCTGCAGATTGGATTCTTGAGCCACTTTAACCTTGAAATTTTTTTACAGATGTCACATAGATATTTTCAGTAAATTTACATTTCTTCCTGATATATTCACTACACAAAACTTAATTCCCAGGTAGTTTGACTGATTAGATATACAGAGATACATGTGTGTGCCTGTGTGTTCCAAAACATGGTATAATTTTAAACTAAAGGAACCAGACAGATGTTATTTGGGTGATCTGAGTATGTTAGTCATACAGTTTTTATATGCATAAATCTTTTGCCCTGGATTGACATCCAGTTTTATTTATTCTGCTAGTAAAACAAAAGGTGATAGTAAATGCAGTATACTGCAGCTTCAGTAATTGTGGATGAGTAACTAATAAGAGAGCCAGAAAACTGCAGACCATCAACTCAGTACACTGGTCATATCATCCAGATCCCCCAGAACATCTAGACCTCCCAAAATGTTGCTAATGTAGCTCCTGAAATAACCCTGAGTTCACATCTGTCAGCTCAACACTGGAATGACAGAACTGGTCTGGTGCTGGTGAAAGGCACATCTTCCTATTCCAATAGTTTGAATGCAGTTTAGTACATTATGGTTTAGTATCTCTTGACAAAATATTTGCTCTTCCTTCTGAGCACAGTCAGCCAATGCAATTTTGATTATTTCCCAGACTATTTCTCTGCATAAAGTTTTCATTGAACCAGATTTACCTTTTGTTGATTTATTCATTCTCAGTCAAAAAAAAATAAAGTTTCAATCCCTTAATTAAATTAAAATGTTCTTGACTGAGATTATTAAATCTTGGAGAGATGTTTAATTCAAAATTTGCTGTATCCACAATGGCAGTGATTGAGAATAGAAAATCAACTTATGTAGTAGTAGTTTGTTAGAATATTTGTTTACTCTTCAGTTGAAGCATGCTAATTACAATAAGTGGCCTTCACAAGTAATCCAGTTAGCAAATATGATTGGTTAATAGATAAAGAATGATTTGTGATTAAAAACATCCAAAGACAGCATCTGCAGAAGAAGGTTATCAGACCTGGGATCACATTGTAAGGCATTGAAAATCAGGTTGTCAAATATACTTGGGCTGCCATGTGGATGTGAAATAAGACCTGTTTTTCTTGTATGTGCAAGTAGAAACTCACGTGTACATTTGCTTCTTTGGAATCACAGTGGCAGTGCTGCTAGAAGGACTGGTCACCTCTGATCCATGCAAAGATAATATTTTCTCTCCTCAAAAAAAGAGACCCTCACAAAGTCAGAAAATTTAGGAAGGGACCATAAAAATATTTGACCAAGCTACACCCCAGGAATAATTTGAGCTCCTTAAAGCATTTTTGATTACTGTGTAAGAAGGACTACAAGCTCAATAAAAATTTATTTCTGTTTTACTTGGGGTTGACTGAAAATAAAGAATTACTCCTCTCCAGTGTAGTCATTATGAATGTGGGTTCCAGAGTAAGGATTTCTATGGGAACACAAGTACTTGCTGTTGGTCTCTCCTCAAAATCTTACAATCCAAGTTTATATACATGTTGGGGAAACCTTAAACAAACACGGTATCAAAGGTAGATGGTAGTTCATTTTTAACTGATGTGTGCAGATATGGGAAATTTGTTAATTAATAAACAGAGGAAGTCCATTAAGTGTCCTGTTCCATTTTTGTTAAACGGGAAACTTGTTTTTCTTGACACAAGGTTGATTTAAGTTTGGGGATTTTGAAATGAGAAAGGACTTTGTTATCTTTTCCAGCAGTCACAGGGGATCTTTGAGTTTATGTTTTAATTTAGAAAAATAAAATAAGCATTACTTCTACCAGGCCTGCTGCACACAAACAGCTTTTGAATAAATACATTACAACAATAGGAAAATGAATCCCATTATAACATGTCTGTTGTTCTCTTACCTTGCTTTGCATTTTCTCAGATATACACATGCTTTCTGAACTTGTCATTTAAGTTGCAAAGCTGCATTCCATTGCATCCTGCTCACTCAATCTGTATCTCTTACAGCTGATTTCCTCTCCTGTTTTCCCAAGAGTCCTTTCATACTCAGGTCTGATAGTCTCTTTTATACAGGTCAGCCTAAATGAATATTTACTCTTAACACCTTTCATTTTCTCAATATGCTTTCAACCATCCCCACAAACATGATCTCTTGTCGTGGTTTAAGCCCAGCAGGTAACTCCGAACCATGCAGTCACTCGCTCACTCCCCCCTCTTCCTCCCTCAGCTCCGGGAGCGATGGGGAGGAGAATCAAAAGAATGTAACTCCCATGGGTTGAGATAAGAACAGTCCTGTAACTAAGATATAACACAAACCCACTATTGCTACCACCAATAATAATGATAAGGGAAATAACAAGGGAAAAGAATACAACCACTCACCATCAGCCAACCGATACGCAGCCCAACTGAGCAGTGATCTTGCTCTTCCAGGTAACTGCCCCAGTTTATATAGTGGGCATGATGTGCAGTGGTACGGAATACCTCTTTGGCTAGTTTGGGTGAGGTGTCCTGTCCCTGCTTCCTCCTGGCTTCCTCTCCTCCCTTGCAGAGCATGAGGCTCAGAAAGTCCTTAGTCAAGCTAAATATTTAAGCAATAACTAAAAACACTGGTGTTATCAGCACTGTTCCCAGGCAGAAAATCCAAACCGCAGCACTGCACCAGCTACTAAGAAGGAGAAAAAATGACTGCTACTGCTGAACACAGGACATCCCTCAACAGCAAACCCTTGGAACTCCTAGCAGTGGACAAGGTCCCTGTCTCGCAGGTGTCCCTCAGAACCCAATCCCGTAAGACACCTTAGTCAGGGGATGCTAAAACTAGACAATCTCGGCAGCCTGTGAAGCCATAAGCCTGAGTCAGAATTCACTTGCCTCTACCCTTAGTTTATGTTGCAAATGTGAATGGAAGAATTTTATTGTAATTATCTGGAAAGAGTATAGATTGTAGTTGTCTTATAGAGGCAAAACTGTAAAATCTATAAATGTAAAACTTATGGCAGCCGTAATACATGTCAAGCATAAAATTAAATTATGTCATAATATATAAGCCATTTATTAAAGATGTAATGCTAAACAGCTCTTTTTTTTTTTTTTTTTTTAAATGAAGAGTTTCATATCTAATATCTTGGCAGTTGAACTTTTCTTTTTAGTCACATAGGTGCAGTCTGTGACCAGGATGATCACAAGCTGTGCCCCAGCCTGGTGCCATCAGAAGTGAAAAGCTGGGCAACACCCCCATCTCTTCATCATCTGGAAGACAAAAAAGATGATTTGAGGCACGGTACCACCATCCTGACTGACCTCATGGAGCAAACGTGCATATACCCTTATCTACTGCCCTCTATTTCTGCTAATGTGGTCACTCAAAAAGGTAATGGAGACTTGATGCTACCTTACTGGAAGTCACCAAAGACCATTTTGCTCCCTGACTTCAAAATGCAGTCTCTGCTCTTCAATCTCAGCAAAAAAGGGCTCTAAGGAATGGTCCTGGCAGCATCAGTGCAATCAACATATTATCAAACTTGTCAAGCACTGACATGTGTTAATCTACCTGAGGATTTTGGGCAGGTCCAGGATCCTGTAATTCTTTCCTGCATAGGTAATTTACCCTCAAAATAGTCTTGATAGTTCCCTTAGGCCTCTCTGAACAAGGATTGGCAGGAGGGTGGTTCTTGCAAGGCTAAGGTCTTCCCAGTGAAGGAATCAATTAATTTCACTGCTGGTAGGTGTATATTTGTAAAGAAAAATGGGTAAATTCACAAAGTTGTGGGTTGGTGAGCACAGGAATGCTAAAGTCACTGATTCCCAGTGTTAAGTGAATAACATCCTTACTACAGCTACTTAATGATTTTCAGTTGAAATTATTTTCTCGAGAAAATTTCAGGGTTCCCTCAGAATTCTTTTCTTTTTAATATCAGTGTCCTCAACACGCTTTCCACTGTCACTAACCAGCAATCCATTTTTTCTTTTGAAACTAAGTTTCCTAAGTGCAAGAATTATCTATAATATATATGTGTAGCAGTAATACAATGGGACCCTTATATCCAACACAGACTCTAGATTCTGCTACAACACAAATTAATAATGGTAAGGAGGATCTCTATGCCATGGGAGCAAAACTTCATATTTAAATATTATATTTAGGATTCCCTGGTTCACAAATAAATACCAAAACTGTCAGATGAGCTTCCAGCTGTTCCTATTCGGTCAAATTCATGGTTATTTTGGAAATGTTCATTAGGATTTTAAGCTGTAAGGGGACTTGATGGAACATTGCTGAAGATTCGCATTCCAGAAGCATACAAATGGTGCATGGAAATGGTGATGCACTTTATGGATATAGATACTCCTAGTATCAGACTTTTAAGTGGTATTCCCAAGAAATAGCTGCTGGATAATATTCAGTACGTCCCAATTATTGTTCTTAGCCAAAGAGTCTAATCTCATCAGAGAATGCTTAAAACCTTGCCAGAAATAACAGATCATTGGATGTAGAACAACTCTAAACAAGCCCTTTTGGTGGCAATCTATGTAGAAGTAAACATAGGTTATCCAGCACTAAAGAGAAAATATGCCATTTTTATTACCTGAGCTTCACTGTTGCAGACACAGAAACACACCTGTTACAAGCATGAGGATGAGCATGTGGGGATATGGACTGTGCAGAACAGCATTGATGTAAGCAGACAATATTCTTCTGTCCCTCTACCCCAGTTGCAATACAACTGTTGTATTATATGTGGCATTGCAAATCAAGACATTTTGTTACTATAAACATTAAAAGCAACTTGATCAATGGGGTACAGTAGACTCCACTACACCAGAAACTCCATTTACAGCATCTAAGGTAACATTGCAGACGGTAATTTTATTTTCCGGAAAGTTTTCTTTTACGTTTCAAGTGCTGCACACAATGGCTTATTAAAGGGTTTGCCAGAATAAGTTTTATCTAAACAGTGGTAATAAACTTTACTGCTAGCTCTTTACCCAGCAAGATTTTGCTTTTTCGCTGGTCATTGCTATTCCACCAGTCAGTTTTTCACTGTGATTTTTCCTTTGTCTTGTCTGCAACATATTTGTGACTAAACAAACAGCATTACTTCAGTAGATGGATCTTCAGGCCCAAACTCCAGAGTAAATTCCATAATCAACTAGGCTGAATGACGCTTTCAGCAGGCCTAGGCTGATACTCCCTATAATTCGCATTCCCTGGGTACACTGCTCTGTAATAAAGCTTGAATGTCAGGCATGTCAGCCAAGAGTTAACATACCTGTCTGAACTAGTCTTGTGCCAATGGAAACATATCACAAACTGAAAACATTTAACCCACTGTATAATCATAAATGGATTCTTTTTAACCAAATGAAGAATAATCACTTATACATAAGTACACAGTACGTTAAGTGTTAATGTGCAATAAAGTCTTAAACCACTCGTAGTTGGCATGTTCAGAATAATGTCACTGTAAATAAATACATTGAAGAGCAATTAGAGTCCAAGACATTTTTGCCCATCAGTAGTATTAGTTTAACTGGACAAACTTTCATTATATTCTGACATTTGGTGCATGCAGGACGTTGTTTATGCACTAAATGTCAGAATATAAAGATGGTTTATCCTCTTTATTTATGTATTTAAGAGTTATTAATTTAAGAGTGACCTTGCTTAATCAAAACTGCTGTTTAATAAAAATCATGTCCACAGTTTTCAAAATAGAGCTTTTGGTTCTGAAGAGACATTAGTTGTTTAACACTCAGCTATGTGCTTAGCCCTCCTTAGAATCCTATTTTTCCCTCTAAGCTTGCAACTCCAGCATGCACAATGGTTTAATCATATATTGTTCTCTGAGTACTAACCCTTTACAAATCATATGACATAAAAAGAAAAATAAGTAACATTGTAAAGACAGTAATGAGAACTGTTGAGCTAAAGTGCCTCTTAAAGAAATCCTAATAAATTCCAGAATTTCTAGTCTTCTGGCAAGCTTTCCATTTAGAATAAAATCAATGATCAATGGTTGCAAACAGTCAGCATCAGGCTTGCATGCCTCCAGAGCAGAAAAAACTCATAGACGAAAGATGACATTTAAAAGAAAAAAGCTGACATTGACTCCATCACTGTCATTGCTTCTGCCATAAAGCAGCTTCAAATATTAAAACATTTTTCATCTGTGCTGCATTATTGGCACCAGAAATTGTTTTCTCTCTGTCTGATACTCACTTGAACTGCAGCAGAGCTCCCCAGAGACTCCAGATTGTTACCAAGGCCTCATAACATATTGGCAGTTGATGCGGTGGTGTTCATGTACACTTGCCACTCACAAAGGAACCTCCTCCTCCCTTCACACTCATAGGAAAAAGAAAATGCTCCAACAGGAATTTCAGTCAAGTTCAATGAGTTCACTGACTGGGATGTAGGAGCTGGTGTGCATCATTTTGCATGGCCTCCTTGAACTCGGTATAGGTTTGGCTATAGGGCTGGGATGGGTGGATGTATTATCCACACTTCTGTTTTTTTGCCAGTGTATTAACAAACTGACCATTTGTACTGATGTTTGTTTGTTTGTTTGTTTGTTTCAAAATCTCTGGCTTTATTTTACATAAAACCCTCTTCATTCATCTCACATTCTGTACGCAAGCGATTCTCAGGTAAGTGTTTCACAGTTGGATGTGAAAAGCAGAACTTTTGTTGATCAGTGCACTTACAATCTGTCAGTGGGAGGGGCAGCAGATTTAGGTGCACCACAGAAAGCCTTCACTTACTAAAGGATAATCTTGGTATAAGTTTTTATGCAAACACACTAGTACTATTTTGGTCAGTGAGAACTGGTAGACAAGTAAACCATAATTAATGCATCAGCTCATCAACAAACATTAGGCATCTAAATCCCTATTAGCATTAAAAACACCCCTGAAACGAGTAAATACACTGCATTTCACATCTTCTAACAAAACCCCACAAACCTAGTATGTTGTCAAGTACTAGTACTCAGTTTATGAAAGACGACACAATTAAATGCAACTTCACATCATCAAAAATTATTCATGTACCCTCCTACTAGGAAGATAACTGAGCCTTTCGAGAATGGAGGCTTCTGTCAGAAGCACTTGCCAAAGATCTAATGTTCAGAAGGACATGGGGCAGCGGGACAGGTGGGGCAGCTCTACCTCTAATCCCTTTGGTGCATTACGACCATCACAGAGGCTGGAGCCCGAGTGACCTTTGACTTATTATCAAGTGCAGCAACAAACAAAGCAAAGACAGGCAATGAATTATCTTCTGTTATTTTTTTACTGTCTCTACCCTCCTTGGCAGTGAATACATCCACTTGGACATTCCAGGTGTAAAACAGAATGAATGCTGCAATTTGCAACTGTGTCCAGCAATTTTTTTAAGACCAAGGTCTCTGCCCTATGATACATAAGCAACATTGTCCACCAGACCCTCTGAGACTATTTTCAGTTATGGGAAAGCAGAAAAATAAGACTCAGGCTGACAGGAAGGGAGGATTCGCTCACTGTTCACAACTTCACCTCCTTTATCCACCTTTTGACTAACAGAGCCAAGGGACTGCTACTCAAAACATTTCCAGCAGCTGGGGCATGACAGCACACAGAAGCTGACCACAGTCTCTGTGCCTGCAGTGTACCTCAGCTCTTACAAGCCATTAACCATGAATGTCAGCATCCCACACACTGCCAGACTGAGAATTGACCTGTAATGCTGCTCTTAGTGCCACATTGCCTGGCACCAACTGGTGTCAAAACTGGTATCCCTGCAAAGCAAAATGCGACCCTAAAGGATTGCCCCACAGCTTGGATGGCAGTGATGGTGCACCTTGTTCTATGAAGAGAAGCTTGAGCTTCCACTGCCATTATCTCATGCCTCATATCATCAGATAGACTTGAACCTCCTAATTGTAGATAACAAAATTTGCATGCACCAATATCTAAGCCTGTAACAGAATGGTCTGTTTTAACAAGCTGAGCAATCAGCTCTAATCTCATTTCTGATAATGACTGGCTGCCTTGAAAGACAAATCAAGGCCAGCTTGGACTGGACTTGGAGCAACCTGGTCTAGTGGAAGGTGTCCCTGCCCATGGCAGGTGGTTGAAACTGGATGAGCTTTAAGGTCCCTTCCAATCCAAACCATCCTATCATTCTATGAAATCTGTCTTTATGCCATCTGTCCCAAACAGACAGTTACTTGTTTTTTACCAGATCTGCTGGGGAACTGGCTAGCTGCATGAAGACCACTGTCCAAGAGGAAAATGCAGAACAGGGATAAGCAGTATTTGTTGAACTTCTACAGTAAGAGAAGGAAGTCAGAGGTAGAAAAGGTAGATTAGAGCATAGGGTGGTTTAAGGGACAGGAACGAATGTGAGAGAAGGATGCTTTATGTTGCCAAATGGTTTGATTTTTCTAGGTAGAAGACATCCATCATCCCTCCACTGTGGGATCCAGCAATGTCACTGGGACCATTTCCTGGAGACTGACAGCATTTAAAAAAAAAAAAAAAAAAAAAAAGTTTCAGTCTATGAAAAGGAAGTAATCATTTGCCACAGACCTTTTGCTGGATATTATCTCGTGAGTCATGACCCATATCAAGAGAGCAGCCTTTCAAGTCTGACTTGAAAAGCCAGCAGTTCATAATGTTCCCCATATATTCCTGCAGGTAACAAGTGATATTTAGCTGAGAAGGTCTGTATAACTTTGCTTACCGCCCCTTTTAACTCAAGTAACTGCCTGAGAGTGAATGACAGACTAGAGAGATTGTGTTGAAAACAAACAGAAAGAAAAATCAAATAAAAAGTATCTGTGTGGGCTGTTTTATTGTGGAAGTGAATGACAGCATTAGGATTTAGATCTCCTAGTTCAACACATCCTGCCTTCCCTGGTTTAATAACTATGCACACAACTAAAAGACAGCACATAAAAACATGTAGCGATTTAGTGGATCAGGGTTGCTGCATTTGGATTATCAGGGCATTTAGGGGAAAAAAAAAAAGAGAAAAAAAAAGACCACACAGGGAGACAACGCAAAGAGCCTCTCCACAACCATCTGCCACATCATCACGTAGCTCTGTAAACTGACAGACACTCCTTTAGCAGGGCCCAAGCACGTCAGATGAATCAATCAATCAAAAAAATTCTTATGAAACTTAATCACGGAGGGTCGTGTTAGGGAGTGGGGAACAGATTAAATTACCACGGTATTAGATACGGGAAATGATTTCTGTCAAAACCATCTTTACTGCAATTATAATATGTTAATTATGTATTTCATTAAGTAAGTGGATTAGAGTCTGCACAGATGAAATCACGCTGAAGGCTTTGAATCATTTGCTGAGCAGTGTGGGAGGACTGGTGTGAATGGAACTCAGTTAATTTTGAAAACTTTCACATGCTGAACATGACCCCCCCATCCCCCCCAGCTGCAGGAAATAAATGCCTCCCAGCTTGCTGTGTAAAACATCCAAAGACCACATTAATTTTAGTGATGTAATCAGATCATGCCTGATGTGGTGCAGGAGCTTGTCAAAGATGCCATTAATGTGTTTGTGTGTAACAAAGCTTCTCCTAGCCATAGAAGGAAGACGACTTGGGCAGGATACCAGCTTTCTTTTAGTCTGTGCTCCAAACCAGAGCATCACCCAGCACAGAAGGAAAACAAATAGCCCCCTTATGTTAGGTACGGCATGGCCATGTAGGCAGCTGCCAGCCACAGGCTGAGCGCAACATTTTGTCTGTAAATGCGCTTAAATAGCACAGCTCTGCAGTATCCTGCAGCCTTTGTGCTTCTGCTTATTTCTCATTCAGTGACCAAGAGGTCCTGGATTTATAGGAAAGGGCTAGTTAGTGATGTATGAACAGTGGCCTTGGTGAGCCAATAATTTGCCCTGTGTTCCTGTGTACCTGAAGGGAGTCACGCTGGGTAAAATGCTCAGAAAGCTTAAGTCAGCACAGCTACCAAGTCAGCAGAACCAAGCTGGTTTACACCGTGGGAGGATCTGTCCCAGCAATGCAATACTTAAATTTTTTTAGAACAGATTATTGATGTACATAGGTAAAAAAAAAAAAAAAAAAACCACAAACAAACAAAAAAAAAACCAAACAAACAAACAAAAAAACACACCTGAATATGCTTTGGGCAAACCTGAATTGGCCATTTTCTTAGTTTGAATTCTAAGCAAATGAAGGAGAAAACATGTTTCTGTTTCAGCATTTAGATGTTCCTCGTGCATTTAATGTTGTGCGTTTGACAAAGAACATGAAATAAGGGGAAATCATGGTAACTATTGTCCTCTTCACTCCCTCACTCCCCAATAAATTAAATGGCTCATTTTAGAGGTTTATCTTGGAAAGGCAAATTAATGAATAAATAAAAATAAATGTGTCAAGCTCTAATTAACAACAAGAATTGGGCATCTTGTCATGGAACTGTAGTCTTAGCAGTAGGTAACCTTCCATTCAGGAGAGACTACCTCACATATTAAAAAATAAAAGGACATTCAGTGTCACAAAGGAATAAATCTTCCAGCTCTTGCATACCCCTCTCTTCCTTGGAATAGCTTCCAGAGTAGGAGTCTCATTTAATATATATATGGGAAAAAATAAAGAGTAAAATAATTAATTTGAAAAAGAAGAATATACACAATATACATAAATTTGCCTCATCCTAATTATTTAGTTATCAGTAATAATCACAAGGGATTTTAAAGGAGGAAGGAAACTGAGACAGCATAACACCCTGCATGGAGTGAATGTTGGTGTAAATGACTGGAAAAGGTTGGCTGATTTGATGAAAACCCAATCAGACTCTCTAGGGAGATATTACTTTCCTCATTATTCCACTGATTGGCCTTATTTCATCTGAAGAATGCAGCACATTCTTTACAGGGCTGGCAAGCCTCTTTAACAATATCTAAGGAAAAAAAGCCTGATCACCTCTGTGATCGAAACAACAAGGAAATTAGCCAGAGTCACTTTCCTTGGGGAATGGTTACAGAGCCCCCCAGATCTCCTGATTGATTGGCATGGGGAGGCTGAGAGGCAAAAGGGGTGGGATTTTGTCAGATTTGGCACACAGCATAAAGCCTTTCATAAATTTGCTAAAAGCAACTAAACCAGCAGGCTCAAACCATAACTCCTCCCTCTGCACTGGAAAGAAAATAAATAGCACTTGAGTTGTTTGCTTGTAGCAACCTAATCTTAACCAGTAGTGACATAATTTACTAAGGGAGTTCGTTCTTG
Organism: Myiopsitta monachus; assembly: GCA_017639245.1. Classification (NCBI taxonomy): domain Eukaryota; kingdom Metazoa; phylum Chordata; class Aves; order Psittaciformes; family Psittacidae; genus Myiopsitta; species Myiopsitta monachus. The sequence goes on from CM029941.1 coordinate 91,072,926, forward strand.
TGATACAAAATTTGTTATGCCCACATCACTGTGCAGGGCTTTAGAATAAAGCAGCAATTTCAAGTCAAGTACAAAACACACTTGTGAAATTCAGTCTGAGAACTGTGTTATCAATGGCCTCAAGCTTGCAATAACTGTTAATTAAGTGTATTTTTCATTATTCTTTAGTAAAGAAGCAAGATTTAATGATGTAAGTTAACAATAGATGATAATTTAGAGTAGTGACAATAGTTTAATTATTCACACACACATAAAAGTTAACTTCATAACTTATTTCTTTGTAAGAACAAGTTCATTTAAAATATTTTGAACAGTGCATACAATTACCACATACGGTATCTTGCCACACTGTTTTTGTGAATACAAGTCAATTTGCTACAGAAGTCTCTCCTCCTGCAGTAAAGCAGGGAAGGAATTCTCAGCTTTAATTTTTTTTTTGTTCAGGAGGAGAACAGGATTTAGTAGCGATAGATAGCACTGGGCCAACCAGGTTAAAAATGGACGTCAGAGTCCTCAAACAATGGACCTCAAGATTGCCTAAGCTATTTCCAAACCTTCCATAAAGGCCTTTGTTGAATAACAGAAAATACTGTAGGCAGAAAATAAAAATACAGCTTATGAGGAGCTGGAAAATGATGCTCAAAGCCTACCTGAACACCAGCTTCTGAATGCATTTGAATGTCTTGAGACCATCAATATCCTAGACAAAATCTAGACTGGAATCAACAGCCTTTTGTAAAGAAGATGTTTCTAGTGACTGCAATGGAACAATCAATAGGGATATCAGTTTGACTCAAAGATTGAGAGTACCCAAGGAAATTGTAATCATAATACATTTCAATATTAAATTATCCAAAAGAACCATTTATTAAGTAAACAACAATGAAATAATGATTCAATCTGCTCAATCAATTAATTTGTTTCAACACTGTATTTTGTACATTTTGCCCTCATTGCAATGAACAAACCTGGGCACCCAAATAGTCAACAATTTTAGACAAGGTTTCCTGGTTGGGAATGTGGAGATGTTCCTCAGTTATTACCCAAATGTCTGTCACACAGAGAATTAGAGCTCAGTAGGAGTATGCTGTATCTATTTTCAGCTGACTTGTTGATTTACTGTTTCTTCCAACACTGTACCTGAAAAACTGCAGGGATAGTGGGATGGCAGCCTGATCTATTGGCCGAATCAGGCTGTTTTTCCTCTCTGATAAGATCACATTTTAAAGGATAGATTCAAGACTAATTGAAGATTTCATTCTACACCACGACAAGCTATGAGGGTCTCTTTTTTCAAAGAGTTCCTCTCTTCAAATAAAGAGAAAGAAAAAAAAAAAAGAGTCAAGGTCGATTCACACTCTTACACCCACAAAAACAGCAGCTGAGATAGCAGGAAGGTGAAGATTATGAAGAATATACCCATTTGCAAAAACTTTCTTGATTTGCAGATTTGTTTCTATGCAAGGCCAGCAGAAAGTATCGGAGCCAAGCTACTTGTTTGACTTAAGCATGGATAACTGACACACACGTTTAAGACTCCCACATGCCTGTGGGTGCTCTTGGGAAGCCCACTCGAGTTTATAGTGGCTGCAGTATAACAATGGTGGGAGATGTTACATTCTTGTCTCTGAATGGTCTCAAACATAATTGATGGTGTCATTTTCTCCTGCTTGGATTCATATTGCTATGAAAGCCTTGATATTTGTTCTTTCAGCATACACAAGACCCTTCTTTTTGTCAAGCTTATCGAAGTCACACAATTCAGTATTGAATCTTCTTGGAATGAACAAATACTCTGGGTATAATAGAGCCTGAAAACTTGACTGAGTCAAGATATGCTTGTCCATCAGTGCACTGGAAGCAGGGAGAGACACCCTGACCTTTGGACCTGTGGTTAGGGAAGTACCTTTATTAGAAGGTGGTGCCCATGCTCTGGAGCCAAATATCTGTTTCTTTATACTAAAAATGCTGCTGCTTTTTGCAATATCAAGCTCAGTGCCCTGTGACTGCCTATAAAATTCTGAGGGCAAGACAAAATTCACTGCTTTGCAAGTGATATTTAATGGGAGCTGCTGAAACCAGAATGATAGTTCAAAAGATGAGCTATTTTAAAGAAACTAAAAGATTGCCATGCTATCAAGCATCAGCTCCTTTCCTCTCTGGCCCTCAGAGAAAAGAAATTTGAAGGAAAATCTCAGGATGAGTGGAAGTGGAGAGCATGAGGAAAAAGTCATTCAGCGTCATTGAGCACATTTTAGGGAGAAAGCAGCAGCTCTGTCATTTTGTGTACATACTGTGGGGCCTGAAACCTGCATGCTCCTCTTGCATTCCTCTGTGGCTCATCTTGAGACACAGAAAGATCTATTCTTGGGTCCTAAGGGTTGACCACATGTAAAATTTTTCCAACAGGCTTTGAAGATCACAGCCATCTCTGTGTTGCTCTGATAGGGATGTTTGCCCTTATATCCACTGAGTTAATGGTGATTTATTGGTTCGACCACTTCTTTGAAGATAGGTCTGCGTAGTATTTTGCAAGCCCCAATCAGCTCCCATGCACTTCTCTTTGCCTAGAGGCTGCAAGGAGTCAGGCACAGCAACAATCCTGAACAAAACATCTCAAGCTGACCTCGATGCTACTCACATTCACGCTGTTCTTAGCTCACAATACGGACAAACCTTCCTCACATCTGCCTGTGGAAAGACCACATACACCACCCCAAAGACATGCAATTAATGGCTGATGTATTTATCAAAAGAAAGAACCATTTATTTAGGGGAGAAACAGATGTGAAAATGCATTCCAAAATGCTGCAGCAAACCAACAATCATTCAAAATCACACCTTAAGCTACAGGATTGTGAAGAATTCAGTTGGACAAGAACACCCATTGCCTTTGATGAAACCAGTGCTACCTATCACCTATTTATCATACTTTTCATTAAACAAGGCTGATTTTGTAATGATGGGAGAATTTAACATCTGATTACATTGCACATGACAGGGTTTATATCCTGTATACCATCTTTCAATTAAATATGTCAATCTTGATGTGCCTTCTTGATAAAAAAAAAATAAAACTGAGATGGGAGATCATAGTGTATTTCCATAGTACAGAAATGAAACACATACATATCAACAACCTTAATAAATACAGCAGCTGAACTGGCAGTACAAAAGGCCTGTACAATTCAACTCCATCCCAGTTTCTGAATTTTAAATTAAAACAAACCAAAATATGCCAAATTAGAATAACCTCTGAAATTCCCCCTATACAATTTATTTTAAATTTCCATCTAAAATTCATTACGATCACTAGGTTGGAGCAGAAATTCAACCTACAGCATATGAGGAAGTACAGATGAGTAAAGTCACTTTCTTTGCTTTGTTTAGGTTTGGTGTTTGACTCCACTGTTATATATAAAAGCTCAAAAAGGTTAAAAAAAAAACCAAAACCAACAGAACAAACAAACAAGCAAGCTAACAAGAAACAACCAAAAAAATCCTCTTGCTCTTATTTTGGAAAGAAATAGGAAAAAGCAACCTGCTTTCAAGCCTCATGGAGTCATTTATGTCCTTCTTGTAGAGCTCAGTCTGACTCACCACTAATCTTTTCCAGCTCTCATTTATCCCAATAAAAAGATACTGCTTCATGTGCATCCTAACTTGGGCTACTTAACTCCAAATGGGTGTGGTATTTGAAGAAAGCTCTCTTAGATCTGTTTCGGGTGAGATAAAGTGCTTTGGGACCTGCTCCTTGTTAGACAAAAATAACTAACTAACTAACTAACTGACTAAATAAATAAATAAATAAAAAATTATATCCCTGCAATGTATGATATACAGTTCCCAGGAATGGAGACAAAACTAAATTAACCCACATTGATCCAAAGATAAATTCCTGGAGGTCTTGTGAGCTCTGCTTTTTTTAAGCAACAACAAAAAAATAAAAATTAGTCTAGTCTTCCCCAAGAGGTCTTAGAAGATAAACAAAGATGAAGCCTATGGTTTTAATAATAATTGGCCAGTAAAGGAGCCGATTTTAATTTTAGTGCATTGGTGTCATTGTTGGGCAGTTTAGAAGCTATGGAAATATCAACCTCCCATTGACTTCTGAATTGTGACTTCAGACTAAACTCAACTCTCTGTCAAATCACTTAAGGTTGTCTAGTTTCCTTTGAAGCCTGGGAAAAAAAGCAAGCAAACAAGCAAACAAAAAAACCCAAGAAAATCAAGAACCAAAAAAAAAAAACAAACAATTTGACCAATTGCTGTGGAAAACTATAAATCAGATTGTGGTCACTGAAAGTTAGGCTCAGGTTCACCATATGGTTTGCAAACCTGGCGAATCACTGATGCGTTTAGAGTTTCTGATGAAATCTGAAATGTTAGCTGGTTTCACATGGTCTCAGATTTCCTTGCAAATGTTTCAAAGTCCCCATTCTCTTAAAGCAATGAAATTCTTTCATTCATTCTAGAATGTGTTAGATCACCACAAAGATGAAAAGAATGAAAAAAAAATAGAAACATACAGTTTTCACAACTGTGTATACAACCAGCTTAATGACCCAGACAAATGCACTTAATTAAGCATTTGTGTGCACAATTACCCAGTTCATGAATAAAATCTTTACAATTGTGTGTATTATCCCTATGTCAAATGTGCCTAGATTGTCTACACCCATTTGAAAACTGACCTCACTTATATGTGGCCTTCAACTTACTCAATTACTTTATCTATGTCAAGGCATGTATAAAATGTCACATATAATCAGCACACCAGCTTGGTGTAAAATTCAACAGCCAACCTGGGATGTTCAGTTTTTGGTTTAGTTTTAGTTTCAGTGTAACTTGCCCTAGGTACTTGGAAGCTGAGAGAGGTTTTCTTTTTCATAGTCAAGTATGGGAACTGCTTTAAAAAGAAATAACTGCATACTTTTTCCATTTTGGTTAGAAATAGCTAATGTTCCATAGTCTTTGATTTATTTATTAAAAGTATTTTACCAGAAAACACAACAGAGACAGGCCTTCTCATTTACAGTGAGACCCCAGAGAGCAGTAAATTTACATACACAAAGGACCAGCATCAACCCCTGAACCTTTAATGTTTATTTTGATATCCCACCCTGCTGGTAGGGCCTTTTGTTACAAAGCCACGTACAACAAGGCAGGGATCCAAACAAACAACACTGGTAGCTTTGTTGACCAGGTCATATGATGTCCTGCCCTTGAACAGTGCCCCTTGTCTTTTACCCTTTGCCCCCAGAAAATGAAGTTAGTCAGAGTCCCTGTGGTAGATTTAGCATTTCCTTTCAGTGTCTGCCAATCTATCAAAATTCAGCTACCGCTGTGAACCCATCAACTCAGTGCAAAAGAGAACAAGGCTTACCATGGACCCCCTCAAAGTAGCAATCATTTATCCCTTCCTGAACTTTAGCTGACCTTTGTAAGCAGGCTAGCGGTTGAAGCATGTAGCACCTTGTCGTATGATCTAGGCTGTGGGGTTTTCTCTCTCTTCACTCAGCCCCAAACCAAAGCTTTTATTCTTTTGCATTAATAGAAGTGTTGCATTGAGGAATATCCACTTGAAGGGAAATAGTCTTTGAAAGAGGAGGCAGTTGCTTTTGCACTATGCAAAAGGATAGAAAGAATACAAATACTCTGCATTTGCAGAACCAGTTAGCATCACTTTGTAGAGGAAATAAACAAAATAAGTGGATTCAATTCACAAAGATTTATCAGAGGAAGGAGGGGAGATACTGTTCATGGAACACAATGATGCATTTATATACAAATAATTGCAAAGTAAAATGAATCATATAGAACATTCAACTCCAAAACTGAGAATATCATACGACTACAATATATTGGCTAAATATTGCAGTGGCTTTGGTTTATTTTTTAAAGCAGAAGGAAAATCTAGGTTGCAGTAAGGGTTATATACAGTGTAACTCCCTCTGTAAATTTAAACTGACCTAAGGGACATAATTACATACATCTCATCATGAGACAATATACTTTTTATTTGTTTGAATTTTATTTGTATTGGTGAAACTGACCTGAAACTGACACAAGTTTATTAGAAAAAGGACTCTCAAAAACAGTGTGGGCTGGTCTTCTTACTTAAGATGGATGTGCCAACTTCTAGTATGATTAGAGAAATGGATAACTCACTAACATCTGTGCAAACTACAATAAAAAGGGATTTAGTGTTACCCCAAGGAAGGTAAAAGAGGCTGTCTGTCCATTAAACGCTTTATTACAGTGCCAGCAGCTTTTTTCTAACTCAGTTATTCCTGCACAGAGCTCAGCACTGTGACTGCCTGTCATCCTTACCAGACAGTGCTTGGGGCTTCGTAGTTTTTTTGTGCAAGGTAGATGACAATCAAATGACTCATTGAGCAGGGAAAGCGCCTGACCCCTAGTGAAGGATTAACTACGGAAAGTGAGTGTGATCATGTCACACCATTACTTAGAATTTTCACAGTCAATTTCTGAAAATATGAGATAACTCCTTAAAGAGACAGCTCTTTCAAGAAGCGCTATGAGCCAGCAGAAATTCCCTTCCAGTACAAAGGCAGACAGTGCCATCACAGAGACATCTGCTTAGCTGCTCAGTGTAAACCAAACACCATCCTTCTCATGATAGCAGACAAGGTGAAAAGCGAGCAAGACAGAAATCAGACAGCTTAGACCATTGAGGTGGTCTAGGCAGAAAGCAAAGTGGTACGAGAGAAAACTATTAAATCCTATGTAGTGGCACAGTCTCTGCTTAGGTTAATACAAGGACTTTTAAAATATGAACACTAAAAATTCCTTGCTCATGTGGGTGGACATTGCATGTGATCCCTCTTTTCCATTAACAGAAAAAACTCCTCAGCATATCACATGAATGCAACCGTCCAGCAATTGCCCAAGGCATCCATGGAAAACAGCATATGCTGTACCATGCTTGCAAATATACGAAGACTGTGTCATCACACATGGGAATGCTTTTTTCTCCATGGCACAGCTGGGCTACTGCAAGGAAATCTCAAGAAAAAACAGAGAACTGTTGTTGGGTTCACCAGCAGCACTAAGCCCCAGCTTGTTGTCCCTGTGAACCTATTATCACTTTCTCACACTAAAACCCCCTTGTGACATAAGAAGAGGAGCTTGACCCATTAATCAGCAATTGAAGGGCCCATTTGCTCTGTTTTTACATAACACGTTTTTTCGTGCACTGTTCTAAATGTGAGATTTATCAAGTTTCCACAAAAAAAAAAAAAAAAAAACGTAATTCAGCTTAAGAACCTCAAAGCTTGGGCATGCCAAAATGAGTTAACATCTGCTGCTGCCTGAATCTAATTGAAATGATTCATTATAAAATTTAGAGATCTGCTTAATGATTCTGTATTTCTTTTTCAGAATCACCTTGTTCATTATCTCACCTTAGGTAAGCCAAATTCAACAGAGCTGTAGTTTCCATAACCATCCAGAGTTTGTATATAACAGTTCCTAATAAAAGGAGACTCATTTTACCTCTGACATAGTGTTTGTGATTTTCTTTTTTTTTCTTTTTTTTTTTTTTTTTTTTTTTTTTTTTGTGAATATACTCCATCAGAGAAAAGCTCCATTATCACCAAACAGAGACCCATTAGGGGCACCTTGGAAATTTGGACCCTTTTACTAGAAACAGGACTTAAATAGCAGTTTAATTTATGGCAGTTTTCTGGCTGATGGCATTTTTGCTCTCAGGTAAGGTCATCTCAATATATACCCCTTTAGAGAAAGCCAACACAAGAATCTTTTTATGCTTTTTTTTATTTTCAAGAAGCCAACTATTCAGCTGCTAAGATGTAAGTCACATACAGAATGTGTGCGTTTGAATCTACACTGTGTTTTTTTAAAGGGAAGATCCTTTATGTGCTTAAAAAAAGGAGAAAAGTGAAAGAAAAAAATGAATAAGCATGTGAATAATTAGATCAGAGAGAGATGTCACCTTTTCTGTGTTGAAACTGTGAGGGGGAAAAAAATGCTACCATATAATTGACATAATTGATCTATTTTTTCCCTTTTTTTGCTGTAGTAATTTTTTATGCATGCCATTGTTGCTGTTATTATCCAAGATGTGATCTTGTGTGGTTGATAATACTGACTAGATATGAATACTGGTAAGTACCAGCCAATCACAAATCTATAGTGTCTATTTCTGCATCACCAGGTGCTATCTCATGGGAAATATCCTCTTTTTTGGCAGGCAAACAGCGCTCTGCATTATCTGTCATTTTCATTAGATTCAAGCTACAGCTGAGCCAAAAAGACTTAGTTCTAGCATATGTGCTCAAAACGGCTAAGATGAGATTGTCCAAATTCACACTTTCAGGATTGTATTAGAAAACAACTGGAGCTAAAGCTAAAAATTTGAGCTAGCAAAGTATCTGAATTACATTTGGGAAACTGCAAACACTAGAAGCTCAGAAGATTTCCAGTTTATCACAGTCATCACCTCCAAAAGCTCCAAGGAGCTTAAGTCAGCAATTTCGATGTTTTTCAACACTTCTTTTGTCGGGACTAAAAGTGATGATGTCAACAAAGAAGAACAAGGACATCACAAGAAGACAAAATCCTTCTGGTTTCCAGTGGCTCTGAGAGCTACAGCAAGAAGCCACTGACTACATGCTAATGCCACGTTTAATAGGTCAATGTTATTATATTCTGAGTTAGCACTAATATATTAGTTGGAACTGTTTATTAATAATTCGGTAGCTAAACTATATGAAATGGGACCATGAGCCTTTCTTCAATTACAATAAAATAGTAATACAGTATCCTCCATCTAATGAGGACAGGCTTAATTGGGATGGTTGCTTTATTAAGATACCTCCCAGGAAACTAATTTGGTATAATGTTAGTGAATAGCTGTGACTGCTGTTTAATTGGGATGGTACTAACAAAAACTCTGCTTAATGGGGATACATTTGGTCAGTACCAAGGGGTTAAGTGATACTTAACTTGGTGCTAAATGAGTGTGAAGTTCTGAGTTTTGTTCTTTTAATGAAGACATAGCTAACTAGGGGTCAGGCAAGTAAAACAGGGAGGAAAATAGAACTCTATCATTTTTGTCCTCTCATTTTATTGCAAGGTTTTTAAAAATTACTTCATAACATGCATTCAGTTCTTCAGATATAATTTCTTTTATCCTTTTTCTGTTAAAATTTATTAGTATCTGATTTTTAAGCTGATATGATTTCACTGAAAGAAGATTTCACATGACTGATTTTGTATGATTTCATCTTGCATTTAGGAAGTATTTCTAAGTGGTTACTTAGCCAAGGACTATGAAGAAGCCTTTACTCCACTTAAGACTCTTAATCTCATGAGCTGAAGCATGAGCCTGTTCGTTCTGTACTAAAGGAGGAAACTAGAAGGAACAACCAAACTGAAAAAACCAAAGGCCATAGCCATGTCACTTCTTCTGCAAGTCATCCATATACAATAGAGAATTTGTTTGTACTAAAGTTCAATCTCCTGTAACAAGCAAATAGTTCACACAGACCTTCCTCCTGCATGCAAGCCTTTTACTCAAAGAACTAGGGAAGCAGAAACAGTAACTTGATCTCAGTGATCAACACATATATAGCAAGTTACCAATAGCAGTACACCTACCATCAACTGTGGAATGTATTAACTAATAAATATTTAATACGAAGAAATTTTGGTCTATGGAATGTAAAGCCTTAATTATGATCTCTACACCACATCTAAAACATTTATCAACTAATACTGAATAGCAAACATCTGTAAAAATCAATCTTTCTTTGTGGCTCATTTGCAAACCAAGTTGGAACTGAATTGTGCACAATAAGCACAAAAATGATCAGAAGATCTGCAGAACTGGCATAAAAAGATAAAAGGATATCCCATTATGGTACTTTTATGTATTGCCTACAACTAGAAGTCAAAGTTTATTGGTGATAGGAAATATACTTGCTAGAATTTAATGAAAGTATTTACAAGAAATCAGGTTAAAGTCTATGTTTTAAAATTAAACTTGAGGTGCAAGTCCAAATGATGATTGTTAAAATGTAATATTTCTTTGATTATTTTTTACTCTTACTATTTATTAAATTACACTTTCTTGATTACTCTTGCTGTACATTCACTCTAGATTTCTGGGAGTGGGAATCACATAACGTTTTCTTACGGCCAATAGCTATCAAAAATCAATGACAAAATACCTTTAAGGTCCTGAAGTTTAAATAAAGGTCTTTACCATAATTTATCTGCTAAATAAGAAAAATACAGAAATTGCCTTATATTTTGTTTAGTTTGTTGGCATGTTAATGGAAACAAGAGGAGAGAATCTCAAAACGTGAGGGAAAGAACATATAAATAAACTTTCAAACTGTCTTTTAGCAAGCATGCCTAAAGTTATTGAATATGTAAATTGCCTTATTAAAAGAAGAATTATGTCTTTTTCAGCAATCAGTTCAATTACATTGAAAGGTTTCAGTAGCAAAATACATTTCTACACAAGAAAAGTCTTTTAGAAAAGGGACTCAGGTGTGATATTCGAAAACCAAGAAAACATTCACAAGCTGAGGAACTATCAAAATTAAGAGGATTTATTAGCTGTCACAATGGTACAATAAATTGACATCTTCACCAGTGTACACTGACACTGTTCTGTTGAGACATCACTGCTCTATGTTGTGTTTAGCCTTTGTGCCACGCCACTATCATTCATTCTCATAACCAGTACATTTAAAAACTAAGAGTTTTATGAAACACTACTTTTGAAAGGAGCCAGAGATTTTGATAAGAAACACTCTTAATCCACCATGAGAAGTACAATATAGGTGGTGTTTTCAACATTTCTATTATGACTTTCTTAAAATAGTCATTTATATTTTGCTTTTCACTGCAGTAAAGTGAACTCAATTTTGACAAGGGAAATCATCACATGAAATTATGCCTTAGGAAAAAGGGCTGCGGTTTCTCTGGAGCTTAAGGAGTACAATTTCGCCTCATAAAATACCTGCACTTAGATCTTCCTATTTTTTTGTAGAAACTTTCAATGTTGAAAGTCCCAGCTGGGCCTTCTATTTGGCAACAGTGTTAGCATACAGAGGGCATGAAATCCTTCAGCAGGCCGAATCAGATGATGCACAGGCTAATGATGATTTCTAGTGATGCGTAAGCCTACTGTTTATACCATACAACAACCAAGGATTAATGGTCAAATGATCATCAGGATGAAAGCTCAGCTAGCTCAGCAGACCTCACTAATTGTTGTCCAAATGTGGCTTTGAAGGCACAAGGAAGATAATAGACCATACTTTGAGAAATCAATCTGTATTTTTCCTGTGGGTTCAAATGAGCTTTTTTGCTGCAGCAAATCTGGAATGCTAAGGGAGGCTCAGAAAGGTCCTGGAAGAGGTAAAATACTGCTTTGATTTTTGAATGAGGGAGAATATAACTTGTAATTGGCCTGAGTCTTTGAAATTTGCTTACTATCATTGTCTGCTAAATACATTTTTCCTAGCTTTGTCAGCCAGGGTTTTCAGTGTCCTATGATCTGTGGCTGATGAAGGTAGTTAAGGGAAAACATTAAAATGGCAATTTGAGTATGAACAATTGCTGCAAAAATTAACAAAATCCTAAACCATTATGCAATAAGGGCTTTGCAAACTTCCCACATTAATTTGGGGACATTATCTACTCTGCAACTTGAACTTTGAAGAGCTTTGTATCTCATATAGTCTTTGGGGTGTCACACTTCTGTAACAAATATCCCTTGTATTTTTAAGCACAGCATGAAAATGAAGCTACATATGAAGTGAGAATAACCAAGCAAAAAATAACAAGCAATTTCTTTGACACTTGTATTATATATCAGCTAAATATCAAGTGTTGAATGTGACTGGCTTTTGCATAATACAGAGGGAACCAATAAAACCTCCTTTTTTACCTTTGTTTTTAGTAGTGTATGTAATCCCTAGAAAACATGCCAACAGCTAATGTGAAAAACAAAAGCATGATGTAGACTTATATACTTGTCTCTACTTTGAAACAAAACAAATTCTCAGCTCTGTTAGGGTTAAAGGTTGGTGGTCTCATTTGAGTCTACGGTGGACAGTCATCTGCATGACAGGGCTGCTATGCCTTTTGGCACAGTTCCGTGTGATTGACAGTATTTGCTCAGGAGAGGCCCAAGACTGGATGATGAAGTAACTTCTATTATAGAATACAGACAAGGTCAGCTTCATGCAGAGAGCAGCAACAAGGAGTCCTGGTCCCCAAAGCCTTCATCCTACTGGATGTACGCTTTTTTCATTTTGCTGATGCACTTTAATGAAAAAAACTTTTTCAGCTGTTAACTGCTATGTGCATGAAGGTTATCAAAACTGTGGGAAAAACTACATCTTATGTACAAGTTAAAATACAACTGTGCTTATCTACTGCATCTAAAATAATCTAAGGCTGTCACAGATGTTTTTGCAGTACTTTAGATGGAATGATTGATTTTAGAGAAGCTGTTTAGACTGTGTCTCTCAGGAAAGCTGTCCATAGAGCGGTAACTAAGAATAACAGTTGTGTTTTGAGAGTTATGCCCAGATTTGAGAGGCCCACCTGCAGAGCGTCTCAAAGTCTGCAATCTCACCTACAGAAACGGGATTGCTTAGAGCTGGAAAGGAGAATTTGATATTGCTGTCTGAGCTGAACTTTTTTAATGAAAATCAGAGTTACAGTAAAGCAAACCCCACAATAAAGCAAGTTATTCAATGAACTTAGAAAATTCAGTATGGAGCTAGAGTTAATAAGAATGTTAACAGGAACAATTCAAGTACTGCAAGAGATGTTCTCATGCTATAGCTTGTTTTTGACTACCCAATAGTCCACATGAGAAAGACATTTAATAACCTGAAATTCAGCTTATGCAAGTGGGCAAGTAACCATTCTCAATCCTTGTTTTAACCTTAGTGCTTTCATACTTTTGCTCCCTATGAGCCTATCCAAGACCAAAAATTCTACTGAGACAAAGAAGCAGCTGACACTTTACAGAAGAGCTCATGGAAGACAGCTTTTGCTACATGCCCCTTAAGAAAACTCTGAAGAAAGTTCTGTTTAGTAGCAAGTAAAGAGTTTCCTTCTCTTACTTGGAAAACAAGGGCTAATATACACACAAAGATTGATATAAATCCAAACTCTGCTTCACAACAACATAAGCCTGGGGACTGCTCCTCCCCATCCCATGCCTTTTGCAATCTAGCCCAGTTGACTGTGACTTTTTGAGTTATTAATTATAACCTATTTTCTTCTTGGTCAAAGTCTGTTCCCAAGGTCACTAGGGAACACTGACAATATTCCACACTGTGTATTTAGTACTCTGCCTAACTCCTTCCTCTCCCCCACTGTATGCAAAGCCATCTTTCATTTGCATGCTGCCAGACTGTACATCTTGAAGGGTGAAAACAAAATTTGCTCTAGATAATGTATCAAATTCTTTAAATCACACACAACAAAAAAAACCCCAAACTACTAAACAAGTATATGCTTAAGAAAGAATGCACCTTGCTAGAGCCTCATGATGCCACTGACAGATTATTCCCATTATATATGTCTATTTACTTTGTTAATCAATTAAAACACTGAAGTTAACATATGCCATATTAAGTGGTGCATATGCTATGAAACAGTTTGTTAAAAAGAAAAAAAAAAGCAGAAACACTTTTTGTGAACTTCTGTTCTCATGTGATGTTTTAAAACAGTCTTGAAAAATTATCATTTTCTAGCCCCAACACAAAAGCAATTCTCCCAGGCAGCTGAAGTTAATGAAGGAGACCTTAGGGGAGAAGAGAAACAAATGAAAATGTCCCCTTCTTTGGCATGAGATTGGGCTTCAAGTCTTGCAGAAAGGTCTTAAAATGTTTAGGGTTAAGCAAAAGACAAATCAGCTCACAAATGAAACATCTTGGTTTTGGGCAATAAAATCTGGCTGCAAAAAACTCCTGATGATAGACTCATTTCTGCAGTTCCTATGTGACACTATTCCCAGCAAGACTGAATATCTAAGGAAAAGGCCATTGCTAGGCTATGGCGCTACATATTATTATATAATGTCCCACACCACTGGCATGGCTTGATAGCTTAAGATTGCTGTCACATGAAAATAAGGGAAAAGACAGGTTTCTGTCCTTTGCTTGAAAAAAAGTGGTTAAAGGGGGAAGGGGGGAGGGGAAGGCATTAGAGAACACTGGTTTTAAGATTCAGACTTCTAGGCCTTTCCAGATGGCACTGACAAGAAAACTGCACACTAACACTTGCCAATCAAACCTTAGCGTCCAGAGAACGGGTGAACATGTACAAACCTACAATTCTCAAGGATCATTTCTGCCTGCTTTAAAATATTCATACACCAGTCCCACCGGTTTCTGGACACCATCACCTCTTTAGTAAAAAGCTAGATGCTGGTCTTAGACTAGACCAAGGTACCAAAACCAAAAAAAAATTCAAGCAGCATTTTAAGACTAAATGTTCTAGTCTGGTTAAGCAGCACTCCTGAAGTTCCCCAGGTTTCACACATCATCCTGATAATGACATGTCATATTCTGATACTGACATGGGTGTTTTAGACAGGTATAGTTAAATCACATTACAGCACGGACTTCAAAAATTTGCATCTTGCTTGTACAGCAAGTCAGAATGGCTGGTGATCAACTTTGTAAGTTGACCACAAAAATAAAAGAGGGAGAGGGTGGCTTATTAGGTAAGACAAAAATAAACATAGAGGGGAGATAGAGAGACCTAGATCACTTTCCACTCCCTATGTAGACTTGTACACAACCAATGAAACAACAAAGTGGAGAGAGAGAGGCAGCAGAAGCCAATTTAGCTGCCCTGAGGATTCAGCTGCTTGCCGCTTGCCAGCACACCCATTTCAATTTGGAGTTCTAGGCTGTCACAGGCCACTAGGCTCATAGGCTGTTTCTTTTGCTGGTGGAGACAGTTCCTGTGACAGGATAAACCCAAACTCAAAACACCTATGCAGCATATAGGTATGCTGACCAGATCAAATTTGAAGTTTTAATGTATGGCAGGCACCAGCAGACTCAATTAAGGTACGCTGCTAAGCTAAATTTGCCCTGCCGCCCCTTGGCAGCAGGAAGTTTTCCTTTCACAAATTTCCTCTGTTGGAAAGCAGCAAAAAAAGCCTTCCAAAGACCCCTGGATGCCAGGCAGATGCAATCACTGAAGAAGGCTGCAGGGGATTCATATCGGTGATATTAGCTTCAGCAGTAAACCAAGACACCCAATGATAAAATCAGTTATTCTGACATGAGAAGTAGAGATGAATGTGTGTGATACTTCCTCTTCCTTGCATTCCACCAATAGTCCTCAAAGTACCACTAGAAAGAAGAGCAATCCAAGGCATTGAGATCAGCACAGGGATGTTAGCTAAGGATGCACCTGGAGTATGGTAGCAAGAACCATGCACCAGCATTGTCCAGAGGAGAGCTTTGCATCCTACTAGGTAGCATAAAATTTTGCACTGGTGGATTTTTCCTGTAACTAGCAACAGCCTCATGCAGTTAAAAAAAGAACTGGATGCTCTGGCCAAAACTGATGTCAGATATTCCTGTATCTTTGTTTCGCATCTCCAGTGGACTCTTTCTGTTACAACATCTGCTGGAAATATTTCCTGGCAGCTTAAGAATCTGCAGTTATTAGGAAACAAGACATAGTCTACTGTGTTAGAGCGAAGTGCTAACAAGACTGGACTTCTTTTTCAAGAATCCTTAACCTAAAACCTTACAGCTGCTCTAAAAAGCCTGAAGAATCTCCAAGTGAATTAAAGTAATTCAGCTTGTAGAGCAAGTTCATTTGAAACAGTCAATGTTTCTTCAACCTGCAAAAATTACGTATTACTAATTCTTAAAAAAAGTCCTGTGCAATAATGCCCAGATTTTTCTCAAACTGATGAGATAGCTCACCAGCTTATCAATAAAAACATAAAAGGCTGTTTTCTAAATCATAGGAATTTTCACCACTGGCATAAGTGAGAGCAGAAAATAGATACTACAAGATTTTGAAGGCTGTGTTAGGAGAGGATGAGAGCATTTCTACAGCACAGGTCATCTGATTAATATGATAGAAAACCTCATTAGCCCAAAATTTTATCATGGAATCATAGAATAGTTAGGGTCAGAAAGGACCTTAAGATCATCCAGTTCCAACCCCCCTGCCATGGGAAGGGACACCTCCCACTAAACCATGCCATCCAAGACTATGTCCAACCTGGCCTTGCGCACCGCCAGCAATGGAGCATTCACAGCTTCCCTGGGCAGCCCATTCCAGTGCCTCACCACCCTTACAGTAAAGAATTTCTTCCTCATATCCAATCTAAACTTCCCCTGTTTAAGTTTGAACCCGTTACCCCTTGTCCTCTTACTACAGTCCTTAATGAAACGTCCCTCCCCAGCATCCCTATAGGCCATCAGTGGGAGCTAACTCACTTCTTGGTTGAGGTTATATCTGGGAAGATTTTTCTGGTTTTGATGTTCAAAGCTTCCCCTGAACTTACATTATTTAATCCCTGTATTTTTGTTCTCTGTATCACTTTCTCAACTCTCCTTCCTAGAATCAACCAAAGCTGCTGATGGCCAAGACTCTCCTCCACACAACTGTCCACCAGATTCAATTAATAACTGTTAATGGAGAATTGTTTTTCCAAATAATGCAACTATGTGAAAGAGAAGTTGGAGCAGAAGAAAGAGGAGTTAAAAAACCCAAACATAAAGCTCTATATGATTCAAGAACATGACACCTCGATGGTGGCAGCATCTGTGGCTTAAGACTTTAGCAACTAGTTACTCAAAGGTTTACAATTTTTACCAAAACATCCTCTCACTTCATATGTCAATAAAACACAATGGAGAGTAACAAAATTCTTGGTCTTATAGTTTGTTTTTTTTTTTTTTTCTTTCTAAAGTTTTACTGAAAACACATTTCAGCCCCAGCACCCAAATTCCTTAAAAAATTAAAAAAGGCAATTTTGTGTTTCAAGCCTCAACCTCTGGTTGTTTGATAGCAATCAGAGGTCAACTCATTTTAAACTATTTGATCATGCCATTTTTCTTGACCATTTTTGCCTTAATTGCAGATCACATTGGCTGTAGCATAGTATTCTATAAATACTTGAACAATCTGTTCAATAGAGTGATAAAGCTAAGCAATTTAAAAAATAAGTTGAGCTATGTCACCTTCTTGTCAACTAAGCTACTAATTTAACTATATGTAGAACTCATATAATGAACTGGTATGCTGAGCCCTGAGTAGAATTTCTAGCTATTCTCTTTCAGTCCTCATTAAGGTGAGAGATGGCAGGACTGGCCATGTGTTCATCTACAGCCGGATATCACTGAGCTTATAACTAACCTGGCTAGAACTCATCAGCATTTAAGGAATGGAGTATTTCAGCAGTAAGTTAATCCTGCTTGCCCAAGATTCCATGTTTTACAGTTACTACTGTGGATGATAGTAGAGTTTTAATTATTATAGCTATTTACATATACAACTGCTGAAAATTGCTTCCTGCCCCCAGATTTTGTCCAGGCCATGATTTTTTTTAAATCAGCTCACTGACCTCCTCACCTTCATCCTTAAATGCCAGACTTTGTCAATCACTTCTACCTCCTACACCACATTCTCATTGCAAAGGGTAGCAAAGGCTTTCTTCAAAGGACCTGGACTATCTGCAGCTGCCCTTTCCCATCTGCCCTCTCTCATGAGCCAACAGAAAAGAGGTTTCTTTTCAAAGGCTGTATTCCCCTTGGTGATGCAAATGGACCACAAGGAAGCATGTTGACTCTCCAAGTCCAAAAACCCTGGGAGCAAGTCTGCAACAGTTAGCAAGTAGCTGAAACAGCAGTTTGCTAGCAGTTCAGCCCCCTGCTTCAAAAGAGCTTTCTTTTCTCAGGATCTTTTCCTAGAAACACCTGCTATAGCAGGTAACTTCTGGAAAAAAAAAAAAAAAAAAAAAAGAAAAAAAACACCAACAAAAAAACTTTCCTATTTGCAAAAATGCTGATTTAGACATCATAGAGAGAAGAATATCACATCATTATGAAACACACAGAAACATACAATGTCAACTATGTTTCTTGTAGCATTGACTGGGCGGTTATATGAAAAATGGTAATTTCAGAATTCAAAGAAAATAAGTATTTCCAGAACACTGTCTCCAGTAGATTTATGTCTTGGAGTCTTAAATATTGAATCTATGGAGATGCAACGTCCATTCAAGGCTTTTTCATTGCTGGTACCTTTAGAAGGGCACCCTACAGTGCAAAAGCTCTGCTGTCTAATAAGTTATGAACACCACCCAAAATTTTTCTCTCAGGCGAGGACTATTAGACCCTTCCTCTACTTGTCTGATTGCCTGGGGCTCACAGGAGATGAGTACCCTAAAACCAGTGTCCATCTGGTCAGTTTTGAACCCTAGTTTCAAAGAAATTTGTGCATAGGAGGAACCCACAGAACTAAATAGTCTGTGCAACTGCATGGGTATTTTTTCCCCTAGGAAACTAAGCTAAAAGACTAGCAGGTGTAATTTAGTTTGATTATATTGCAAAAAGAAAAGTCTTAATGTACAAATGTATTACTTGATAGAAGTCATTGTACTTTTCTGGACAGCTGTCCTTGTTGAGTTCTGTTTGTTCAAGGTAAGGACATGGCTTAAGTTTTGATGTATACCTCTTCTTTAAGGCATATCATAGCTGAAAGAATTCTAAGTGTTAAAGGATACTTTTCAAGTGGATTTTAATATTATATCAGGGCTGAGGAACCTTTTACTTGCTAGGCACAAAATAGACCTTCCCAAAGCATTTGTCAAGCACACTAACACATATCGTAATTCTAACCCATACTAACACAGAAAGAAGAGTATGACAACACAGGGCACAAGAAACAAAATCCGGGTCTGTGGCAAGCCCAAAGGTTTCAAATTGCCCAATGCTAAAATAAAATAACAATAAAAAAATCAGCCTTCCCAGGCCTGGGTCCCACAGATTTTCCTCTCAAAGGATTCCCCACCACTGCCCATCCTAAGTAACAACTTGCAAACAGGCTTTTATATTGCAGGAGTGACAACATGAATTAAAACTGCAGGAGTTAAAACACACAGGTTTAGTATTCTGACTGAAATTTTTCCATCTATTAAGTCAGTGCAAATTATGGACCAGTACACCTTTAACAGCCTAAGCTCAAAACCATCACTGTCTGAGAATTAACATTTTAGGGACTTAAGCCACCTTCTTGGTACCTTTTTAAAAGCTTGAAAAAAAATCTGTGCTAATACAAATAAGAGAACAACTCATTGGTTCGTGTTTAAGTTCTAAAAATGTAGACTTCTCCCTAAGTCACGGGCATGGATTTTGCTATTAGAGGCAGCCAGGAACTCCCCTCCAGTTTCAACCTTTCATGTCAAAAGATTCTTTTGCCCTTACATTTGAGAAATTCTTATGAACTTCTTGTTTCCATCCAGCTTTCAAAGCGTGGCATGAAGAAATTGCTGGAGATAAGGAAGTTCTTACACTATTACTTTAGTTCAGGGGGAAAGAAATGGTTGCAGCTTAACCTTAACTCCTTCCCTCCCACAAATACCATTTCCTTTCTGCTCTCAGAGTGTCTGCTGGGTTTTTACAGGACTCCCAATGACTGACTGAAAATTAATGTTTTAAAAGGCCAGCTCACCCTGCAGCCAACGCAGCAGTAGCGCACCCGTGTCCTGCAGGGGAACAAAGTCTTCACTTAACAGGGCTTCCTTCACACATCCTCAGCCTCTGTGTCCCCACACAGCAGAAAAGTTTCTTCCAGTGTTAGGATGCGCACACAGCCAAGACAGCATGAGCTTGCATACACAATCTGGTCTGGGTCAGCGCAGAGCTGCAATAGTCCACCCTTTCCAATACAAGAACCTCTTCCTGCTGCCAGTAACTTACAAAGTCATGTTATTTAAATAGTTTAAATCTGTCCTGAGGAATCAGAGTCAAATCACATGCCTGATGAGAACTGTTAAGACTGCACAAAACAGTCTTAATAAGAGTCCGTTATATGCTCAAAGTCCCACAAGTTCTTTAGCTGAAACAGCTCTAAGGGTAAGTTATTTACAGGAAGGCAATGCAAAACAACATAATCTTATTGTTTCCTACATTCTTCTGACCTTTTTTATCTCACTTTTTCAAAACAACAATCCATCCTGCCGAAGATATTCTTTTTCTACCTTTTCATATGACTTTAATCTCTATTACAGCTTCAACCCTGAATTTGCAAAGAAGGAAGGAACAGTATGTGAATGTTGCAGTAAGAGAAGCAATTTATGCGCAATGAGTATTAGCTTTTCTACACTGTTTCTGTGAGTGTGATAAGAAGTAGGCACCCATGCACTGTATGCTCAGAATGAAACCTTTCCTTAGCAAACAGAAACTGAAATGTTTGCCCAAAGGATCAAAGATTCACTCTGCAAAAGACTAATATTAGAGGGCAAGATAACCAATTATGTTTCTAGGCCATGTGCAGAGCTGAGTATTACATTTAACTCAGGTACAAATTTCATTCTTTGCCCCCTATAAACTACTGCAGCAACATAAACTCTGAATATGGGAGAGAGGAATGATTTCTAACAAGATCCGTATGTGAAAGTATAGGAAAATTCAGATACAAACCATCATCTAAGAATTTGTCATCAATATAGGAATCATCTTTCTGATGTTTTACCATTTTTTTGTATGCTTAAATGCAAGTAAGAGAAAGGCAAATTATGAACCTTAACAGTGTTTTTGCACCACTCAGCCTGTCTTATTTAAGCCAGAGAAACCCCTTGACAAATAAATTAGTAATCAAAGTCATGTTTGGCTTTTGCAACTTCATCCTATACATAGTAAACTGGTAGGTGAGGTATCATAATGTCTTAAAATACCACCACAGATTGTTTCTATCCCTTCCAGGATTTTCAGGCTCATCCTATAATCTATGCTTGCTAAATACATCCAGTGAACAGTTCTGTAATAAATATGGTAACATCTGGAAGCCTACAATATTCAGCACTCTTTAGTTAACATTTAAAAGTGAGGGCTGTGTAAAATTCAGGTGGAAGAGCACTGATCCATTACTGAAGATATCTCTATTAAGGAAATACAGAGGGCTATGCAGACACTGACAACTTTCCAGCAAATTGTTATGGTTATTACGATAATTATAATTTCCCATTTAATTTCACTCTTCAGAGTATATCTGTCCCATTCTTTTGGTTTCTCGTTCTTTCTCCACTCCCTCTTTTCTCCTTTTCAAAAAAAGGTAAGCAGGCCCACAGCTGGCCTAACATATGCATAATGTCCCCTCTCTAATAATGCCCCTTACATTAGTGCCAGTCAGCCTTTCCTAAAGCACTGAAGTAATTCTGCAATGCCCTTACTGCTGTGGAAACTGCTGAGCAAAATCCTTACACAATGGGTCTCCCTGGCATTCTTTAACCCTGTTTGTGATGATAAAGTCTCATAAATCTAGATAAATCTTTAATTATACCTTAGAAGCACTCCAATATTATAACTATGAAGTAGTAATAAAGAATACTCTGACAATTAGCTCCAGTAAGTCTACACTTTATTGAATAGGGGGCATTGCTTCTAGGGTTAAACTAGAGTTGTGTCATGAGTTCTTGTCATTATTTTTGGTTTTCCTTCACAAGCCCAAATTTTATAGGTTATGTATGTACAAAGCAGGTAACACCCACACTTCTTTTTTCAGGAAGTATTAATCTCCTCTACCTTTTTTTTTTTTCTGGAACATTTAGATTTCTTGGTATTGGAAAACCATTTTGCTTCTGGAAGAACTGAAAACATAAGTATATTTCTGCTATGAATGGTTCTTTCAAGTAGTAGTTCTTTTTTACCCCATCAATGGTTGAAAATTAGGGAATGTAGACCTCTAATTGTGTTTTTGGGGTTCTGGGGATACTGTCAGAAAATCAGACCATGCGTAACTGAAGGCTATAGCTTTTCTTTTAAAAGTCAGATACATTTGCCTGTTTCCTACTAGTACATGCAAGTTACTTATATCTTAAGCCAAAGCACACATTTAAACTTGTGTGGATAATGCTGAAAGAATAGTAAAGCCCTTTTACTTTACTAATTAAATCATCTTCAAAAAAATGGTCTAGGTAGTTACTGACATTATTAACAAGGGCCTTTAGCATGATTTTGATGTTTTTTCGATTACATCAGGAATCTTTTATACAGAAGCAGTATTTGATGAAGTGGGTTTAGCAACGTGAATGAATGCACTACCCTAGATTATCTCAGTATCTTCATAAAGAAGCCATCTTAGCTGTCAAAGAAGCCCAAGCAAGAGTGAAAATGACCTTCACTCACAGCTAAGCAAAAGGTCAGCCAAAAAGAATAGTGAGAAACATTTGTGGTTCTGATCCTTTGGGTTAGCTAGTGCCATTCCAAATAATGTATTGTACTGTATTTTAGCAGGTCAGTATTAGAGGTACATTAGGTTTAAGCCCCCTCCTCCCCAAATATTTTCACTTTTTTTTTAATTTACTTTCAGCAAGAAATGATGGCTTTCCTATTAGTATAAGGAACTTGCTGAAAAGATTATATGAATGAGGACTATATTTAAAACAGGTGCATGTCAAGATGAGAGACTTTTCTTGAAACAGTAAGAGAGGTAGCCAAACTACTTCTATTGGCAACAACCACACAAACTCTCTCAGCCTTTTTTCAAATGTGATTCCTAAACCTTTCTGTTTTTAACCTGGAAGAAATAATAAAACTGTCAAAATATTTACTTATAATGCCTGCCACCACCTGAGGTCTCAGACTGCTCTGTCAATATCCTATTAATTGCATTATAAATTTTATAGAGCTTAAAAGTATAAAAATTCCCATTTTACAGATGGGGAAATGGGAATATTAAGAATTCATGCACTTAGTCACACAGGAACTAGAAAGAAAAGGGCTTGAATGAAGATCTCCAATTGCCCAACAACAGAGCTCATTAGGTAGACGTCGAGCAAGGAAAAATACTGCATGTGTCCCTGTGATTTCAGTATTCTAGATATGAAATAGTTCGGTACTAACACAATAACAACACATTTCCATGGATTGCTCCAGGAGGACGGCAATTTGGAGCAAGTTGCTGTAACTCTCTGGCCAAAAGCAACACAAAGAGACTTCTGCAAAAATAAATTGTAAAATAACAAATGGTAACAATTTTTTTTTTCATTGAAATATTAAAAAAGAAGGCAAATAAAAGCCAAGGAGGATTATTAAAAAGCTACCCTTTCTTCATAAAAATTCAGTGTTGGTAAATACAATAGCCTGGATTTAGTTTGCATACGTTATACTAATCCTGGTCATACTTAAAATGGAAAATGGAGGGTATAAAGAGATCACATGCAAAGCACTCTTCTTGAGAGTTTTTAAAATTATAAAGAAAATCCAAGAGCACTCACAGAGAAGGAACTGTGAAAGGTGATATCCACTGATTCCAATCCACCTCTGACAGATGTCATTCAGGCTTTGAATTTGATTCAGTTTTATTTGTATCCCTTATATTTTAGCAGATCTGTATGCTTCAAAGGCAGCAGGATTTATTGCATTCTTTGGTTAGGCTTCCCCCCATTCACACTCTCACCATAGTCACCTCTCAGTCTGTGCAAATGTTTTGCAAAGAAGTCTCCTCCAGTCATACAAAAAACTAAGACTGTTAAAAACAAATATGTAGCAAGGTTGAGATCTCAAAGCACCTTGCAACAATTCACAAAATATTCTTTAGAAATCACCCTAGAAATGCTTTCTCTATATATGTTTTCAAAGCTTCCACACTGAATGAGGTCAGTTTCTCTGGGATAACATTCTTTTGGCAAAACTTGAAATCAGAATTTTGTGTTTTTAAAATGGGTTGCAGCAAAATAATTCACCCCAAAATGTAAATCTTAAATGAAAAAAAATCCTTCCGTTTGAAAACTGTTTATACTTACTAAAACCAAAACAACCCCCTCAAATTATCTATATAAATAACTGGATATAGTATCGGTAGCCAATATCCTGTCGAAGTTCTTTAGAAACTTATTTCCTCACTTGCTTTGTGATTTCATATTGTTTTTGTTCTCTCCCTAACTATAGTTCTGGGAATAGTTTATTGATTATGACTCATTGCTTGAAATTACATACAGATTTGGAAGTCTACCACCTGCTCCACTTTTGACAAGTGAATTCAAACTATATTAGAGTTTGAGGGAGCTCAAGGAACATTGTATGTCAAACTTTTGACACAGAGGCTGCTTTCTGCAGCTGCTAACTGCCCATAGGCTACACCAAAATTTCAGAGTTCAGTAAAATGGAAGTGCAAAGAAGTTCTGTTTGCTTCTTTTTATCTTATTATATTTTTTCAACAACATTTGAGCTCACTTTAGCATATTCTTCACTCCTAGTTTTTTTGTTGCTATTGTTTTCCTTTGATATATTTACTAATATATCATTTTTCTATATATATATATATTGCTATAGTATATTTTCAGATGCTTTTGAACTGATTACATCCAGCTTCATGTTGGATGAATTTCAGCTCCTTATATGCTCTTACAACACTTGGTACAAACACTGCTTGTGTGATCTAGGTTTTGGAGAATTATTTCCTAACCAGAGTAGGAATAAATGGATGTCTACAATTTCAGTTACTTTTATTAGGCTATTTTTATTTGAATCCAGCTAACTGGGCATGTTGTTCTTCGACCTCCAGCAACCCCACAACAGAAGGATCCTCTGAGAGACCAGGCAAGGTAGACAGCTGATCAATTTCCTCTCTTTCCAAAGCAGCAATACCAAAAGCCCATCGGTACCCTTTTGGGTCTTTGAAGTACCCCCTCCTGTGGTAGTCTATGCCAAGGATGTATGGAACCCCTGGACCAGTCACAATGGTGCGCTTTTGCCACTTCTTCACAGTCAGGCTGATTTCAGCCTCCAGTACAGTCTACTCTTGGATCCTCCTGTCACTCCAGAAATACAAATGGGTTCCACCCCTTGACAGCTTGATGGCATCAGGGTACACTGTGCACAGGTATCTACTACAGCCTTATATTTCTGTGGGACTGATGTGCCAGGCCATCTGATCCACACAGTACAGTAAATCTGGTTGTCCCCTACCTCCACCTGGCTGGAGGCAGGGCCCCTCTAATAGTCATCACAATGTTGGACACTTACATCTTTTAGAAAGGGATTATTCTTCTTTATCAGAGGAGCTGGAGTAAAATCAGCTCTTCCACTCCATCTGGGAACCTGCTCACCAGAGACTGAAGCTGCAGCTTTCATGGGATGATCATCCTTAACCTTTGTTCTCCTCTTCAATTCATGCACCCATTCCTCCAGAGCTGAGGTAGGTTTTTCATCCCACTTTCTCACGTCTCCTCTGTGATCCTGCAGGTAAAACCATAGGGTAGTCTGTGGTGTGTATCTCCTATATCTTCTCTCTCGAGCAGTAGGATGACTTTTGTTAATAGTTGAGATGTGGGTTGGTACAGGTAGGGAGCTGGATAGATCAGATAGATCATCTCTCAATTGTTTGAGATCCGAGAACAGTTTTTTACAAAAAAAAAGGCTTTTTTTTCTGAAATGATGGAAAGGGTGAGATTGTCTTCGAACTCTTGGAGCTGAGGAATCATTTCATCCGCTGTTGGTGATGCTACGTCATGCCAGCTTATTGATGCCAATGTGTGGGCATATGATGATGGTACACTCTGTTTAAATTTTTGCCGCATGGGTCGTGTACATTCAACTTCGTCTGGATCTATGGATGCATTCCCAGCATCCAGCCTATGGCAGATCATCTCTACAATGGCTGATTCCCTCAGAGAGTGGATGCCTTTCTCCTGAGTAGTCCACTTGACATAACATCATCCTTGTACAGAAACCTTTTTTTCACAGCTGCCAAGAGCCACCTCCAAAGGCTGAGAGACAGCTTTTCTTTTGCAATTGCTTTGTCAATTCCCCTTTACCTGGCAAGTGATCCCAGCTGCTTGGCTTCCCTACCTTCTAGTTCGTGACTGTCAGCCGCATTGTCCCAGCATCAGAACAACCAGGTGGCGTTGTGCTCCCCTGGTTGATGGGTAAAGTCTTTTTGCATATTCCGTAGCTCGGTTGAGGTTTGGGGTCAAAACCTCACCTCTTCTTCTTCCTCTTCCTCTGATTCACATAAATATAACTGTTTTTCAGATGCTGTCCTGTGTAGTAAGTGCATTGGTTCTTCATCTTTCTTCACTGTATGGGTTGCTTTTTGTGCCTCTTCTTTGCTTTTCCCCTTGCATACAGGGGCAACCGATACTGACAAGAATTGGTCCTTTGGTTTAGCTGCAGTGATTATCACTGTGGTTGGAGTGGCTGCAGTATCTGTTGTCGGGGTTGGTGTAGCCACTGTGCTTGGGGGCTGAGTAGCACGAGAAGCTGCACTGTCTGTTGCTGTCAGGGTTTGAGTAGCTACTGTACTTGTACATGGGGATGGTGTAGTTGCTGTGCTTGGAGTTGGAGTAGCTGCATTGTCTGTTGTAGTCAGAGTCTGAGTAGCTGCTGTAGTACTTGTCACTGGGGTTGGTGTCGCTGCTGTACTTGGAGTTGGAGTAGTTGTGTTGTCTGCTGCTTTGCCATCCAATCCAGTGACATCTTTTTCCCTTTGAAGGTGCTGGATAGCTTTGAACAGGGCTCTGTAAACACAGGCCAAGCCCCAGCACATTGCCATGATTTGCCCCTCTCTGGTATGGCCAGGATGACAATACACCTCATTTAAGTGTTTTACTAATTTTTCTGGATTTTGCACTTGTTCAGTGGTGAAGTTCCAAAGCACTGGAGGGGCCCACTGCCCTAGATACTTGCCCATATTATCCCCATACCATCCCCATACCCTGCCACTCATGACTGTTCAGCCTTGAGGAAAATCTCTTGGCCCTCCTGTATCGTCACCTAACACTAGACAAGACCCAAACCTGACTCTGCTTAACTTTCGAGATCAGAAGAAATGGCCATGGGTAAAACACACATGGTGATCCCCATCACAATCAGCAGGCAGGTCTCAAGGTTATCCAAAGGCCATTCAAAATCTTCAGAACTCACAAATGATGCTGTAAATAGTCTGGTAGGGGAGCTGGGAGATGTAAGGGAATGTCTCCTTCATAGGCTGACCACCCAAGAAGGAATAAAAAAGATGTGTAATTGCTAAACACTTCAGTTATATATCTCCCAAAGTATAGAGGTGGTGACCCCACTGGGAACACAAGCCAGATCAGTTTCATGATCAATGATTCTATTGTATTAACAAGTCGTTACCATAAAGTACAATGAAACAAGAACCTTAGCCCAAGCTCCCAGCCGATAAACACTAAAACAGCAAATACCAGCTGTAAGTAAGGTACAGTATGCTGATACTCCAAGGTCAAGAGCAACAACTTTGAGAGCGAATAAATCAGCATTATGATGAGTGACTATTAATCCAAAACAATGAATACTTATCACAAATACAATTAGACACACTCTGGTCAGATCTATCGTTATCTCAACCCTCTGTGTCCCGAAGAACCTTTGGGTGCCACAAAGAACTGTTGTGGTTTAAGGCCAGAGGTAACCAGAACCATGCAGCGGTTAGCTCACTCCCCCCACTTCCTCCCCCCCCCCCCCCCCCCCCCGGAGGGATGGGGAGGAGAATTGAAAGAATGCAACTCCCACAAGTTGAGATAATAACACAAACTGCTGCTACCACCAATAATAATAATGATAACGAGGGGAGAGAATACAACCGCTCACCACCTGCCAATCGATACCCTGCCTGACCTGAGCAGCGATTTAGCCCTTCCTGGTAACTGCCCCAGTTTATATACTGGGCATGATGTGCTGTGGTATGGAATACCCCTTTGGCCAGTTTGGGTGAGGTGTCCTGTCTCTGCTTCCTCCCACCTTCCCCTTCTCCCTGGCAGAGCATGAGGCTCAGAAAGTTCTTTGTCAGGGTAAACATTACTGAGCAGAAACTAAAAACATCGGTGTTATCAGCACTGTTCCTGGGCTGAAAGCCAAAAGCACAGCACTGCACCAGCTACTATGAAGGAGAAAAATGACTGCTACTGCTGAACCTAGGACACCAGGCTCAGCTACATTCCCCATTCCACACATAGTTTCTGCTTGAACACTGACAGACTTGGGGTAGGGCAAATCTTCTTTGCAGAGTTTAGTGGACTTGGTTTGGTTTTCTGCTTCCCTCCGTTACAATACAGACTGCCCACACCTGATAGTAGGATAAAGGGTAGAAAACAGTGCTATTACTGTAGGTATTAAAAGCTCTCAAAGTTTGATTGGTGCCTCCTGCTTACATTCCCAAGATTAATCCAAATTCCAGGTCCTATACCAGAAAAGAATCTCCCCAAGGTAGACAGGGAAATTGGGGTTAACAGAAGTTGCTCCTTTCTGTACTATTAGAATTAATTTCTTCCATATGTCTGCATTTTTCACGTACTAGTGTTTCGTGAATTTCTTTCCTGTAATATTTCCACCTTTCAGAACTGTGGCATTATTCTGTAGTAAAGGCTTTATAAGATGTATTTGTAATATAAATACACCTTTATTTACCGGCAAGCGCTATGTGGCCTATTGGGGTGAAGCGGTGCATGGAGAGGATGTTGCTTAGCCAACAAGGATCCTTTTTTCTCTTCAGAGGCTGTCTTTGCACCTTACTTCTGCTGGCAGAGTTCCTTCCCAGTTGGACACCTCTATGGACAGACCCAGAGAACTACTAGCACATCATTTGAGTCATCTCACACATCATCATCGTGGCTTGTCATTGCCACCATCATCACATAAGCACCCCTGCAGGCACCAGAAATCACTTATCATCTTCTGATCCTCAACTGAAAGTGGAAAACCTTCTCCAGGCTCCCAACACAATAAAAAGCTAATCCTCACAGTTTAAGATCAATTGTGGTTACAATAGGTAAGCTACAAGCACAAAGGTGGAATAAAACAAGGGCATTTTTTTTTCCCTTCCTTAACACTTACATTTTAGGAAGCTCAATACCTATAGTACTACATGTTTGCTGTTTGGAAGTGAAGCCACTATTAACTCTGAGACACATATTGACAGGTTGTCACCTTCCAACTACTTTCCAAACCACAGACCAGAGGTTCCAAAGAAAGCATTTTGCATGGGTGCTAAATAGACATTCCTGCCTTTCCAAATAGACCTGGTGATCCTAAAGCACAGGTATTCCAGATTTTGGGCATCTAGTTGAGACATGCCTATTTTTTGCCCTGAACCTCTCAGATTTGTTTTGTGTCCGTGATTTGAATACAAGATCAAGACAGATTCATGAGAAAGAACTATTAATGCAGTCTTAAAAAAGATTTTATCTATTACATTGAAAGTTAAAACTGAAAGTTAAATTAAAAGCAACAATGCCAATGATAAAAAAAAAATGTTGATAGAAATGTTAAATAGGACAATTTTACTGTAGGCAAGTGGTTTCCAACTTCAATTGAATTCCTAATTAAAGCCATGACTGCTATTTATTGTGCAATATGCTTATTTGGCGCTACAGCATCTGCTGCTTGAAAGCAGCGTTCACCCTCCTCTCCTGGGTTAATTTGAGTTCACCCGCCTCCCCTCAGTTCAGCACTGGCATTGGAGTCTCACAGAATGGGAATTCAGCACATTGCAGAGACTTAGCACCTATTCTAAAGCCCAAATCTTCTTTAATGAACACATTCTAAATACTAAAAAGCTTGTTTAAGAGTGACAAGGACAGTACATAGAGCATCAAGGTGTCTCAGTGCATGCCATTCACTCTGATGTGCATAGGCAGCATCCAAAGCTTGAAGTACTCTGTGAAGACAATTGGATGATTAAGGGGAGAAACCTCCCTTTGCAGCCTATAGTTCCCTCCCCACAAACACAGCCACCCTGAAAATAAAAGGCAGGGCAAAGTGCTTCCTTTTTCCCTGACTTTACATTTTCAGCACAGTGATTTATTACCAATGTGGCTTCTCTCCCAAAGAATCCTCTTGGAGCAGTACCACAAGATCCAAGCAGGAACAGGGGCTACAAGGCTGGGTGCTCCACAGACACAGGGCAGGATCTTCTCTTTTCTCTGCACTTCTTTTGGAATTTAAATGAACAGACAGAAACAATCGTGGGGTAAAGCTGGGGTCACCATGGGAGACACCCATTTGCCCACAGTCACATATGGAGGAAGGAGGCCACAAAGGGGAAAACATTGAACACAGTGGCCCTCCCCTGCTGATGCAGTATTCTTATCCCTTGACACACAGAGAAGCTGCGGAAGACAGTTTGGCAAAGGTGGCAGTTCCTCCAGGTAGACCCTGCAATCAAGACATGCCCAGTGCCCAGTTTAGCATAGTGACCTCAGGCTGATTGAGCAACTTCTCAGAGGACTGAGAAGATAAACTTCCAAATGCATATGAGCGAATACATCTTTTCTGCTGTGGCAAGAAGCATGCAAAGGTTTTTGCACTGTCCTCAGAGAGGTATAGCCAGCAGTGTCAGGCCTACGAGCCTTTGCAGAAGCAGAAGGAGGATAAGAAAAGAAGCTTTGTTAAAGTCATCCATGAAGATGCTGCATAGACAGCAACTGGCAAGATAGACACGCTTCCTTCAGTGCAGGTAGAGGAATTGAGAAAGCATCACAAAAGTTTTTATCTGAACCAATTCACACAAGCTTAAATTTTTCGGGGTTTCAGTTATCCAGAAGAGAGTACCAGTGCTGAACTGTCAACTGTTGGGGCCAGAAAAGAACCAGGGCTGGCTGGAGGAGATTAGAAGTTAACAATCCTATCTTTCCTCCCTCAAGTCCATGTCTTTCTCCAGGTGTTTGCACAACAGCACACAGCCCAGCAGAGCTGGGATTTCAGCCTTGTTAACTGCACAGCCATGCACCCCACTTACACTGCTGAAAAAGGCAGGGACAAGCTTTATGCTATAACAAAGATGTTGCTGAATCAAAACTCCTCCTGTATAGCCAATCTTTTGCATGTCCTTCAAGGTGCTAATTCTGGTAGTGGATTTTGTTGCTTATTTGTTGGTTGAGGACTTATGTAAAGCATCTAGTTCTCCACATGACAGCCTGGAGGTCCATTTAGCTGCTCTGTCCAGGGCTGGCTGTACTAGAGCCAACCATGAAGCAGATCAAAGAGATGAAAACCTTTGCACAAAGAGCATGCTATTGCCAAGGACTATAGAGTATGACTGAAGCATTAAAGAATTTTTGGTGACTGTTTCAGGGAGGGAGAGAATTATATGTTAAAACATTAGAATTCTCTTCCAGCATAGTTTAAATTGCTTCACAATACTGATTAAAATAACAGAACATTATAGCTTGCTTAACTAAACATTATATTTCCAAATCCATTTTCAATTGTTTTCCTTCAATTTAAACATTTTGAGCAATTTTATTGCTATTCATACCTGCTCGATTTTTTTTATTAGAAATTAAAATGCATATTTTTTATCTAGGTTCCCAAGTGCTGGTGGAGTTAACTCTTTCAGATCTGCAGACTGAGCACAGGAGAGCTACCAGTAGCACAAAAATAGTTTCTGTCCATTAGATTAAAATATTTATACTGCAAGATACTTATTTGCAATAATTGCAATTGAGATGAGAAAGAAATTAACAAAGGAGGTAGAAAGAAGGAGGGAGGGGAGGCAGAGGGAGAAAGGTGGAATAGAGTAAAGCAAAGGGTAAAACTGACAGCTTCAAAATTAACATTCCAATTTTTTTATTCATATCCTTTCTTTACATTTTGAGGGCTTCTCTCCTTATGCCCCAATTTGTAGGAAAAATAAAGCAAAAAATACCCAGAAGTTTTAAGAAATAAAAAAGTGAACTAATTGTGATTAAAGCAGAAGTATCTCTTACACTGTGAAATAACAGTGAAATATAAATACACCCCTGTAGCAAGACAGGCACCTAGAGTTCTTCTCATAGAATGAAGTAATAATTACCAATACTGAAAGACAGCCAGCCTTGTCTAGTGTCAAGCCGAACATCAGTTGAAAACCCCTCTTTTGGCTTCTCACCTCCCACATTTCCTTTTCCCCAGCCACCTTCTCCTTCTCCCACTCCTTCTCTGGAAGGCTTCTCCCTGATGGAACAAGCTCAAGCCACCACCCTACATAAAGTGGGATTCCCCTGAGTATCTGGGTAAAAACCTTATAACTGGCCCCACCACACTAATACCTGAACATTTCTAATTTCTCAAGGTCAACAGGGGACATTCAGAGACCAACAAGTGTTGGTAACAACATCAAAACATTAACACAACTATATTCTGATATAAATAAAACATTAACATGGTAATTTCTAGTCTATAACCACCTGGTATCTTTTCCCAAGCTATATAGGTAGTTAGGTTTAACAGTGCAAAGCAACTATT
This sequence comes from Myiopsitta monachus, assembly GCA_017639245.1. Classification (NCBI taxonomy): domain Eukaryota; kingdom Metazoa; phylum Chordata; class Aves; order Psittaciformes; family Psittacidae; genus Myiopsitta; species Myiopsitta monachus. Next base: position 91,105,394 of record CM029941.1, read on the forward strand.
ATAACATAGCTGAATTAATATCACCTTTTCCCTGTTTGATAGTTCAGAATCAAATAATAAATTATGGAAGTCCTTTAGAAACTGTCCCTTGTGAAATAGTTCTCCTGAATCCATGCTCAAGTAGTAAATGCCTTTCCATCAAGTTCTCCTGGCTTCTATGTAATTCAAGGCTACTCAGTGGCAACATCTCAGCCTAGACAAGTGTGACCATCAAATGGCTCTGATCTACTTTCCGCTTGCTGTCACTGACTTTGTATCTTCTCTCCCTAGATATTTCTCTCTTAACACTTCTGAGATAAAGCAGTATATTATTCAAAGGTAGTTGCTACTGATCTTTTGTCATACAGACAAAGAACAGGAAGAGAAACGCTGTTTGTTCCAAGATAAAAACCAAATCAAGCCACAAGAGTTTCCTGCAAGACTGGTACTTGATTACTACTTGAATTTTTTTTTTTTTTTGTCTTTTCAGGCTCATTTGTCAAAAAACACATACGTGTATTCCTCTGCGCTTCTCAATAATTTTGGCATCGCCTTCAAAGAAAAATTCATTTCATGAACACTAACATATACATACATAATTTGAAAGAACTATGGGGAAAACAAGCAGCAAAAATATGAGCAATATCAGTTAATGAAAAGCTTGCATTTTCAAACTAGTGTTTGGCTAATTAAAATTGAATTAAGTGACTACAACATTAACTATGTCAACTATTTAGCATAAAAAGTTGTTAAATATATCATATTGTATGTAGGAAGATCCTTGCAATCTTTAATTGTAAGAAACAGTCGTGTGCTATTTAATTGCACAACTTGGTTGGATATAAAATTCAGCCACATGCATTATATTTAGTAAAATATTTTAAAACATGCTGGTTTTAAGATTGTGGAATTTAATGGACAGTTTAATAGAACTGAAGCACATTCTTAATTGCATAATTATTTTCATTTTCAAAGTCCAGCTAACAGCATAACAGGTCTTGTTTTTACAGTCTAAGAGATCAAGTTAAGTGCTTTGAATTCACTTACTAAGAGATTATTTTCAATTCTTACTTGAGTCATTTTTCCACAAAATTTTTGTCCAAAGTTAATTCAGCATCAGACTACACAAAAATCTCCAGTTATTTATGGAATATACATTCTTATGATCATACAAACATAAACATATACAGAAAACTTTTTGGCAACACTGGAAGTTGATGCTAACTTTATCATAATTAGCATGTTTAAAAGACTGGAACAAAACCTGACAAGCTTGAATAGGTCCAAAGAGGTGGGTTTTTTTAATATAATTATTGCCATTAAACTTCTGACATGGGGAAATCTGAATCCCTGTTTTTCTTTCATCCACAAGGAGATCGTTCTATTTCATGCAGCACAATATCGTCTTTTGTTTTTACAATTAGACGGGTTTCCTGTCCTATTCACCTCCAAGCGTAAAAAGGCAGTTATTAGCTTTTCCAAGACCATGATACAGGTTGCTATATATAGACACCATCACCAGTCAGGGTAGGTACTAGGGTAAAGAACTTCCCAGAAATAAAAACTCAAGTAATACTCAACATTCATTAAGGTAATTATTTTAAAAGTGTTCTCCACTCTACTAATAGTGTGACTCACCAATAGCTCAGTTCCTTGTACTGCACACATTGTTAAAGGACAGAAGAACAGCACTTACAGCAGTGAGGAGAGCTCTAGTCTGAGTCTCCTCAGACTAGTCCTCCTCCTCCTAGTCCTGCAGTCTGAGGACCACTGAGACTCTCAGCTCAGGTCAGCAGCATTTCTTTTCTTGGTTTCACATAATTCCACCTGTTCTCCCTCATTATCTATCAGGAGTTTGCCTACCAGTGTAAAGGGCAAGTTGCCTGACTGATGCAACATGACGGAAAAAGAAACACGCTTTCCATAACCAGGACAATAAACAAAATCACTGAAGTTAAATCTCTCTAAATTGGAAATTTCCAACTTTTGGTGTTTGGGGTTATTTTTTAATGCAATCCTAAGTGGTAGCAAGAGTTGTTGTTCTTAGCTCTTCATCCAGCACTTCAATGTAAATCATCACTAACTCGTTTAAAAGCCACATTTTATGACGCATTCAGCTAGAGTGTAGTTAATCATCTGGACCTAGCCCAGAAAAGGAATCAGTGATTTTAAGAAAGTTAATAAATAACAGAGGAAAAGCAGATGAAAGAGAGACTAAATCTTCCCTTCATTTATCTTTATAAAGAAATTCACAAGGAAAAAGATGTCACAAAGCTTTGGCACTAGTGCAAATCGTGCATCCAGCAGCCCTTACACTGAAAATCAGACATATCTAATGGATGCCCAAGGCCATACCAAAATATAGTACAACCACAGGCACCCTGTATGTATATCCAGCTCTGGACCCATTTTTTAGGTGTTCTTTTGGCAGCACTGCTACTGAAATGGACACTCAAGATTATACCAAAATATGGCGTACATCTAATTAAAGCTGTCTTGCACTGATGTTGCAGCTCACCTGTCCTTAATCTCAGGAGGTAAGAAGCTTTCAGGCTTATTGCAGTTGCCACACTTTTAGATTCAGTCTCTCAGAGGTTATCAAGTGAAGCACCTTAAATAGCACAATTAAAGAGCCAAAATAAAGGACTTAACTTCACGGTGTACAATTCACATACAAGAAAGGAAATTAATGAAAAAATACAAAACAGGAAAGAAACTTAACTACTCAGGAGAAGCACATAAAGTCCCTACTTTAGCCAGGGCATCTGTGACACTGGTCAGCTCATGGAGCTAGCAGACCCATCTGCAATCACTCAATGCCTTCCTGAACTGCCAAGCTCCCTTTCTTTCCTAACACAGATTTAATCAGATAGGGTGAATATTACTCTGGCAAATCCTACTGCTGTTATTCTGCATGATCTCCTTTTGGGTTTGGGTTTTGTGGTGGTTTTTTTTGGCATTAAATACCTTAAATTGTCACTTTCTCCCTCTCAAGTTCCCCTGATTGTCATGTTAAAATCAAACAATGCACATTGTTAGCAGACTAACACACAGGGTCCTGGATAGAGTCACACAAACAAAATTAACTATCAAAGTCTAGTGCTCTTTATACCACTTGCTGAACCCATTCTACCTTAATCAGTCAAAGCTTTGATTCCACATTTCAATTCAGTTTCCAAGTTTTGTAAGGAATACGAACATATGAAAGTTAATAATTACTGGGGAAACCAGTAGATTTTATTGCCATTCTTTGTAGACAGGGTGATCCACTGGATGAAAATTCTTTTTTAAAGTGCTGTTTTGTGATCATCTCAATTTGTTTTATATTCATTCTGGCATTAATATTTATCGTTTCTGATGAGAATTAATATAAACAAGTATAATCAAGATTATTTTAGCACCCTTATTACACAAATGTTTTGCAGTAATTTTATGAAAGAGGAAAACATGGTTGTATATTTATTCAAAGCTACAAGTATCACACAGGCCGGTCATCTTAGTAGCAACCTTACTAGTTTTATAGCTACAGCTATAGTTAGAGTTCAGCAGCAATATTAATGAACTGGAGACAGTCCAGTGGTCAGGAGATGTGTGTCGTGGTTTAAGCCCAGTCAACCACGAAGTTTTCTCCCTCCCTCCCTCCCTCTCTTTCTTCCCCCAGTCCCGGGGGGATGGGAAGGAGAATTGAAAGAATGCAACTCCCACAGGTTGAGATAAGAACAGTTTAGTAACTAAGGTATAACACAAATCACTACTGCTACCACCAGTAATAATACACGAGAAATACAAGGAAAGAGAATACAACTGCTCACCAAGCCTGACCCAGCCAGTGCGCCTCGCAGCAGCGAACCCCGCAATACACCACCACACCCTTCTGTATCTCTCTTCTCTGTTTTCACATCCTGGGCATTATGTGCTGTGGTATGGAATAACCTCTTTGGTCAGTTTGGGTCAGGTGTCCTGTGTCTACTTCCTCCTGGCTTCCCCTCCTCCCTGGCAGAGCATGAGGCTCAGAAAGTCCTTGGTCAGACCAAATCATTACCAAGCAGTAACTGAAAACACTGGTGTTATCAGTGCAGTTCCCAGGCCCCAAATCAAAAACACAGTGCTGCACCAGCTACCAAGAAGAAGAAAAATGACTGCTACTGCTGAACCCATGACAATGTGAGAGGCTGAGGGTACTAAATCTGTTCATCCTGGAGAAGGGGTGGTTTAAGGAGTATCTAATCACTGTCTTATAGTAGCTAAAGCAGGGTTACAGCCGGACTCTTCTCAGCAAAAGAACAAGATGCAGTGGTCATAAGTTGCAGCAGGAGAAATCCAAGTGGTTTAAAAAAAAAATAATAAAGTATCACAGCAAGAGCATTTTCACAGTGGGACACTTTGCCCAGAATCTCCACCCATAAGAATTTTCATTTTTTGTCTGCATAAAGAGGACAAACATGGAGCAACTTCCTCTAATTTATAGGGCCCTGTGTGGAACATGGACTGGCTTCTCAGCCTCATAGGCCCCTCCAACCAAAACTATCAATTTCCAGTGAATGTGTAAAGCAAAGTAGGAGAGAGCCTGCACTTCTGTTTTGCATGGGATGAATCCAAGCAGCCAACAGAAGCAATGCCTCCTAAAGCACTTATTTTCTTCAACAAAACAGCTGCCATTTTTAAATATCAGACACATAAGAAAATGTTTTAAAAAGGTAACAAAGAGATGAAATTTGTTTAGTCATAGCCCCTGCCCTTCATATTTTAAGAAGTAAAATGCCTCCAGAGTTTATGTCAATCTGAAAGAGATCTTCCTAGCTAATAGAGGCTTTTTCCATGACTCTTAGGTGCAAAAATATGTTGGCAGCAAATGGCAGGAAAGGACCTTTCACATCCAACCGTGTTTCTCTGGTGGGACACAAGAGACAAGATTCAATGTGTTTACTTTAACAGTTACTTTGCCTTACATTAATAACCATGAAACCCCTAGGTCGTTCATCCTGAAATTGTAACAAATACAGGATAATTACTTAAATTAAAAAAGCTTCCTCCAAAATGGCATCATATATTTTTAAGTCCTTAGCTATAATCTTTTAGTAGAAAGATTTTTTGTTATGAGGCAGATGACTTTGTTGGTCATTCTTATGCTAATCTCATAAAACAGTTTTTGGTTTTTTGCTTTCTAGTAGAATATCATGTCCTTTGGTCTAACCCTGCATTCATTATCTCTGCTGTAGTCTGTGAACAGATTGTCATTCAAGCTTCTGTTCTTGAATGTCTCGGTATATCCAGGTTAATTCCTGGCTCTCAAACAGAAAGAAACACGCTGCAACACGGATCAAAGCAGGTACTTATGCTAAAAATCATCCTGCAGTGGGAGCTAGGGACATTTAAATTGTCAAGTGAAGACAGAAGAGCCACATTAGAAGGCTGCAGCCCAGAATAACTAGACTCTCCCTTTACCTCTGAGGGTAATGGCATTAGAAGCACATATAGCACTTTACCAGTTACCAGTCATTGCTCCCTCTGAAGATCTGTTCCTTTCACTTGAATTACTAAGAAGTTTACAAGCCAGACATTATATGGTAGGAATCTTTTCTAAAGATTCCTTTGGATGAAGAAGGGGTTGCAAAACAAATAACTTTTAAAACATTTTCTCTAGTTTTGGGGTGTTTTTTTTCCTTTGTCTGAAACAGAAATGTAAAAGTTACTAGCAGAAAATAATCTGCTTCCCCCTGTCAGATAAAGTTCATGAGTTATGTTTATCATAAATGAAGAAAAGACTTGATGAGAAGCCCTTGCACACAAAAGCTTCAAGAACACAATGAATAATTTTTTTATTAAATCTTTGATATGAAAATTTTGGAAACCCATTTACAGCCAGGAAAAAAAGAAAAAAAAGAAAAAAGTGATTCAGTTCTTTTATAGCATGAAAAAAGTGCAAACACAAGGAAAGTCATTTCCATTATTATATAATGATATAGTTCTTTTAGATGAATATTACAAGGCAGGAAAGGGGAAAAGGTCAGCAAGATGACTAAAGATGTTAGCAAGAGTTTAAGTATCAGTACTGCTTATTACTGCTCATCATTAGCATCAGTATTACTTACTTCCAATCAAAACTGGGAAGTCTGAGTTGGCATTGCAGAAGAATCTGTATAATTATATTCTACAGAATATGAAAGAAATGAGACTTCCTCATCCTCTCTACGTCAATGCCAGAGACTTCTGAAGTATACAAGCTGTAAAGCTGTGTTCAAGGCTGCAACAGTAGAATGGCAGCAATGTATAGCTGGAAAAGTTGCACTCTCTCATGCAATCAGCTTTGTCAGTCACGCTGTACTACTAGTGGACAGAACTTCTTCTAGATCAAGACAGATACCAAGTTTTACTTCTTTATACCCTCCAGGGTGGTCTTGTGTCTTGTATCACTTCCATGATGTGAAGTATGTTAGTGAATAATGCTTTAGTCAGTCCTACTGAATGCGTCTATGATGAGAACACAGGAAATAGGTCTTCATACTGCATCTAGCATGGAGCACTATAGTTTGGTACTTCATTCTGATGGTATTATCACTGCTGGAAATTCTGAGTTGCAAGGTAAGAAAAAGTCCTATTTAAAGTCCAATGCTTTGGACTCAACTCCCCAGTCTTGACACTTAACTGTGGTAGAACATGGATTTCAATAAGCTGGATATGCTGTTTGTAAATTAAATGATACATTCTTCCTATGTGCAAGACTGGAATAGTAATTTCAGTTCCTTACATGAATAGAAAGCTTGTCATGTATAACCAGAAGATGTTTATTAATATAGTATTCTATTTTTAATTGCACACTATTCAACTAGATGTAACTCTAATGCATCTTTGGCATCTAATCCACATCTCTTTCTTTTCATCTTCAGTATTTCCCCTTTTCATTTTCAGAATACACCTCCAAAAGAAGAGGTGATGGAACCCTTAAAACAATTTCTGTGATTTGGGAGTGAATCACACGGGTATGAAAACTGTAATTAGCTTTCGTAATGTGCCCGTAAATCAGGCAACCATACAACTGCCATTAGGCTTTCTGAGATGTGTGGTTAGGTACAAGGGAAATAATCTTAGTTTCTCCTAGTCATCACAGCCACTGAAGCACAGCCTGCTGAAGTGTTTAGTCCTCTCAGTTTTGCATTAGCATAATGACTTGGATTTCCTGATACTCTAAGGATTACTTTCATCAGTGTGACCCTCCTGCCCGTAGCTACAGGTAAGGCTGCAAGAGATCAACTGCCTTTTAACTAGTGCCCTCTGGTGCAGGCAATATCCAACATTCATGTCCAAGGAGGAGATAGGATTTGTGGTCCAGTAAGCAGCTGTTTGGCTCTAAGATCTGACTAGGGCTGAGTGACCTTGAAGCTTAGAGAGGTTTACAAAATGTACATATTGCCATATCTAGCTCAGGATTTGCCCTTCTGCTTGAGCTAATGAGATTAGTGTTAGCAGAATTTCCATATGTCCATAAGACATAACTCCTTTTTCAACATAGACTTTTCAAGTATTCCTATATAGCTTAAGGGCTATGACTTTATTGCCATTCAGCTTTGTTTCCTATTAAGAACCTAAAGTTCATAAGTCAATAAGTCATATTAAATAGTAGAGTAATATTTGAGATGTTTTTGAATATGGCTGCCTGCATTCAAAACCACTTAAATACCTGTTTCTTTGTTACTTCTTCTGGAATACATCTTGGACTTTTCTGACATCCGGGTTATGCTGGAGAACTATTCATGTTGAGTAGTTTTGTATTGTAGAAGGCTTGCCTGCCAATACAAAGTCTGTGTAGCTGCACGACCCCTTGGAAGACAGCTTTGGCTCCACAGGATACTGCAGCAGAACAGATGATGGCTCTGAAGCAGGGATGTAAGGAGAAACACGTCAGAAAAAGGTACTTCATGACTCTGGGTGCAGTTCTGCAAAGATCTTACCTGGGGAACAAAACCTACCCTAATCATTGGCTCTTGATACCACTTCAGCGCTGCTGCTCACTCACCCTGCAGTCTGGCTCTAAAGAAATCTAAAAAGCCCAGCTCCTCTCTGTTGCTGGCAACATCAAACAGGACTCAAAAAAATTCAACTTGCCCAACCCTGGATTCACTCTGTTAAGTGCCATTGTCCCTTAGACACTTTTGTCCCTAAATGACCCTTTTCCCCTGCATGCAGTCCCTCCTGCCTGGTTCTCCCATCAAAGATGCCCTTAGTAAGCCTTCAGATCCTGGCTTACGCCTCATACTTCATCACATTGTGTACTTCTCTGCCAAGCAGTGATGCTACAAAGGAAGGGAGACATATAAAATTCAAAGGATCATGAAAAAAATCAGTTCCAGTGGACAATAAAATTCATAGCTATGTAATCACTGTATGGCATCACTACAGGGCACAGCAAAGGTTATTTACTTGCCTTAATTAGGTAATTCCCTACTTCAACATGTTTACTTTTCTTGTAAGTTTATTCAAGTCTACTTAATTTTGTTCTTTTAGGGATAACTACAACACTCTGGTTATTTCTTTTATCCCCAAGTTACCAAAATATACTCTCAAATTCAATTGTATTTTAACTCAATATTTTCATGGGAATGTATGAGCTTCTTGTATTCCAAAACTGAATTCTGTTAATGTATATCAAAGGCAAATTTCATTTGTAATTTCTTTACTTTGAAGCTGAAAAAATAGTCTGTTAAAGATCCTATTATGAAAATTATTGGCACTCATCTGCAAATCTCAGCTTGATATTTCTGACTAACTTTTTAACTTCCCAACAGTTGAATTCTAAAAAAATATTTTGAGATACAAGCCATTTTTCACTCGCAGGTAGGTGACAGGAAGTTGTTCCCAGGTGCAACTGTCAGAGGCAAGGACAAGTACCCCCTCTCCCCCATATCACTTTTCTCTGTCTCAAGTAGTTTTCTGATTTGGATACCAATTGAAGCACTCAGATCCTATGTTCCAAGTGCATTTGCCCACTAAAGAACATGGAGACTCCCTATTGCATCTTGGTTGGGACTATCTGAGCTCCTGGAGGTCACCACAACTCTGCTTGTCCTACTGAAAGTAGGCAGTACTATGATCATGTTCCTCATCCAAGATCTGTAGCTTCATTTCTACTGAAGGTGGCGTCATGGGTTTGGCAGCAGCAGTCATTTTTCTCCTTCTTGGTAGCTGGTGCAGCGCTGTGTTTTTGATTTTGGGCCTGGGAACAGCGCTGATAACACCAGTGTTTTCAGTTACTGCTTGGTAATGTTTTGGTCTGACCAAGGACTTTCTGAGGATGTGAGGGGCGAGTGAGTGAGCGAACTGCCTGAGAGGCTTAAACCATGACAGGTGGAAAGCAGGAGGAGAGGAAAAGCACCAACCTGTGATGCTAGCAGATCATCAAAAGCAGATTGCTTGTTCTAAGCAAGTGGTAAGGTGAGGGGAAAAAAATTTTCCATGACCATGGAAATGTGAGCCCAGCACCTTCAAATCCATATTAGAATTTCCAGTCACCAAGATGTACGGATGCTGGGGAAGGACTATTCATTAGCAACTGTAATGATAGGACAAGGGATAATGGGTTAAAACTTAAAAGGGGGAAGTTTAGATTGGATATAAGGAAGAAGTCCTTTACTGTAAGGGTGGTGAGGCACTGGAATGGGTTGCCCAGGGAAGTTGTTAATTCTCCATCCCTGACGGTGTTCAAGGCCAGGCTGGAGAGAGCCTTGGGTGACATGGTTTAGGGTGAGGTGTCCCTGCCCATGGCAGGGGGGTTGGAAGTAGAAGACCTTAAGGTCCTTTCCAACCCTAACTATTCTATGATTCTATGATTCGATGTGAAGTCCCTAAGGAACCTATAGGACAATCTTATTCTCTAGTATTTGGTTTTGGACCTAAATTTTGCAGTGGGAATACAAATTTCTTTGGAAATTAAAAAATAAGGAGTTTTTTTTTAATCCTTTCAAAGATGTCTGCATGGAATTAGAATCTACCTTCCCCCCACCTTCCATCTAGATATTACATTAGTGGAAAGGCCTGTTAGATTATTGGGGTCTAGGGGGATTTTTGGTGGATTTTGGCTGCTTTCAAAGGGACAGCCTGCTATAACAGGTGCATTGCAGACATGGGCTGCATAAGGTTCCCTATGTTGCTCTGCCAATGCTTTTCAATTATGATCTACAATAACCCTGCTACTCCTGTGTGGGAACTCCCCTCCACTGCAATTGCCAAGGTTATGAATTATGCCATTGTGTGTTGATTTGGACAAATGTCCACTACTGGCTAGGTTGACACCATTGAACTTGGTTTGCAGGTAACACAAGCCAAACCTTGGAAGGCTCAGGCTGAGCACTTAACTCACTGTACAGTCTTTCTCACAGCTTTTCTTTTTTATTCAGTCACACATTATGTACCCTGACTCCCATGTAGAAGATTTGTGGCAATTGCATGATGTATGAGGTGCCATTTGTAAAATATTATTTAGTGTAAAACATGATGTTTTTTCTGTTGATTTACAATTTGGATTTATAAATCTGCACTTCTCACAGTTTGAGTTATATATCTTGCCTCTGATTTATAAAACTCACCAGTAAATCTTTAGCAGAAAGTTTTGATTCAGAAATCATTATTTTAAACATTAGATTTAGCTAAAACATTCAACTGCTTTATAGGTCACGAAATGGATTTACATACCGCAGTCTGGATTTACAAATTCTACAGCAGATTTACAAATCATGCCGAGGAATTCCTAATAAAATGCTTTGATTTATAAATCTTCACTTTGTACTTAGGATACAAGTGACTGATTTATTACTCTGAAGCTATACAATAATGATTTAGTTTGTAAAATCCTACTTTAAGTTAAAGTTCTGACTTATAAATACTGATTAGGTTTACTGCAGAACAGGCTACAAAAAATAAAATTGTTTGGTGCAGGGCTGTTTAGCAAACAGCTCCCTGCACATATGAAAGGTGAGATATTTTGAGAGGTCATAGTTAACCAACTGATCAACTAACAGGGCAAGTAAAGAAAAATTGGGATAAAGAAACTATTTCTTACTAATAAGCCCAAGGTTTCAAGATGGAACATTTTGACTCCCCTGTCAAAATCATTTCTCACTTCAAAAAGCTTTCTGTAACCCAAATCTCACCCCCCAATTACAGTTTGAGTGTTTCCAACAACTCCAGGAGTTATGGAGACTTCTGAACGTCATGAGTAGTTTCACTAAACACTGGAGAAAATTTGTTCCTCTCAAATGAACTTGATGGTTGCCAGTTTTTAGGCTCTGATCAGATGTCATTTATTTGCACCATATCAGCCGAGATGTTTTCAAGTATTCAAAACCAAGTAGGCAAACTGGAAAGTGTAACAGTGAAGGAGACCTCTGCAAATGACTCACTCTTTGATGTGCTCAAAAACACTTACGTGACCAACAGGGCATTTAAATATTTTAAGTACTTGAGAAGCAGTTCATCATTAATACCCATCAAGGACTCAGAAGAGATACCAGGTACAGACAGAATTGTCAGATAGTATAAACATAAAATGCAGTAGAATAGAAATTAAACTGGCAGTTTTCAGTAAAAGCCAAATTTCTTGGAAATGTTTGGTTTTTCTTTTGAAATTATGAACAGAGTTTTTAATCCAAAATGAAAAATTCAAGTAATTACCTGGAACCCCCCTGAAGTAACCCAAGGATCCCGACAAATTGTGGGACATAGTGTCAGCATTCAATCGTTGTAGATGAAACTACCTTTCAAAGCTCACTTCATAAATCTTCAAGAAATATGAGCAGGCTGGAGAACCCCCATTGATCTGAAAGGGATTTACTTTATCCAGGTAGCTCTATTAGCTAGAGGGTAACAGCAACACTGATGCTGACAGAAGTTCTCTCTCTCACACAGCTGGAATGGTTTCATAATACAAGGTTGCTGGAGCACAGGGTTAGAAATCATGATTATTGATTTCATCCTTTTCTCTATCACTAGATTGCCAAGACCTAAATCTTTCAAGGTATTTGGGCTCCTAACTTCCAATGAAAGCTAGATATTTACTTAACTCTGAGGGTCTGAAGTTAAAGGTGTCTTAAGATTCTCTCTTCCCTCTTTGTCCATGTGTTTCCACCCCTAGGCAATGGATCTGACCACAGCCATGTGCTGCACCAGCGTACTGGATGCAGTTAGAGACACAGCCGGGCAAACATTGTTCCTCTGTTCTCCCTGCTCTGCCTCCCACCTTCTTAGACAAATATCCAAGTTATGTTACATACTCCTTTCGGAAATGTAAACAAAATGCATGCGAACTACACTGTTAATCTTGAATGTTTCCTTTTATTCAAATAGCATGTGAGAAACTAACAGCATGTCTAATGATGGATATGCTACAGACAGTATACTTGACTTTTTAAGATGTAATGTTTAAAAGCTCTGTTTATCATCTTAAAATGGAGATTATATTTTTAAGAGCTATAAAATCTATGGATGAAAATGATATAACAGAATAAGGTATTTTTTTTTTATTACAAAATTATTATTGTCAGTTTTCTGAAGCAATTACATTTTATTTTGCTGACAGATTTTTGGAATTGAATAGGGAGATAAGATTGAAGCCCTAGAACTTAACAAATAAACTACGGGGCAGCCGCATCTGTATGCAGCTACATGCGCACACATGCAAGCAGTAGGTGTCATTGTACATAAACTAGGTATCCGCATATCTGGCCAACTTGCCAGGAAATACCATTCCATAATTCATGATCCTGGGAGTTCCGCACTAGACCTGCTTTTGATCAATGATTAGCCAGGCTCCCATACAGCCCAGTTGTACTCTGTCATAAGCACCTGACATCACTGGGAGCTCTGCCTCCTTATGGCATGGTTAAACGGCTCTCCTAGTACAACGCCAGATTTGTACCATGTTTGACTACTCGCATTTAGTTTCTGGACAGGTAGCCTTTTACTGTAATTACAGTAGTAAAATTTTTTACATCTCTGCTAATCATTTTTAACATTCTCAGCACAGGACAAGGAACACACACAATCAAAAAAGAGAACTACGTAGAGCGAAGGAGAGCTCTCATGCTGTTCTTCCTTTTCATTCTTCAGTGGGACTGACATCCAACTGGCCAGAGATGAGAAACAAAACTTGTAAATTTATTGAATAAATCTCCGTATAGTGCAGCAAAGGAATTTGGTGAAGTGTCTCTGTGACCAAGATGTACGGAAGTTCTCAAGAACCACCACTTTTGTGTAGAGCACTCTAAGAGTGAAAGATGGTGAAGATTTTTACCTCAGTCTGAAAAGACCAAGCAGACCAGCTGAGCACATATGTATCTCACACCTTGCCTATTCTAGATTGTTTCGTATCACGTCTTCTCCAGTTTTTCCTCTATTCAGTGTTTAAAACTCCTAAGTGACAGGGCTTCTTCTGATTCTCTCAGAAGGCTATTATGCAGATTAATTACGTCTCACTATTAGGAGATTTTCCCCTGACATCCAGGCTGAGGTTTCCATTTTTAATAACATCTTCATACTCCTACTGTCCTCTTTTCCTGGTCTTTCTCTCTTCGTGCTAAATTAAATAAACTTTCTCCATCCTGGAGGTCTAATTCTTAGCCTGTTAAAGCTGTTTTGCCTCTCAGTGGCAACACAAAACAGCCTAAAAGCGAGTTGAGCAGCAAGCAGAGGGTTTCCCAGAAGATGGGAGCCGTCAAGGCATCCCACCAGTTAACATCAGCCTTTTCCTCAGTCTGGGGCAGGAGAGTTGTCTGCTAATTCCGTGCTGCATTTGTAGTGCAAAGCTGCTTTGGATTACTGCAGTTTGGTTTGTGCCAGGTGATGCTGCAGAACTGGGGTGCCTTTGAAATCAGCCTATGATACTGCTTGGTGTGCTTCCCCTCCCAGACAGCAGAGCTGTTTCTATTTTCCCCTAGGGCATTACCTTACATTTCTCCCAGCTGCCATTCCTTTCCTTATTTCCTTGACATTTTTCCAATCTTAGTTCCTTTTCTATTAGTTTGTTGCTCTCAGTAATATTTATAACGTCTCCAACTTAGTATCACCTGTGAATTTCATTAACCGGCTACTTACTCTCCTTTTTTAGATCATTAATAAGGATGTTAAATAACACTGGACCTAATGCTATTCATAGAATCACAGAATAGTTAGGGTTGGAAAGGACTTTAAGATCATCTAGTTCCAACACCACTGCCATGGGTAGGGACACTATTCCCTTCATTACATTAGTAGGAAATGTCCCTACACTTGATACATTACCATTTATTGTTCTGTTCTGCACGGTTCTAGCTAGGTGCTCAACTCACATGCAGCATTTCTAGAAGCCAATGTGAATTAATTTCTAAAGGTAATATTTTGTAAGCAAAGATATTCAATGCTTTGCTAAAACCCAGTGTGCACCTAGCATTAGATATTATGGGAATTTTATTTCTAGTAAGAAATCAAGGATTTTTTTCTGCTAAGAAATGTTCTGTAGGAGCCACAGTACTCATAACAGCAGTGGAAGGACAAATGCTGTTTCAGTGACTGCTACGCTCTTGTTACAATATTTTTTTTCCCAGCATTAACGCTGGAGATACTGACTGTAGATAAATACAGTCAGTACATTTCCACTTTTGCATTTACAAAAAGGCACTATTTAAAAAAGACAGATTTTTGCATGGCTGTGTTTCAAGCTAGGAGTCTCCCACGCTGCAATCAAGGGTAATGGCAACTGCTCACAGGTGTACATATATCACATAAACAAGTGAAACATTGATTGTGAGGGATGCAGTGACAGTCCTCTATCCATAGCATAATCTTCTCAAGAGATATTTAATCAGATGATTATTTACATCTTAAAGACCAAGGAAAGGGAAAATGTTAACATCGAATTATGGGGAGGAATGATAAAGAAGATGCGAAGCATGAAGTGCTCATCACAGAACTGATGAATAAAGGGTTTGCCTGAATATGCCTTAACACCACAAGTGCAATCTAAGCCCAGCCACTTGCATGATCTAAATCAGCAGAATCCACTGAAGCTCGTAAAGTTTCAGCAGATCAAAACCCAGGAGATCATGCTCTGACCTGTCTCTAAAGAGATGAGCAAATCTCATGTTTTTTACCCAACTTAAGGATTTTTTTACAATTTCAAAGTTAATTTGTATTATACAACATTATAAACCACGTTACACAGAATACAGCATCAAATGTCACCTTCAAAGGCTAGTTCTTTTGTACATAAAACTCTCTCAGTTTAAACTGACTCTGGGTAGAGATAGAACACCGAGCTGAAATTTATTCTGCTAATACTGAAATGGAAGAAGGCTTGGAAAAGCCAATGAGGTTTCTAGTGGTGCATAAAAACATGTGGAGAGCTTATAGCAGAAATTATAGCTACACTCCTTACACTAAGCCTATCTTTTAGTAAGTGCACATTTCCTTCTGTAAGAGCCAGCTTCTTTTCTCAGCTGTGTAGTTGAAGAAGCTTGCCAGGGATTGTGACAGAGTCAGAACTGGGACCAGTAAGAGCTCTGATAAAAAAGGATAATCTAATGTTACAGGTGAAATTCTGTCACTAATTCAAGACATTTCACTGAAGAATATAAAACATCCGGAATCCTTTGGACTGGGAGCCACAGAAAGAATAATAACACGGAAAGCAGAGCAGGTCATTGTGTTGTCTGTTGGATTAGTTCAAATATACAACCCCCAAGTAATTTCCATCTAATACAGCTTTGACTCCAGAATGAACTATCAACAGCAGAGATGTTGAATTCTTAAACTAAGTTTTGAAACAGATGACGGGTTACTTTAAAGCCTGGGAAACTGTGATGAGCTTAAAGATGAGTGACTGGTGTGCATCAACAATTACTATTTTTATTATCATTGTGCAGTTTTTGACAACTGATGCTGTTAAGTAGGACATGCCTGTAGGATTCAGAACTACATCCTGCACAAAAACTATTGTCATGAATCTAAAATTTTGGGTCACTGTATTCTGATCACCGAACACCAAACATTGTAGACAAAAACCCACGTTAGAAATGGTAAGATGTTCATCATTCACTTCAGTAGCTCATCAAAGCAGCTGCTTTGCTGCTTATCCACACTCTGCAGTATGCATACCCTTATTGCCCATTAGCTTGTAAATTAAATGCTAGAGTGGACTAGCTGGACAGGATTTACATAAAATCTCAGTCAAATTCACACCAGTACACCTTTCTCTTTGGTAATTAGATTCAGTGTCATTTTTGGTTTTCTGAACCAAATAACCCATTTCTTTATGATATCTTAACAATTTTCATTAGCAAATGCATTCCCACGCATTACTTTTAAAAAGCACCAGCTGCACCAGTAGAAGTGTGCATCCATTCACTGAAAGGTCAAAAAATCCAAATGCATATTAATATATCTGTACTCACTTAACTCTCAAGCACATCTAAATAGCTATCACCTGTTTCTGATTCCCAGTGCAATTCCCCACATATTGCTGATGAAAATACAATACAGTGGGTGCAAAAGTGCTTGAAGAATCATATCTAGAGAGGAATTCTCAATAGACCACTATAAAAATTAAAAAAAAAAAAAATCAAACAGGGGATCTAGATATGTTCTCTATATTCAGCAGTCCCGTTAGTGACCTGAACAGTAAAAGGCTAGGCTTATAAAACTCTTTGAACAGATCAAACCAGAATGTACTACAAGTATGATGAGCCTTAGGAAAAGCCAGATAAATTAAGAAAAGCTCTGAAAATATTTTGGGGCCATAAAAATGTTTAATGTCATATTTGGATGCATAAACACATGATTGAAGAAACAATGTAATTTGTCTGCTCCCAATATTGGGAAGACGCCAGATGACAGCAGTTTGAGTCATTTTTCTTCAACAAAGATGAGATCCAAGCAAAGAAAAAAATCTAGATGTAATGATAAATTAAGAAGCCACAACCTAGCAGGTTAATTAACCCTCATTATTAAGCCAGAAAAGGAAAGAGAGGTATGTTTTGTGTTAATCTGATAACAATTTGCCGTCACATTAAAGGCTGCAGAAAAGAAGAATGGATTCAAAGCTGCCCTAAGCCACAATGAATAGAGTAAGAAATAACAGGTTCAAATTGCAGGAAGGAAGAGTCAGATTGGATACCAAGAGAGAACTGTTGTATGGGAAAAGCAGTAAAGTAGATGAAGAGCTTTCCTGGAGATGTGCAGTTTCCCAGAATGATGTTTTTAAACAAAAATCAAGACAAGTATTTGCCTTGAATGACACAGCACTGATCAGTTAGACCACCCAGGTGCGGGAGGATGGCCTTGATGCCTCTTACAAGGCCTTCAAGTTCTTGTGACTAAATTTAAAGTTGTAGCTTTAAAATTTTCTTGGGATTCTAGAAATGTGAGAGTCCTTGTTTTGGGATGAAAAATACATGGATATCCAGTTCTTCAAATCTTCCTGAAATTTTGAGTTGAGATTTCTTATTCACGGTTCCTGCTCATGAGCTTTTTTGCAAGACAGCATCATGTGATGAACTTCCCTGTGTTGCAATCTATTCCAACATCTCCTCATCTTCACTTGTTGCTTCAATTGCCTTATTTCTTTTGATACTCTGAAGAAACCTGTACCATGTATTAATTCAGAACTGACAGAACCTCTCTGGAATACTAACTGACTGAATGGCTAATTGGCTATTACAGCTGTAGTTCACAACATCATATCTTCTTTCTTATCTTAATGGTCCTTTTTAGATGCCCAATGATGGGAAATTGTAATTTAAAAGTTTATTCATTTCCATACTTGCTGCCAAAAGATTCCTGATAGAAATTTGTTTTCCTTATCTCATATCAAGATCACAGATGAACTATAAACTTAGACTGCTAGACATCCCTATGCCATCAACTTTAATTTCAGTCTGGGATGCTGAAGGGTTTTTTTCATTTATGAAGACGATACAAGGCTGTACCTTTTCCAGTAACACAATCATTCCTTACTCCATTCTGCGTAGCCTCTTCTGTACAACACTTCTTGTAGAAGTGGGAGATTAATTCCCTATCACAGTAAAAAGTTCTGTGGTCATTTTTTAGACTTAGTTCAACTAAAATTTGAAGTCTCCATGCAGTAAACTTCTTCATTTGATGCTCAGACTTCAGGGCACAGAGGCAATTTGATTCTCAACCTCTAGTCTAGAAGATTGATCCTTAAAGGCAGGGAATGACGGTTTAATCACACCAAAAGGATACAGCAATTAGAACTCAAACTAAATCTGAACTTGCAGCAAATGCTAGTGGAGAAATTTCTGAGCTACATGGTCTCCATCTAGCAGGTTCTGTCACTGTTATGAGCTGTAACAAACCAAAAGTCTGTGACAACAGTAATGCAACATTGACAATGCTGCTCCATCATACAGCTCCCTCATTTAGAGACATTCGAACACACTGTTATTAGCTTTTACAGGAATCTTTTAACTATTAAAATGAAACCTAGTGAAAAGCAGCAACAAGGCTTTGAATAGAAACAATCTTCACTAATGCAGAACATTTGAAGGCAGGAAATTAAGTACAACAAAATCTTATGCCAAGACTGCTGAGAAGAAAGAAGGGTTGGATTAAAGATGGATGAACCCCATAGTCAAAATCAGAAGTAAAAACTCTCTTATTCAGCCTCCTTTTTTATTTAAACACAAAAAAACTTTGAGTCTGCCCCATCATCCCAGTGTTGTGAAAACTTAGGAAACCTCTCTGGAGCTGGAGAAAAGATCCATGTCCTTTTCTGACCTGCTGATGGGCCAGTCTAGGGGCCAAGGCCTAGAAGGCTTTGGAGATATGAGTTCAGCTCATTTGGCAGACACACTTCTTTCTACTTACTGCCTTAATTTTTTAGGTTGTATGGGCTGGCAGAGAAGAGATGTGAATGTCTTGGCACAGTCTGAACCAGTTTTTCCAGTGAAGATTCTGGAAAGTTTTTGTCTTTTTTTCCCAGGACTAGGGGAAGAAAGAGAGATCAGTGAATGAGTGAGAAAACTGCGTGGGGGTGGGGGGGTTGCTACAGGCTTAAACCACGACAGTTATCTACCAAAGTGTTGACAATGTAAAAGGAAAACCTATTTTTATCATCATTAACTTCAAGGAATAGCCACTGTTAGCAGAATAGATTGACCAGGGAGCAGCCTGAGCCACAGCAACACTGCCTGGCCCGGACTCCTACTCCTTTGCTGAATTAGCTTTAAAAAAGAACATAACACTAGGGCAAGAACTAATGGCAACGAGCAACTCCAGGCATGCAACTGAGAGCAAAACAAAGCTGCATGAATACGCATGGGAAAACATGATCTAAACTGTCATTACTGAACACCCCCCCCAGTACGGATAAGGTCCAGCTGTGAAGATGACATTCCTTTCTGGAGAAGAGCCAAGCTGGAGGAGAATGTGTCCCACCACCATTGCCATGATGCTTCCGTTGCTGCCAGCTATTCATCATCTGTCAGTCAAAGTTTTCATTACTCAGAAAAGAAAAAGCCATACAAAAAGTGAAACATCTGTTAGGAGAATAAGCTGCGTTATATAGTGTTTGCTGTATGCAGCAACATGCCTTGTAATCCCAGGCCATGTTTGCTGTAACGCACTGACTTACTGCCTCTCCACTACACAGTTCTGATGCCAGAAGTCACCCTGACTGGAGCAAGTATTAATTTCTGTCAGTAGAGTTTTAAATGTTTGCATAAGCAGAGTCATCAAGGCAAGTGTGAGCAGATTGTAGGTACAGCTCCTTACACGGCTGTCCTTTTGGAGCACTGCTCGAGTTACATACCCAGCAGTCACGGAGTTTTTCCTTACACATAGTCTGGAGTGTAAAGTCACAGTAGTATTCAAAAGGTTAAAGCAGAGTGAACTGTTAATTTTAATGCTTTCTCTAAGCTTCAGTTTTAATAAGCGAAAATGATGTTCTTATTTGCAGTAAAGTGGTGTTATAAAATTCTGTCTGTCAAGCTCATTTTAAAACCATGGAAATAAATGATCTGACAAAATCAGGCTATTAGACAAGTGAAGAAGAGTGATTTCCATAAAAGTAGAGGAGCTGTTCCTTAATTTCACACTTGGTAGTCTTTTGGGTCGACTAAATTTTTAAATAAGTGATAAAATTATATTAGCGCAATTGCATTTTTATAGATTTTTTTGGTCATTGTACTCTTTTTCAATTCCTTTATTTTAACTCAAACCATTCTGCTGAAAGGTTACCTCTCAACTTATGTTACCTCATAACAGTTTCTGCTCACACAACAGAACTGTAGGTTCACAAATCCTCTATAAAAGTACCCAGAATGACCACACTGACCCAGAAGAATTCTAAAGTGGAAAGATTATTTTATTGCAGCTATGTACTGCTGAAATACTGGCCCTGTGCACCGCATTTGGTTGTCTGCAGGAACAGACATGTAGTTAGTCACTTCAAAGAGGCCTGGTTTCAGATACAAATGTATTTCTTGGGAGCAGACTAGAATTTCTGTCATTCACACCATGCATGTAAGAACTAAACAAAAAAGTTATTTCTCCATGTCCAGGTGAGCATGACAAGGACAGCTTTTACAGACTCAGAAGTCACGGTTAACAATACCTCGCCAATGAAGATCAGGCAGGCCTGTTTCTCTACCCAATATACACAACCAGATGCTGGGAGATGTCACAAAGTAATTCTGGGGCTGGTGTCCTTCAAACACACCCTAGGCAGCAGGAGACATGACTGCTCATATTTGATCCTCCCCTTTAATCCAGAAATTAGGGAAGTTTCCACAGCCACAACCCAAGGGTGAATTTCTGTTGCCAGTTTTCCTTGCCCGAGGAAAAAGGAGCTAGGCTGTGGTTTCTCCTGACCCGAGCCTAGCAATCCATTTTGGGAACAAAGCCGGCTGCATACAGAAATTTGGAAACACTTCTAGCACCACCTCTACTATGGCTTAATTTTTCCATCTCTGGAAATTTGTGACAAGTTCTTTTCTGACAAATCGAATCCTACATTTCAAGACAAAATCTAATTCGCCTCCTCACAGATTTAAATAATGTTCCTATAATTATGTGGTAGTAGGGAGGTCAGTAAAAATGAATTTGACCTTTTATGAGGTCAACAACCCTTCATCTCATCTGACTCAGTTTCATTTGTTTGTTGAGGGAAGAGATCCAATACATTGATACACTGGCTGTGACATGCTGTTTGAACATTAGCTTACAATAATTGGTCATGTCATCATGCATCATATTAACAATATACACAGAAGTGCCCTGAAACAATTCTTATAGATCCATCACATATCACAGTGAAGCTTCTGGGACTGTTATCCAGCAACATCCAATTGTGATGCACATTCTACTTGAGTTCTGAATCTAAACATCACTGTCATCTTAATAGTAAGCGATAGATTAATAACTTCCTGCTGGCTTGGAAAACATACATGCATCTTTTACGCATGTAAAAGATGGCAATACAAATTTTTTGGCACTGAGCATGCTCAAAATAGAAAGCCTGTACAAAAGCAAAAACTGCTTTGTGTACATTTTTCAAACAAATTGCTCTAAATTTTCTCAAGTACGTCAATTCCTTACACCTAGTGATGCAGCTAATTGCATTGCAATAAGTTGTTCCAGAAAGTAGAGCTAGAAGAATGTTTTCATCTATCAGCTGCATGAGACACACATGACCTTGAAACAGAATGAAAAAATGCACTGTCACCTTGGATTTATGTTGTAAATAGCATTTTTTGGACAAACACTTTTACATCTTCTTTCCCCATGCTTTCATAGATTTTTAAAAAAGTGCAAAATCAAGTTCATTCTACACACAGCAACCTAACTGCATTTCATTCAAATTTTGGTGTAATTAGAACACCCTAATCTCCTAGGAAGTTTTGAGATTTTCAGCTAATAACTTTCTTTTACTGCTCCTTTTTCCACCTATTTGACAGCGAGAAATACAAGTGATTTAACTCCTGATGCAGTAATCTGAATTCCCAGCAATTACTTTATTAAGAGGTTAAGTGCAGAGGCAGGTCTTTCAGGCAGAAATCCTCCTACGTATGGTTGTTGTAGCCGTGGAACATCATCAGCTTGACCAGCACTCGATAAAGTAAATATAATTATCGTCCTTATACCCAGCACAAACCATTGGCATGTAAATGCCATAATCCCCAGCAGAGGCACTTTGTAAGAGAGAGGTCCTGCAAGTAGATAGAACTAGAGTATAAGCACAAATTTTAAATAAATCCAAGAGATTTTCCCTCACTCCCACCCCTGAAGCTTTCCTGGAAGGGTCCACGGGCAGCAGTTTACAGAACCCAGGCTTTATAGCTCTGGAAAAAAAAAAAAAAAAAAGAAAAACCAAACCACTGTTGGCAATCCTGCAGGGTCTGCACTATTCCTTGAGTGAGTCAGAACTGAGTGAATGCTGTGGTATTTGTGCAGCTGGTAGTATACTTTTTCAGATAAGATGGAAAACTACAAATTTTAATAAACCATGCAGACAAAACTATTAACGTTCCTACAGCCTGTTCCACATATTATCTTGGTCTTTTAACTAGATTTCAGCTGATCTATGCCACCTGAATGGCTGCACACCCTCTAGACTGGAAGCACAAGGCAATGGTACTTTAGCTCTTAAGCACTAGCAACACATGCAATGGGTCTGGGCCCCAGTGGAAGGGGCCCTGTGGAGCAGAAAGCTGTATGCTGAATGCTTCTACTCACTCCATCACTCCCCAGCCTTCCTCCTCTCCCTCCCCTCCTGCATAAATCTTGCTATACCCCATCTATCAGAAAATCATGGAACCACAGACTGGTTTGGGTTGGAAGGGACCTTAAAGCTCATCCAGTTCCAACCCCGTGCCACAGGCAGGGATATCTTCCAGTAGACCAGGTTGCTCCAAGACCCATCCAACCTGGCCTTGAGCACTCCCAGGGATGGGGCAGACACAGCTTCCCTGGGCAACCTGTGCCAGTGCGTCACCACCCTCACAGAGAAGAATTTCTTCCCCACATCTAATGTAAATCTCTCCTCTGTCAGTTTAAAGCCATTCCCCCTTGTTCTGTCACTACATGTCCTTGTAAAAACTCAATCTCCAAATTTCTTGTTGGCTTTAGGCACTGGGAGCCACTCTAATGTATCCTTGAAGCCTTCTCTTCTCCAGGCTGAACGAGCCCACCTCTCTCAGCTGGTTTTCATGGGAGAGGTGCTCCAGCCCTCTGATCATCTTCATTTCTTTCCAATCTTACTATTTCTACTTGTTGATCTCTCCTTCTCCTTAGCACAAGACCAAGGGTCTGGGACCACCACTCCAGAAAGCTCAGACATCTGACACAGCTCCAGGAAGGGAGCTGCTGTGTAAGATAAGCTCACTGCTATGGGGCAACCCCACAGCTTGAGGATGTTCCTGACAGGCTATTAAGCATAGTCACACACTATGCCACCTTCATCACATGAAAGCCCTCAGCACAGAGCAGCATAAAGTCACCAGCGCCACCACCCTACAACACTCCTTAAAGCCCTCAGCCATGGCACACAGAGGAGTCTAGCAGGGGTGCTGCAAACTGTGGCATCCACGAGACTTGACATTTTTTAAGCCTAAGAAAAAATAATTTCCACTTACCAGGAACAATGTGTAGCAGTACCAGCTGCTTGGCTGCAGACTCACATGCTCCTTCCTGGATGCTAAATACAAATAAGCAAGCTTTGGGCACTCCAGCAACTCCATTCCACACAAGAGATGCAGTGTCAGTGCAAGTGAATCCATGCTCTCACTTTTCTTAAAAGGAAAGCTAGTTTAAAGCTCAGGTACCTTGGACTCAGGAAGTACAATACACATGCCTAAAACAAAGTGGTAGGAATCGTGTGAAACTGGCAGGGAAGGTCACAGGCCCTCTCAGTTCATCCACAGCTCAAAGTCCCCATCTGGGAAGACTGGAAGGGAAAGGACACAGGAGTTATTTTTTTTTTATTAAATCACAGTGGTTGATTCAACCACCACAGAAGCATTCAAATCAAGTTTTTCATCTGCTCCCATAGACTTCAAGCGAGACCCTTCTGCAACATTAACTTCAAAATTAGCCATCATTTAGAACACTCAGATATTGATTTATTTGAACAGATAGGGTTCTGGTTATTTAAACAAACAAGGCTGCAATACAGACAATGTAAATCCACCTGAACACTGGAAGCTGGGGTGCTGTACTGCAGCTAGTTTATTGCTTGGAACATTTTACCATGAGCACAACGCAAAGAGGTTTTGCTTTGGGGCTGATTGTCAAGGAAATTAGAGTTTTGTCTTTTGGACACAAGCAGCCTGCACTGTTGAAGAGACCACCTCACCTCACCTGCCCCAAGCCTGGAGTAGGAGGTACTCATCTCCCACATCCTCAATTCACTGAGCACTTCCTGGTTGGTGGAAGGCTTCTTTCTTCTCATAGTGACTGGAAGGAGGCTGAACTCAGGTGTTTTGATTGACAAAGCATAAAATTAGAGGAAGAGTTATAATAGTTAACAGGTGTGTTATGAAATTGAAAGATGAATACTCCCCACCAACAGTTCCCACAACGAAACTTCAACATGGTGCAGGTATAATCTTTCAAAGCTGCCAAGACACTCCTTAAACGATGTTTGTAATGAACACAAATTATTCTCAGACACCTCCTGGTAATAACAAAGTTCTTATTGTTGTATTATGTTAACAAATAGTTCTGATTACATCAAATAAAGGTGTGAATTCACATCAGATTTGACTATTAACACATGATTAACAGCCACACCAGCATGAGGTAAGAAGTATGTAGTGTATTTGCTTTTCAGTTGTAGTCAACTTTTATATGAATCTTGTTTAAAATCTCCTGGGGGATCTTTAACAAATAGGACCAAGTCCCCAGCCATATACTATAAACACAGAGCACTGTAGCTGTTAACAAGGGTATTCATCATGAGACAGCCTATTTTTGGCATTGTAGATGACAGTCTCAGTAACTTACAATTGTCCCTTGAATGCGAACTTTTCATTTAATTACTGCTTTCCCATATCACCCAGCAAGTTAACCACACAGCAATTTTCCAGCTAATCCAAGTGCGACTGGATCAGTCTAAGGTGCACAACACATCTCTCAATTCCTGGGAACCCCCTATGGAGCAGTCTCTTTATTTCCACTTTTGATTTTGTTGGGTTTTGTTTCTTTTTTTTTCTTGAATTTAAATATGCATTGTCAAATGCTCCAAGATTTTGAACAGGTAAATAAGTTTCTTAAAGAAAGATGAATTTCTATTCATCATAAAATACCCAATGATGTGAAGCTAAATGGACATACAAAAAGCCTCAGAAAAAAAGCCTCAGTAAAATCTTGGGCAGAAAAACAGATCAGTCATTGGCAAAGGTTTTACTGATTCATAATCACTGTGTCTTATAAAAATAACAGGTATCATCATGTAATTTACTCGTATTTAGTATGGATTAAGAACACAGTTTGCAAAGGATGTGGGGTTGAAGAGGCTTTTATTGGTATAGGAAGCATATGCTTATGTTAAAACATACAGTAATTGTTTAAGATCTTACAGTACCCCTAAGTTCCATTAGATGCATATTTCTTAGTTTCTACCGTATGGCTCATGGAATGGTAGCAGATAGCTACAGTGCTCTACCTCACTCCAGTTCAGTTTCATGGGGATATGGAGGAGCTGTATCCTGATGGATATGGACAATCTGAAATGCCATCTGACTTTTATAACATCATAATGTATCTATATAAATAGTTATTATTGGTATTGTTCTCCTTACCTGGAAAGGCACACACACAAAGCATTGCTTCCTGCAGGAGGACCTCAATCTTCTGCAGACAAAAGTGGGGAGGGGAGGGGAAGGGGGGGGTGGGGAAGGGAAGGGGGGGGTGGGGGGGTGGTGTCTCCTTTCTCCTATTCTGCTTCTTAATGCCAGAGCCATCCCACTCCATGAGCATTAAGCATCTACACAAGCAGGTGCCCCAATCACCTGTGAGTTTGGTCTGTACCAATAAAAGTCAGTATATATTGCCTATGCAGTACATATTACATCCCCTCAGAGAGGCATTAAAATGCCAGCTACATTTAAACAAGTGAATGTCTGGCCCCTAATAAAACCCACATAATTTAATACTAATGAGTCTACCAATTATGACCTAGTCTCTGAACTTCCTTTCTGGGAAAAAACTCATTGGAAAGGTAGTTCAATGCCAACTCTAGCAATTATATTACTGCTCCAATATAGAGAGCCCCAGTTTCACTTCTGGTGACTGTATTAACTGATTTAGGGTGCAGAGGGGGAGTGAGATGAGGCACAGCTGCCTCCCTGTGACAATGAACAGAATCTAAACAAGCTTACTGATCTCAGACCAGCCAACTGCTTTCACAGCTTAATCAGAATACACTGACTTCAGTAGTAGTACCAAAAAAATAAGAGACTGCTTTATAAGAGGTAATTGCTAAATAACTTCATAGTACTGCTGCTGTATAAGGTTTCCCACTTGAAAAGTGCCACAAACCCCATGTTCACCAGTATTTCTTTCTGTATCTATAGGAGTCCTCCTTGAGATCAAGTGCTAGGGACCTTAAAGCTCAGCCAGCTCCAACCCCCTTCCATGGACAGAGGTACTATTCCACTAGACCAGGCTGCTTCAAGCCCTGAACAACCTGGCCTTGAACACTCTTTGGATGTAGCAGCCACAGTTTCTCTGTGCAGTGCAACCTGTGCCAGTGGCTCATCACCCTCCCAGGGAAGAAAACACAGCATGCAAATATAGAAAATACATCTATATACAGCATGACTGCAACACCTACAGACCACAAGATGGAGGGCTCTCAATCGCCTCTGTTTTTTGTTGAGCTGGGTGCAGACATGTTATTTTCTCTGTTTGTGATAGAACTCAAGATTAGGTGGAAACAAGGTCTCCCTATGTAAGCGAGAAACTATCATTCAGCAGCAATAGGAAGCACACAGCCAAATTTAGAGGGCAGTTCAGGATGGCACTGCCTACAATAATGTTCTTTCTGCTGCCTTCAGCAAGGTTGCCAGCTTAGGTCTAGAAGACAGTATCCATTCATCATCTATCCAGAATGTAATTCCATACTTAACATATGCGCAATTAATAGGTTCTGCTATGACAATAAGTTCAATTTTAGAACTGATTGTTGAAACCCACAGAAAGTTTGACTGGTGGAGAACAGACCCATCTGCCTACTACACTTGAACCTGCCACAATCTCACTAGGCATTTAGCACATGTACAATTAGATGCCATACCTTTGCCTGTCCCCGGATATGACCAGTATGCTCTGCTTCTGGTATGGCCTTCCTCTGGAAGCCCTGCAGGGCTTTCTGTCAGGCAGTGCTGGGTGCGGCTGGTATACCTTTAATTTATGATGTACCTCTAATTTCTGTGACATGCTGAGATAATACAGTGAGGAGTTCTGCTGAGATAATACAGTGAGGAGTTCTTTAGAAATGCTATAAATAGCTTAAATAAATAGATATTCTCTGTGGTGGGTCCTTAGCTCCGGAACTGACTCTTGCCAGAAATTCATCAGAGACTGAATCTGGCAGGCTCTCATAGGAGATGTGAGACACATCTTTTCACATTCCAGCTCACTAAATGCAAGTGCCTGGCTGGTTCTGTGAAAAGGGGGAAGAAAAAAATGCCTGAAACACAAGGAGTCACTCGCTGTGCCAGCTCAAAAGTTGCCTGCCATTAGTTCACCATGTACTAGCTGTTGGAAAGGGCACTTAGATAACTACAGTGCTAGTGCCTTGTAAATACATACAATAATTAAAGCTAATTTCTAGAATAAACAGCTTTGTGATCCTTTGAGACAAAGGGCTCACCGTGGATATATAGTATTATCTTTGTTAGTACCGAACAACATTGCATACGCTATCGCTGCCAAACGTGCTAACTCCTCACCTTGTCACTCAATGAGCTATGACTGCATCTTTAAAAAAAGATTGCTCTTGAAAGGTATGCATTTGATAGTCAAACAAACCAGCCTCAAAATCACTTTAGGGCATTCAAGATGTGGCTTCTATTCCCGGCCTCTGAAGTCAAGAAACTGTCACAACTTTGTCTAAACTAACCAATGCCTAGGGTTTCAAGGTATTTAATTACATAAGTGAATTACAGAAACACAGAGAATAAGTGGAAATTCTTCTCATTCAGAGTCAGACATTTTGTCTCAAGTGTCTGGCATCCTTAGCTCCCTCAGCAGACCATCAAGATGAAGTCAAAATTAGCATTGTTACACTATTTCTTTTTATAGCGGTTGCCTGGAAGTCCACACATGCCAGCCCATTAGTGTGCTGTCACTCAGTAACATCACCTATTTTGTCCTTTAAGAAAACAGTTCTGTATCCATTTTTGAACATCAAAAGTGCAGACATTCCCCATTTTAAACTTTTTACAGTGTGACTATTTCCAGCCTCTCCTGCCAAGATGTTAACATCAGTTTAATGTGGCTATGTATATATTATTTACTGCACGAAGCACGTATTAGTTATTTTTATTTTGGTCACAGAATAGTTGTTTAAAAAAAAAAAAAAAAGGCAGAGTTTTACCTTCTTAGTTGTTACAATTCTCTCACGTCTTGTCTTTCTAACCATGCTGCAAGTCTGTCAAGAAGAGCTCCAAAATAAATTTAACATTGTAATTATTACAAATAAGACACCCTGGCATTTGGGTAGGAAGGCACCCCCCTCCCTGCATGCTTCTACCATGGAGGCAAACTTTTTTCAAAAATTCTGATGAAACGCTTTGTAAATTTTGTTATTCTGTGATGATAATAAATCATTATAGCCTTAAACACTTCTCTAGCTCGGAGCCTCAGTCACAAATTATCTTGTCATTCTGACCAAAACATTCTCCAAAAAAGCTTGACAAGTGCTAAAACCCAGAACATGAAACCATGTGTTGTTGTGAAAGCAAGATTCAGAAATGTCAATTAATTAGATTAAGAGGCTACTTTTAGCTTTACTTGTGTTGCCAAATAACCCTTAAAATATGCATAGCAGTGGAAGTCTACCTCAGCAATACAGTACTTCTGTGTGAAATAAAGACAATGGATCTGGCTAATAGGGGGAATTATTGTATCTGTCATTCAGACAAGGAGAATGATCTAGAAGCAAATGTCTTGCTTCTCTTTTTGCTGTATGGACTCGCAAGCAAGATAAATTCTGCCATTTATGAGTTTAGGCATTACCCCCCGCCCCAAAAATTTGATTCAGATTAGAAAATAAAAGTCAAATCACAGTTACACATCTCCATAAATAAAATTAATTTCTAACACCAATCCCTGTGTAGCTGTCTCCCCCCACCCATAAACTATCATCCTTTATTTGGATTTTCAAAGTTCACTTTAAAAAAGAGTGGTGCAATTAAATACATCATTCAACTTTCTCATAGCTAGCCCTAAAATTTTTAAATAACCCATATCCTCAATTTTATTTACACTATAAACTGTTCCTATATTTTAATAGTATGTTTGCTTTAAAAGGGGCTGTTGGCTTTAACAGCTCAGTTATTATCTTTGTAAACTAACATTCCACATTCCTCCTAACTAAATCCTATCAAATCATCTGTGCTTGCATTTGGAATATACATTCCACCACTGAAAATAAAATTTAAGCCAAATAATGTTCTGTTGAAACTAATATACATAAAGTTAATAGCTAAACATAGATCAATTGTAGTGAATACTTAAACACAGATCAATTGTGATGGATTCAACAGTAGGTTTATTAGAGGCAGGAGGGTCATGACACATAATACTCTCAAATATACTTGATTTCCTGTAACCCCTATTATTTTGTGTTACAGTTTTTAGGGTTAGAACACTGTATCTCTTTAGGAAAAAAAAAAAAAAAACAAACCAAAAACGAACAAAACCATTGATGCATTTTTATAAATGCATCACTAGTGTTCTGGATCAGCATAAAGGTACAAGTTAGTACAAAACATAGGTGGGTAAGCAAAAGTTCATAAGCACAATAGGAGGGACCCCAAGAGTGGCAGATCTGCAGCTGAGAACTCTGTAAGCCTCAGGTCCTGTACCAGGACAAGACCAGTTTACACCACAGGAGAGCCTTGGCTGAACCTTAGGAACAGTAGCTTGCAAGAAAGTAGCATCTCATTTAATATTTCATTGAAATACATTAAAATAAGTATATTTTCTCCTCTTTGTCCTTCCATACTGTCTTTCCAAAGTACCTTATCTCTGGCAAAGCCATCCTGTCTTAGATAGGATGGTTGTGAGCGCAGCAGTTTGCACCCAAAGTTAGAGTACACAGAATAAAGTGTGATATAAAGTGGCATTAGTCTTTGAGCAATAACCATCTTTGAATGATGTATAGTAACTCAATTATGTTAAATTATTTTTTAGTTGTAATTTTAATTCCTCATCTTAAAAAATAATTCAAAAAAATTTCTTTATTTCAACAGTTTCACTTTCACTTGTTAGCCACGTTACAAGCAATGGTTTCTAGCAATAACCCTGTTCCTTCCCTACCAGAGCCTGTAGGGACCTGTAGTCTTACCTATGGCCTGGACTTACTCTGCTAAGTAAGTCTCTCCATTCTCATTCCTTGGCCTTTCCTTTCCTCACAGAGCACCTACATGGAATTTTGGCTGCTGTGATTTTGACCTGTGATTAAGTGACTGTGTGCAACTGTTTTTTGTTGCTGTTGGATATATATTTGAGTCTAATCTCTGCATGCTGGGAAGTGGGATTCTGCAGAGCGTGTCCTATGCAGGTCCTTTACTAAAGGGGGAAGGTGAAAAGGAAGACAGATGGAATATATGAGGATATTAAAAAACAACAACAACAAAAAATACTAAAAAAAAGAAATTAAAAAAAATACCAAAAAAAAAAAAACAAACAAACAAAAAAAATGAAATACACAAAAAACCAAGATGCACCACAAACTGTTCTCAAGTTCTCTAGTCAAGTCTTGTTAAAAGCAGAACATCTTAAATCATACAAGCATAGAATAGTTAGGTTTGGAAAGGACCTTAAGAACATCCAGTTCCAGCACCCCTGCCATGTGCAAGGACACCTCACACTAAACCATGCCACACAAGGTTATGTCCAGCCTGGCCTTGAACACTGCCAGGGATGCAGCACTCACAGCTTCCCTGGGCAACCCAGTCCAGTGCCTCACCACCCTTACAGTAAAGAATTTCTTCCTCAGATCCAATCTAAACTTCCCCTGTTTAAGTTTGAACCCATCACCCCTTGTCCTCTCACTACAGTCCCTCATGAAGAGTCCCTTCCCAGCATCCCTATAGGCCCCTTCAGATACTGGAAGGCTGCTATGAGGTCTCCATGCAGCCTTCTCTTCTCCAGGCTCAACAGCCCCAACTTTCTCAGCCTATCTTCATACGGGAGGTGCTCCAGTCCCCTGATCACCCTCGTGGCCTCCTCTGCACTTGCTCCAACAGTTCCATGTCCTTTTGATGCTGAGGACACCAGAACTGCACACAATACTCCAAGTGAGGTCCCACAAAAGCAGAGTAGAGGGGCAGGATCACCTCCTTCGACCTGCTGGTCACGCTCCTTTCGATGCAGCCCAGGATACGGTTGGCTTTCTGAGCTGCAAGCACACACTGCTGGCTCATGTTCATTTTTTCTTCAACTAATGCCCCCAAGTCCTTCTCCTCAGGGCTCCTCTCAATCTCTTATCTGCCCAACCTGTAGCTGTGCCTGGGATTCCTCTGACCCAGGCG
The DNA here is from genome assembly GCA_017639245.1 of Myiopsitta monachus. Classification (NCBI taxonomy): domain Eukaryota; kingdom Metazoa; phylum Chordata; class Aves; order Psittaciformes; family Psittacidae; genus Myiopsitta; species Myiopsitta monachus. Next base: position 91,137,118 of record CM029941.1, read on the forward strand.
TAGGACCTTGCACTTGGCATGGTTCAACTTCATCAGGTTGGGATCAGCCCACCTCACAAGCATGTCTAGGTCCCTCTGGATGGCATTCCTTCGCTCTACCGTAACAATCGAATCACACAGCTTGGTGTCATTGGCAAATCTGTTGCGGGTACACTCAATCCCACTGTCCATGTGGCTGACAAAGGTGTTGAACATGATCAGTCCCAACACCGACCCCTGAAAGACACCACTCGTTGCTGGTCTCCACTTGGACATTGAGCCATTGACCACAACTTTTTGTGTGCGGTCATCCAGCCTGTTCTTTATCCACCAAGTGGTCCATCTATCAAATTGTTGTCTCCCCAGTTTAGAGACAAGGATGTCATGTGGGACAGTGTCAAACACTCTGTGCAAGTCCAGACAGATGACGTTAATTTTTCTACCCCCCATCCATCAGTTCTGTAACCCCATCATAGAAGGCCATCAAATTGGCCAGGCAGGATTTGCCCTTAATGAAGCCACGCTGGCTGTCACCAACCACCCCATTGTTTTCCATGTGCCATAGTATGCTTTCCAGGAGAATCTGTTCCTTGATCCTAACAGGCACAGAGGTGAGACTGACTGGTCTGTCATTTAAAATTGTATGAGAAGCAGATGGAGGCATTTCATTACAGAATGAGTGTCAAGTCACAAAAAGCATTAACTAAAATATATCATCCACCAAGGATCAAGGCAAAACCTCAGGTGTTAGAGGCACCCTGCATGCAAAGGTGTTAGGTGCTGACCTGCAGCTGCTCCCCAGTGGGGCAGGGACTTCCCACGGGTCCTGTGTCACATATGTGAGATCTCTGCAGAAGTTCTGAAGACCTCAAGACTTCAAAACAGTTTTAAGTAGCTGTTTTGGCACATACATCCTGATCTTTATGCCTGTACTCAGAGAAGCTCCATGAAACTGAGTGCAGGCTGAAAATGGAGCAGTGAGGACTAAATTAAAGTAAAATTTAGTAAGGAGGCCTAAATGTTAACATGCTGTATTTATCTAAAACTTATTAACATTCCTATGAGTCTCTGAAACACTTTGTTACCAATACAGGGGATTGTGTTGCTATAATATGCTTCCCCAAGGAGTAACTAGGACTCCAGCTGTACTGGAGGATATGCTGTACTACATATTATAGGGTTAAATGCTGCTGTCTTATCTGCACAATTTGCATATTACAAGTTCAAATGAGAGATCTCATTTGAGAAACCTGAATTCTGCCCTGAAAAATCTGCACAGGAAAGGGTTGTACTATTAGTGAAAGAGGGTGAAGGCTCTCTCTTTCCAGTTGCAAGAGAGTTAGTCATACAATTGATGTAGAAAACTTACTGCCTCTGCCAGCAAAAAAAAAATAAAAAAAAAAATGAAGCTGTGTCTAAAGTAACTCTACCTACCAGTGTGACAGGAGTGTAACCTCACCTGAGCACAGAAGGCAGTCACAGAGTAAAAGGGCAAAATGCAAGGCCATTCACTGCCTATCAGAAATGGTTAGCAAAGGCAACAGTGATGCTAAGCCACGTAGGTCCCTCCCTCTATTAAGAGAGAGAAAGATAATATTGCATCCTACACAGCACAAGAAAGCCCTGATGAACCGAGCTCTTGACAAAAGCAACATGAAAGCTCCATCAGAATAGATAAAATGAAAATAGTCATTACCAATATATGGAGAGAAGCAGACAAAACTTTGCAGGGAAGAAATGTACTCTCTGCAGTAGCCATGCACATCTGTTCAAAAAGGATTGTAGATTACAGAAGCCCTCACAGTTCAGCTTCTGGTTATTCTGCAGCACAAGTAGGTCAAGAACACCCATGGCAGTTCATCACAAAGTGCAGTGATTGACTGCAGTCCTCTGCAACCTGCTCCATGCTTAACTTGTCAGTGGAGCTGGGCTCCCCTTGATAACCTAATGTCCATGCCCCTTGCTGCAAGTTGCACTGATTCACTTTTTTCTGCCACTAACAGACATGTGGAATGTTTGATGAGCACCCATTACATACCTAAAGGCTGTTATTGTGTCCCTGCTTAGACTTCTTGTTTCTAAACTAAACAAATCCAATTCTAACTTTTCCTCATAGGTCATGTTTGCAAAACCTCTAATCATTCTTGTTGATCTCTCCTGAATTCTCTACAATTTGCCTCCATTTTTCTTAATGTCACCAACTTCAGCAGAAGTTTTGCAGCTTGGAGAATTGTTTCTTGCTGCTGAAGTCACCTGACACCCTGACCTTTAGCTCAACAATGAGAAATAGCATACAAGCTTCCTTAAAGAAAATGGTATTACATATATACTGTCATGCATACTTAGTGTCATGCTACCTGCTTGCCACATCAACCAACTACTTTTCCTTAACAGCAACAAAGCAACAGTAAACAATAAGAAAAGCTTTTAGTTTTGTGAGCTGTTCTATAGACAATCTGATTGTATAACTTAAAAATACAAGAAATCACGGCAGAGCTGCTTTAAAATTTTATTAAAACCTTTTTGGTTTTCTCTCTCTTGACATCTCAAAAAAGCATTTCAAGAAAATAGAACAGACCAACAAAAAACTGCAGAAAAAAAGCCCAAACTGTATGCCCACTCTTAAGTAACTGTTAGCCAAAGTTACAGGGAAGTGAGTCAAGCAGCCTACAATTAAGAGAACAGCGCACTGAGCCTTTATCTCAGGCTGAACATTAAAAAGACCATAATACTGCTTTGACAGGCCTATGAGTCAAATTTCTCACAGGTAGCAGCTCACAAGACTTACCTAAGACATACCTTCTTCACTGAAGGCTGTGAAGTCCAACAAGAAACAGTTCCCACAAGGGCCGCCAGTGGGGAAATCCAGATGCTACTGATATTAGACACATCACCTGCCCACCACACAGGAGCCAGTGATGCTCTCCAAACCATGTCTCAGCTCCTGTTTGATTCAGTAAGTACCTAAATTTCTGTTATCTGGGGAATGCCAAGCTCCCTGGCCGCTGCTGACCTGCAGGTGACATGTGGTAGGCTGAGCTTTGGAGCAACCCAGCAGGCAGAAAGCAGGGAAGTTCTTGGGGTGTGGACCATAGGAGAGGGCTTGCAGCTGGGATGCTGAGCAGATGTCAGGCAGCACCTACCTGTGCTCTGTTAGCCAAGAGTGATAGCCCAGATGCTTTAGCTGCTTTCCAGAGTATTTAATTTCTAGGTACTTGGTTATGTTGCTGTTGGCCTGACCAGTTCCAAAAAATCCCCACTTGGCCACCAGATCTTTCCTGTTATTCGTAGGGCAGCCTGGGTGCTCAGCAGAGTCTTTTTGTCCAGAGGACAGCCCTGTAGAACAGCATCAGAAACCTGAGTGCTCTGGTGCTGAGTGTCTCTGATGGGTTTGTGGCATTTAGCATTGCCCATAATAACCTCTTTGAAGAGAAGGATGAATGGGAGGCTTTTGGAGGAAGGCGAGGAGGAAGACGTGACAGCAAAGCACGCTGCTTATAGAGAGAGGAACATGTCAAGCTCCAGGCTACATCCAGCAGAAGAGGGGTTAAAGCAGCTTTTGGAGTGCAGGAACAAGGCTAAGAGGAACATTACATGTGCTATGTTTTCTACAGGGTCAGAGATGTTTACACTATGTGTATTGTGCCTGCATCTGTGGGTTGGGGTGGCTTTGCCTGCTGTTTGGTGCTTCCTGAGAGGCTGCTACTACACTCATTGCTGATGAGACCACTGGTTTGGTTTGATCTCTCCCTCCTCGGAGGATTTATGTATAAAAGCCCTGTTAAGAAAGTACAAGAGGGTGCTTTGTGCAACTTCAATACCTAAATTATATTTTTAATATTAAATACTAAACCTCTTGCTCTTTGTTGGGTTTTTTGGTTGGTTTTTTTTTTTTGGTTTTTGTTTTTTGGGGTTTTTTTGGTTGGTTGGTTTGGTTTGGTTTTGGGTTTCTTTGGGGGGGATTGTTTTTTAATTGAATAGTTTCTTGCTGGAGATTCACATACATTTTGAATCACATTTCCTTTTTTTTTTTGTTTTCTGTCTGTTTTCACACCCTGCCCAAATCTTATGTTGAAGTTAAGGGGCATACTGAAGGCCTGTCATTCAAATTGTTGATGGTAACTAGTCTGTCTGGGGGTGATGGTTGTATTAATACACTTACCACATAAAAAGGAAGCATTTGTCATTTACAAAATCTGGGCCAATGAAGAAGGAGAGGGTCATGTTCAGTACCAAAACAGTAGCAAGCATCTCCTGAGGGTTATACAGGGATTTGGTTTAGAGGGAGCCAGAGAATCTCATGTTTCAAAATTGTGGGGGGTATGAAACCAGCATAACTTACAGCTGCCCACAGTTTTTTTCTTTTGAGTGGCCAGTGCCACAATCATTCAGCCGAGCACATTGATCTCATTGACTTTGGCAGAATTATAGAGGGTCTTTTTGCATGAACCATTGCTGAACAATTTATCTGATGTATTAATCATCTCTCAGATAAGAGTATCTGGACTGCATATTTTTCTTGTAACCCAATTTCCCTCCCATGTTTTTTTTTGTTGTTGTTGTTATTGGGTTTTCAAGTGAAATTTTAAAATTGCCCCCCCCCCCCCCTTATTTTTTAATGCTTAGGATGCCAATGTCCATTTGGAAGCACTGTGAAGCACGGGTTGCAACACAGGAGTGTCTGTAGCCTTCAGAGAGAGCAGAACAGTGCCAGTCTCTATTTCTGCAGCTCTGGTTTGGAAATTGACTTCATGATAGCAAATCAAAATCAAGGCCCTGTTTTTATGTTCCAAATGCACATCTAAATGGCAACAAGTGAACATTTTATTAGAAATTGGAATAATTGGTATAACTTAGAGGGCTGATATGGCCATTTTACCCACTTCTAGTAATCCCGTTGTGAGACTGTGTCTATACTGCTAAGTATAGTAACTCAGATAAGTTGGTGGTGGGCTGACAACAGTGTCCTAGCCACCTTGGAGATTGGGCTTCCTCACCATGCAGAGGGCAAACCCTGCTTGTGCCAGCCAGGCTGTGCCCCCTGGGGAACCTCCTCTTCCTCACATGGCCATCAGGAGAGAAGGACCCTCTCCATCCCATCCACTTCCCTCCCCACTTTATTATGAATCACTGCTGTGATTCGGTGTGTCCCAAATACCTAGAGAACACTAGAGCATGATTTCCCCTTCTGCTCTGCCCTTTCCTGCAGGTCTGTGACACTGCATGCTCAACTTTCCCATACAGTAAATGGGAATTAATGTGGAGAAGTCCATGGCTGGACCTGACCAGCCAGCCCCTGCCCTCCCATGTTAATCTGCCACTGTTCCTCCTATTCGCCCTGTGCAGCATTAGAGATGGATGTGCACACTGGAACCCCTGGTTAAGCTGTTTCTTCCCGACCATTGGCGTACTTAAATAATGACATTTAAAAGTGGTGTTTTAACTCCAGTAATTACCAGAGACATTTAATAGAGGGAGCCCATTCTTCTGGGCTCCTTTAAACACAAGCCTGTGAGGAATTCATGTTTTAATACAAGCCAGAGTGCACACAGAAAAATTTCAGCCATTCAGAGGTACAAAAAGCAGTGATCGTAGCCTGAAACAATTGTACTTAACTGAAGCATTACTCCCCTTTTTTAGATGTACTTTTAAGATCCCTGTCACAACAGCCCTTCAAACACATTTGATTGGGTTGGAGCTCATCACGCTGTCACCAACTCACTTTTCATTAGGCTGTTGCTCTCTGTTAGCCTAGCCAAGCAGAAGAACTCAAACACATGCACAAATTAAATCGACATCCAAACTCCACCAATATACAAAGCAATTTAAATGATATTCATTAGAGCGATGACAAGTCCTGATGAGGCTTTCAGGAGCGGAGTCCTTCAGCTTCTGCCGACTCGGTTTCATGGTCACTGAGGCGTAACTGCAGTGACTGTACCTCCAGTTTAGGGAGAAAAAGCTGAGAATGTGACTCTGCTTCCTGACACACCTACCTCATTCTCTGCACAGGTTTACATCTGAGCACAGGCTTCAGGCTTTTCTCACAGTTCCTCACAGGCTTTATGTTACACACATGCTTTAGCAAATCCCCTTTCCCCACCATCTACAAACATGCCAATTAAAAAGAATTCCATTTTCAAGCCATTTCATTTCACTTGGCTAGAAAGGTCACTAACTCACAATTGCGATGGCTATAAACATATCCCCAGTTTCCTACCATGCACAATGAATGGGTATATTGAAGGTTAATAAAGAGGTATTTTTTATTGTTAATTTATACTGAAGTTTAAAAGCTACCCTCTCTCCATTTATATTTTTGATTCTCCCCACTTGTCTTTTTGATATTAAAACAAAACAAATTGTCACTGTCTTCTCCACAGTGAGTGGAATAGGGCTGACAAGTCTAATATAGGCTTTTACACAACACCAAATCACTTGAGATTCATATCCTTTGCAACCAAATTCCTTACTTCAGCCATCAAGAGATAAGAAGTAAGAAAATTAGCTCGGTATTTGCTTAGAATGTCCACTTCACCACTTGCAAAGTTCAAGCGTATCAGGGACAAACTGCATATCCTTACCCTAATGTGACACTAAGAAACCCGGTGGGTGACGTGAAGGGCACACAAGCATTTTAGCTTAGGTATGGAAGACATCCCTACTAGTCATAAAGAGCTTCACTGTCAGCCCCAGCTCCTGGCCAGTGGTGGAGCTTCTTGCTTTTTTGCTTGCTCTACAACCTTTCTTTATTTCTTGAAACAGGCTAAGAATTTTAAACCCACTCTATACAGAAAATATCTTGTTATGTTGTTAATCAAGATTTTATTTTTTGGTATATCTGACTTAGGTTGTGACTTTTAATTTTACTTTTTAAGTGCTCCCACAATAAAAAAATAGGCACACTGGTATGAAAGTATGGTTTGTAGTTGTGTATTTTCATTTCAATAAAGGTTATACATAAACTTGGTGAGTAGTCTGGACATATACATTTATCCCCAATAAGTCCATCTGATTTTAATTCTCTTAAAAGATTATTTAACCAGAAGTGCATTTCAAGCTATAAATAAGGCAAAGTGAACCAAGCAACAGCTGCTGAGGAAGTTAATGTGTCCCATGTACATGTCATAATATACTGCTGAAAAACAAACAAACAAAACACTGCCCTGACACATAAGCTGGATACTAAGTATAAAGGAAGATTGATTTTACATGTAGAAAACAAATTTATGTACCACCACCACTGTATTTGTGTACATACAAGATAATGAATACAGCACATGAGTTATAGATTAGTAAAACTTAAGTCATCTTTTTCCTGCTGAACATTTAGTTAAAATGATTGCCCCAAACCAAGGCCTGAAAACAGATTGTAGCCTCACTGATCATTCCAGCGCTTTCAGACATGCACAATGATGTGTTAATATATAATTCTGCTCCGTTCCGTAAATGACCCTGATTTTTCCTTCACTGGCAGAAAATTGACTTCTTATGCAAATACTCTCCAATGAGAGCTCTAGCATCATAGTCTTCAACATACACAAGCTTTTTATTATTGGATAATTACTGAGAACTCAATGCAAACAACAGCCACTTCCAGATTCTGAGATGGCAGAACCATAGTTCTCTCATTTACCTCAACAGGTCAGTCAAGGGCTGGGAGACATATTTGGCACAAAGTCCAAGGAGAAGAGAATTTACTGGAGTTTCGTGCTGGAGATTGTATGTATTTACTAGCAATACTCACAGGAGGTACACATTTGTATTTCAACTTTTAAACCAGTACCTGTTCAGTCAAGTATAAAGAGCTATTTGCTAAAAGAACAATCCAGTGACTTTTAAAAGCTGAGTAATCTTGAAACGCATTTTTCTCTACTTTGCTTCAGAAATTTTAGTTTCATGAGCATTCCCTGCATTTCTACAGGAAGCAGTGTGGGTAACAGCCAGCCTAGCAAAGCTCCAGTATATTCTTATAACAAGAAATTACCTGAACAAAGTAAACAAAAATAACTTAATAATTTGCTGTTTTTCTAGGAAATACATACAGCTTTCAGGATGCATATTTTATAATACGAAATTTATTAATTAAATTTAGCTTTATTATCATTTGCCTCTGTTCCACTTGCACCAATTACTTTTCTGTAGCAGCCGAAATAAGAACTTGCAAAATTAAAGAAAGAAGATTTTTCCCTTCAATATGTGCCAGTATGCTTTTAAATCTCAAAGTATAGCCAAATTTTTTGCTGTCACAAATTGCAGTCATATTCATGTCTAGCTTTCTATAGCAAGATACAGAGCCACATTAAATGTAACAAATAATTTCATATTGATAACACTAATCTGCCTTGGTTTGGATAAAAAAATTGCACATAGTGTTCACAACTAAAGCAACTACATAATTAGAACAATATGCTCTCAATTTTAATAAAAAAAATAAAACGTAATGAAGATTCTAGAAACATTTTGGTTTCAGAAACAGTTCTGGATACAAGCTTGAAAATCATATTTCAGTTAATTATAGATATCTTACTCACTAAAACTTAAAGATACATCCACTGATTTCTTTTTTTTGCTAAATGTTGACTCCAGTGAACAGCTCTCAAAGATCTGGCATATTGATTTCTTGTTGTGAAGTGAGCTGTTCAAGCTCCATTTAAGATTTTCATCTTGCATGTAGCCTTGAGCACATCATAGCACCATAAATTAGTTAAATTGCACATTTATCACAAATGTTATTTTAAGATACTGCGTAAATGTGATGGCTGGAAGATATACAGTATGCTGCAACAAGCCACTACTTGGGTGGGGTTACACCAGGGTCACCTTTATACACCTGTGATTTAAAGCTCTTCCCACCTCACCACAATTTCATTTTTAAATTTTTTCTTGAGGCGTTGTTTTTATTCTCACTCGATCTGCATATTTCTAAATAACCAATGCAAAGCAAAAGTCAGAATTCAGAGGCATATTTTAAAATCCAGCATCCCTACCTTCATGCTTGTCTAATAGGAAAAAAAATTATCTTAACGTAGCTAGGTTGGTGATTTGGTTAGCACTAATAGTTACCATGCCAATATACATATCAGCGTATGGAAGAAAAGAACATTATTCTAGTTCATTGATTCTCTAAATTCTTTGTAATGTGAAATCACATTGGTATGCCAGTCCTCAAGGCTCTGAAATGCAAGCTGAACTTTGTTTTAATAAACTTGGGATATGCAGATCTTGACTAGCCATTCATTTGCAAAGTTTCAAGCATATTTTTAAAATGTATCAAAAAGTCATTTCTGGAGCATACT